>CM040244.1:54177991-54299677 GCA_022545495.1 Chrysanthemum lavandulifolium
CATATCGCTTATTATATTATTTGTTAGTCGGGTTATTAGCTTAGTTTAGTCTTGTGCAACACCGTGGAGGAAGGACGGTCTTACCCATCGTATGTCCGATCCATGTACCAAGGAGGGAGTGCTTCTTTGAGAATAGCCCTCTCCTACAAGGGAGAGGGTTGGATGTTCATTTGGAATCTAACCTTCCATGAGTTTCTCTTACTAGAATATCCCACTTTCTCTCTCTAAAACCATATAATCATACGCCCATATTTGTGATTGTTTATGTGATTGTGAAATCCAATGTGTAACATAGTTAGAGTAGTCAAAGTAGCAGTTAGTCAAACTCTGTATCTGTATATATACTTTCCATGTATCTCTCTTTCACTTCAATGAATTGAATCACAATTTCATACTCACCATTTCTCTCTCAATTCTGTTTGTCAAGAAGTACTCTTCTTTATTAGTGCTCGGACTGCAACATCTTTAGGGATAATGCAACCATTAGCGTTGACAGATAGGCGGGTAAGCTTCTTGCTTCAATTTTGGTATTCAGAAGCACATAAACATAAAACTAACTTAAATCCCTGGTTCCGAATCTCATTATTTTGACTGTAATAATCTAAAAAACATATACATAAAACACTCAAAATTGATATTGTGACGTCAAGTCATGACTTAAACGCAACTAAACACCTGGAAAAAATGTGAAAAAGTTTAACTAAACTGGAAGAGGCGAGACTGCATGTTAGACCTAAAATATGTCTTGCTAATTCAGGTTCATCTGTACATAATCTTGAATGTACCCCAACAAAATGTGTAGCTAAATTTGACAGCAGCTGTAAGACATAAAATAACAGTTTTTATCACACATATTCCATCTAAAAACTAAAGCTTGATCAAAAAAGAATTAAGCAATAACATGTTCCACAGGTGGACGCCTCCACCCATTACCGGGATCCTTGTAATTTTCTTGCTCCTATCCGTGAAACAAGATTAAATAGCCATTAAACAAAAATGAAGTTGATGCGTGTAAGTCAATGCCATGAATTTTACATACATGCCCTTCAAGTGTAAAACATTATGTTTGAACGAAGGATTATCTAGTGATTAAAAATTATTTAATTTCTCTTTTCTCTCAGAATCTTTTAGTTTCTATAACTTTGGCGAGAGAAATTTAGGAGAAAAATCAACCAAAATGTTCCTGCCGGTTTCGTTATCTTCCCCACGGAAAAAAACTAAGAAAACGAAATGTTTGGTTTCTCTCCCTTTCCATATCCAAACCATTCCTTCCTATCCAAAAGAATGCGTAAACATGACAAATGGATGTATAGATAAAGAATACATGGACAGACCTCTTGGTTATGTAGGCCATAAGCCTATTTGCGAGGTAGATGGACTGAACATGGGAGACATGATCCTTAAGAGATTCCTCAGCTACAAGGCGACATAACTATTCTGCCTAAAAAACAAGCAGCACATATCGAATCTCAGTCCCACGAGACAGAGCCTGCGACATAGGGGCAAGGTTGTCACATTTCAGACATGTTCAGCGTTAGAATTCTTACGGTCAGCGTTAGAGGTAACAATATGGTAGGATGGGTAATGGGTCAGAATGGTTAGTTTGAATCCAAACTTATTTGTATGGGCCAAGTTGACACATGGATACATTTTGTCCATCTATTTGTAATATCTAATTCATTAACTTCAATGGCCAACATATATACGTGGATAATGTATCTGAAGGTCACCCAAGACACGCAAGTGTTTCATTAAAAACATTAAAACACCTTTACTTGAACCTAAATATGTTAGTGGAACATTAAACTCGGCATATTTATCCACACCAGTTATACTGATAAGAGCTTTATTGTGAACATTAAACTCGGCAAAATTAATATTCTTATTAGTATCTTGTATTGCTCTATAAAGATATCTCACCCCAGTTTCCCTAGTAGGTAATCCAGATACTACACCGCTTTAATTGGAAATTGTATTTACTTCACTAGAAAGGTGGTCAAACAGCTAACTTGTGCGATATTCTCATGAACGGACATGGTCCAAATAATTGACCTTTTAACAGGATTTGAATTTATTTGAAATTGTAATTCCTTATTCTACCAACCTTGTAAGCAGTTGTCTTAACTAAGAAACAAGGCACATGCTCATATGTTAAATTTGCAGGTAACCAACAATATATATAGACAGAATAACGAAAGTCAGC
This sequence comes from Chrysanthemum lavandulifolium, assembly GCA_022545495.1. Classification (NCBI taxonomy): domain Eukaryota; kingdom Viridiplantae; phylum Streptophyta; class Magnoliopsida; order Asterales; family Asteraceae; genus Chrysanthemum; species Chrysanthemum lavandulifolium. The sequence continues at coordinate 54,180,195 of CM040244.1, forward strand.
CTTACCACCAATTGATCCATGTTCTATTACTTTCGTGTCAATTTTTGCCACAATTTATTGCTGAGCAAATTTTCCTTTCTCCCATCTTTCAATATCTTTCTGCACCTTCTTCATCTCTGCAGCTTATACCTTTAGAGTTGCTTTCTGTAACTTCTCTTGCTAGAATAAGAATATAAGCAAGTTAATACATACATGAAACAACAAATATTGGTTGTTGGATAAAAACCATACATCCTTTTGTTGTTTCTTCTCATTCATCAAATGAGCTTTTCTCCATTCGTGTTTCTTGTCCTTCCCGTCCATTCAAAGAAGACTCCTTTTCTTATTTGCTACGCCTTTGCTTTATCTTTCTATCGTTAGCATATGAGCCTTCCATATTAATTATATACGCATGTATACATACATTACATATTTACATTTTATACATACATACATACACATATATATATATACTTATGAAAAGAGAGTACCGAGAAACATCATCTATCATGGTGCAAAACAAGAGCTTTCAAGGCACACACACATACACATATACATATACATACAGCGGGCTTTATTTTCATAACACTATTAAGTGCGAGAACCAATTTTCTACCCTTTCATTAACTTGATCAATGTTAAGATTGTACTATGGCATTTTTGTAAATAAATTAAACCTGGTTCCTGGAAACATTTATGAAAAAGGTATAAAAGGTATTTAACTTTTATACACTCTCAATAACTCGCATGCTTGAAAATCGGATTGCATCTAAAATTTCTCGACAATGATCACATCCATAAAAATCAAATAAACATAACTTATAATCAATTTTTTATATCAAAAAACACACACGATCACACACATTCTAACCTAAAACCCCAAATCAATAGTAGCGGCGATCATCATCCATAGTTCTAATCAATCCTTTTCTTTTCGACAAATAACAAATAGGTGTAATGAATGGTATGATCGTTATGTTTAACTTATTTTTTTTGATGGTTTACAGTTCGACTAGTACATGGGATTGCATGTGTGTTGTATGTGTATAAGTTTTTTTTTCAAAACTTTTAAAGTTGATAATCTTGACTAAATGAAGACACTGTAGTTTTATGGTGTACAAGGTTGTTTTTGATTGGTAGTGCAATTAATTTGAATGAATAGGGATGAAGAAAGTTGTTTTTAATTGAATAAGGATGAGCAAGGTTTTTTTTTGTAGGAGTACAACAATTTTTTTGTATAAAATTGTGTTAGTTTTTAAACAAAAATGTATGTTTGAAAGTAGTTGTTGTATTCCGTTTGTAAGCAACATTGATGTAGTGATTTATAACAATTGGTTTTAGGGAAGATAAAAGTGTGAAATGTATGAAAGATTAACAGGGTTACATGGGTGTTTGGATGTAGGTTAAATAGCGTATCCATTTAATTGATAATGTAAAAAATACTAACAGTGGTGTTGGATGTGCGTAACATATCATATATGTTATGTTGATTATGTAAGAAAAGTTAACAGGGGAGTTTGGATGTGTGTAAATTAGAAGTAACATGTGTCGATAGCAGTTGAAATAGAATAAAATACATGCATTTCAGTTGTTTTGATACTGGAGAAGAAGTAACATGTGTGTTTGGATATGTGAGTCTTAATATCAAGTGTAGTGACATTGAGGTTTAGATTTGTGGATTGATTAAAAAGTATGATTGAATGTAAAACAAAATACTTGTGTTAACATTTTTTGATAATTTATGAATATTAGATTCTAAGATAAGAGGCAGGAGCAAAGAAAAGGCAACAATTGCAGAAGCCGATAACAATGATGACCCGATTAGTGTTGAAGAAGAGGAAAAAGATGATGACTTTGTTAATGCTGAATGGAACAACTCAGGTAAGCTGCTGACATGGTAATTTGTATAATGTTCTAATATTATCCATTGTATTATGAATAACCATTGAACATGGGTGATTGGATTATGAATGAATATGGGAAATTTTAACCACATATCATAAATACGGAATTTTTTTGAACAGGGGTGTTTGGATTATGAATGAATAACAATTGTGTTATTGAAAATTATTGAAGAGGGGCGTTTGGTTATGTATCAAAGATTCTATAAATAAGAAACATATTGAAAATTTTATATGCTATTTAAATATTTGTCAGTTTGCAAGTAATTGCTTTATTTAACAATAGGTTAAGAAGAAGTGGAAGGAAGAAAGGAAACGTTGATGCCAGACAAGAAGGAAAAGGAACTTCGGGTAGCAATGTAAGTAGTTGTGCATAGATGTAAATGGTTGTTTATAATATGTAAAAGATTAGATGAATTAGTATGAATATTTGGTCATGGGAATATATTGAATGTTTGCGGAAATGATCTGTGCGTCCATAGATGTTTGTAAAATGTGTTAGTGTTCAAGAAACGTATGCATATTTGAGAAAGAGTCTTAGTGTTCATATCTGGTTTTGGTAGTGCATAAATAAAATATACATGTATAAAATATGAGAAATACGGCCTTTATGTATTTGTTTATGGAAGAGGAAGGTATGAAATGTATGCATATATCTCATTTGGAAGTGCATAGAGGAATTGCAAACATGAAAACTTTAAACACACTTGTATTTGTGAAGTGTGTATTAAGAGTCTTCTTTATGTGATATGTATGTGATGTGAAAATGCAAGCAAAATCGTCAAGCATTAAAGGTTGCAGAGCAAAAAGAAAGATCATTAATAAGGATGATAAGTGTAAATTATAATACTAATGATAAAGATTAACTAATGTATTTAAATTATAAGTGTACTAAAATTATATTTATTAATCATAGGTGATAAAAGGAAATTGTTCATAAAGTTAAGAGAAGAAAGGTGAAAGTTCAAAAGGAGAAGGAGTCAAGCGATGTGTTCCAGACTAGAGCTAGCCAAAAGTATTATTCAATGCTATGCAGACACTAAGGCCAGTTCAGAAAGCATGTCTGGAGCGAATTGGGCTTGGAGGTTTACTCGATTTGAAAATATACGGAATTACGTCTAAGCTAGGATTTTATGTGGTTGAAAATTTTAATTCGGATGGAAATCAAGCTCAGTAAATATTATATTGTGATCACTAAGGATTTAATTGGAGAGATGATGGGTATAAGGAATGAGGGGAGGGATATAATGGCAGAAGAGATCAAGAAAGATGATGAGATAATTAAAAACTGGTCGGTCCAGTTTGATCCAAATAAAGATGTCACTACATGTGAGATTAAGGTTATAATTCGAAAATCAAAGGTTGCGGACATAAACTTTATATTTAATTTCATTGTCCTATTTACAAATGTTATGGGTGGTGTGAAACCAAAAGGAGTATGTGATGTTAGTGTGCTAGAGCATTTAAGAACTGAAACAAAGTTGTTGACAATAAACTAGTGTGAATGTGTTTGGTGATGTCTCCAAACCTGCAAAGAAGGATGGAAGAGAGACATGTCTAACATCTATTTTTGAGCCTAATTACATTGCAAACCGTAAGTACTTTATTGTTTTCGTATATGAATTTAAAGTATGCGTTACTGATAAGGATTTAAACGTACGCTTTTAGGGGTCATTTAAGCCCTAAATCGACACATTTTATATCCGTTACTGCTTAAAATCGTTCATTTTCACATTTTAGGTCTTTTGGATGCAAAATGCTGGAATGAAGCATATTTGGACGAAAAAGAACGAAAATATGAAGAAAATGGCAAAGTCAAGATCAAAGGCACTCCAAAGACACCCCTCTATTGAAGAATTGATCAAAGTGCACGCAATGGATCGGTGAATTTCGGTCCTAAATCTTGACGGTGTCACGCCTAATTTCGAAGGCGCCATGCCTTAATTCGAAGGCGCCACTCACAAAATCTACACCGACGCCCAAGATTCAAGATTGACGACGGCGTCATCAAGACCCACGCGTCACACATCTCAACTGACGTCGTCCCAACGATGACTTGGCCCAAACAAAACCCTAATGACGGCAACCTGATGGAGTCACTATCAAAAGGTGACGCCGTCACGATTGTAAATCTATATATAGAATTCGATTTTTCTGTATTAAAGGAGGTAGAAGTTTGGAGAGCAAACCCTAACTCACTTGTAGTCCGACTTGGACAGTATTCTAGGGTCCAATACCCTATTTTACACTATAAGATAAGTTAATTTATCCAATTTATCATTATGCCTACCCCATGTTCAATTGATTGTGTGTATGCTTTCTTGTTTAACATGTCTAGCTAAATTATTCTTGTGTTTGCTTAGATCTATGAAACCTAGTTATTGATTGTTGTTAGGTTGTCTCTTGTCTTAATTGGTAGACGAGTAAGGAAAACTGGCTTATTCTTTCATTGTTGCGAGCTTGAACGTCCTAAATAGCAAAAAATCTTGGGAGTGCACTGGTATGTGCTAAAACACATACCTTTTCATTATCAAAACTGACCCAAAACAACCAAGAAAGAGCCGCTTATTGCTAATATTTGTGGTTTTTGAGTTTGTGCATGTGCAGTACGGAGCATGTAAAACACACGTAAAAGGAGCCAAATCAACAGAACTGAGCACGAGAGATCAAGAGAGTTTGAGCCGCAGGAAGGTCTGGATTGTGCATTTTGGAAGATTTTATTCTATGAAGATGATTTTAGAAGTTACAACAAGTTTAAAGAAATGTCAAGATTAGTCCCCGAGCTTTGAGTATTTGCCAGAAATGATCCCTCAAGTTTCAGAATTTACAAGATCAACCCTTGGATTATTTGACATTGCAAATAATGATCCTTGAAAGACATTGTCAGAAATTACAGTTGTGGTCCTTGAAGTTTCATATTTTACACTTTAAGTCCTTGAAATACATTTTGGATCATTATGCTAGCCTAAAACACTATTGGCCCAATCCAAGCCCAAGATCCAACCCTTACCCGGTCCAATTCACAATTCTCATTACCCGGTTTGATATTACAACCCATTTCCACTTGAACCCGGTATATCCAACCCAAACCCTCAAAACGAGTCAAACAAATATATTAAAATCACACGCTACTAAACTTTCCCCAAATATACCAACCAGATAAATAAGAACCCTAAAACACCCTTAGAACAATTGGCCAAATACACCGTCATTAAGGGTAATTAGGTAAATTCCACGACACCTCGACACACGGATGCCGACAAATCCAGTGTTAGTCCTACCATTTCTCGGCTTCCGATTGGTCCAAGGTGCGGTCAAATATGATCCAAGGGACTAAATGAAGTGGTGATTGATGAGATTGATTTAACGACGAGATGACTCAAGAGAAAGCACAAGATGAGACTTACGGATCCTTCCATGAGCTTAAGGCCACCTATATACCTCTTCATTTCACTGATTGTAGTATGTAGTGTAGTAGAGAAAGTAGATTAGAGTAGAGGAGGATTAGATTAGAGTATTTACGATTAATTACTTGTTTTCAATGTTTTAGTTTTAATACCGGTCATTATAATTTCATTTGTACTCAACTTTTATTAATACAAGCTTTCATTTTCATCAAAATTTACATCATTGTTTCATTGTCTTATTTCAAATTATTACTGCTTTCAAACACTTATTTGAGCTTATTTTAAATCTAAGTTAGTTTGTTATTTAGATTCTACTCTCATTTTCACATAGTCAATAAAAGTCACAGCTAGAGTTTTATTTAGAAATGGTTCTGATTGTCGATCCGCTAAGGATTTGGGTTGATTTGAATTTGAATTGGGTTGAAATCGCTTATGATAGAGGTTACTTTGTTTCATTAGCAGCAGTGACAGATCATTTGTAAGTTCGCTTTTATCTCCTAGTTCTATATCGATCGAGTGTAGAATTTCTCATTGTTGCTTATTGTTGTTTGTTTATGATTAGCATAGTCTAGTTTATTGATTTACGCTTGTTAGATTAGTTGTTTCGAATGAGTTTATCTGTTGTTATCTGCTTGACAAATCTGCTCATCTGTTCATTTCATCATAATCGCATATGCAAATTTTAATTGTAATTTGATAGTTATAGTTTAGATAATTGCTCCATTTAGGTTGCACTTAACCTTTACACTTGTTATAGTTTGATTCATGGTTTGGATCTCAATTGTAGTTTGAATCTGCTCATTAGTTCGCTTAAGGTGTGTTTGGTATAAGGAGTATATCACGCTTTAAGGTTAGTTTTATTGTTAAGTTTAGTCGCTTAAGTTCTCTTGAGATGTATTAAGTTCATTTTAATCTCGCTTTGCATATCTAATCACCGTAAGTCAAAATCATTTTAATCGCTCTAGTCATCAGATCGCTTAGGTATTGTAGATCATAAGTTGCATTTAGGTTTAGATTGTGTTAAGCTAGCTTATTTCGCTTGGACTTTAGCTTATTACATCATTATCGGCTCATCATTTGGATTCAAAACTCTAGAAAGTCAACATTTCATATCTATCTCAATAAGTCAAACTCGCCAAAGTCGGTTTTCTTCAAACTTGGTGTCTTGCAACAGTGCTTATCTTTTATAATTAGAAGCTCAAATTTGGTTTATAAACTCTTTGCTAGGTGGGCTTGAGTCCCACATTTCGTTTTTAGTTTGAAGCTTTAGATTAGCTTGTGCGGTAGAGCTTAAATAAGTAGGGCTGTGAATCTTTTTGCTTATAATAGCAATTAGCTTAAATCATTGGTAATCTATGCTTTAGGAGTTAGGAGTAGTTGCAATTAGTTGATTTATAGTAGTTATAGTATAAATTAGCTTACATTATCGCTTGGTGTTTCATAGTGCTTATTTGCTTATTCAAAAGTGCTTATTTTATATAGCAGTTTGTACTACGCCTTCAAAGATCTTCCACATAAGACCATGTTTTATAATTTTCATAGCTTTAGAATGAGATTTTAGAGTTTCCTGAATTTTCATGATTTTAGCCACTGCTCACAATTTTTCTAGATTTAAAAGCAGCTTTTAATCACTTTTAAATAGCTTTAATTGCAATTAATTCGTAAAAGTTCCAAAAATAATTTTTCATTTTCCCGCTTTAAGAAAAATATAAAAGCATAAAAATATTTTTCCTTATTTTTTCCTTTTATTTGGTATTTTTCACAATTTAAATTAGATTTAAATAGATTTAAATTTGTAGAAAATAGAAAATTAATCTGAAAAATAAAAATTTAGTTTTGAAAATTCTCTTAGGGTATTTTAGATTTTATAAAAGTAATTCCATAATTTTCCCTCTCTTTTTCATAATTTTTAGATAATTAGTTTTACTTTTAAAGTTAATAATTAGTTTTTAATTCTAATAAAATCAAGAAAATTCCTAAAAATTAGTTTTAATTCATATTTAGTTTTCAAATATCATTTTTAGATTAAAAGTTATTTTAGGTTATTTTTAGGAGTTAGATTGGTCGTTGTTGCTTTTATTCGCGTTTCGTTTTAATCCCGTGTTTGCGTTTTAATGTAGATTTGTGTAGTTTGCCTTAGTTCTTAGGTTTTCCCCATAGATTTTAGTTCCATATGCTTTCCTTATCCCGTAGTTTAGAAAACATCATTTTATCCCCTTCTCTTATTCAAATCCCGATAATCGAGACGTGAGTTGGTAATTCCATTCAACCTCGTCGAACGATCTCGGTGCCCAAACCTAACACGCTTTGAGTTACCCACATACTACACACTTTTCTCTATCATTGGTTTGTCTGAACTGTTTTAAGTTTCTTACTGTTAGTCATTCATGTGGCTAGCTTTGTGTAGATAACTTGACGGCTCGACAGAATCAAATTTTGCCACGCCGGGAGGGCTTGTAGCGTAGTTTTCGATTCCGCCTCGAATCGCAAGCATTTGAAGATCCTTCCCTGAGTGAAGTTACCGCTATTTTGTAAATATATATTTTCAAAACCCAAAAAAATCTAAAACACCAAAACATTCTTCCTGAGTGTTTACAAAACAATAAAAAGTAAAACCAACAAAAGAAACCAAACGCTAATTGTTACGCCGGCTCACCTTGAAGGTACAACCTATACACGGGTATAAGGAAAGTCTTGACATTAAATTGCATCAAGAACGATCCACTCTTTCGCCATTGCTGCATTTTCGAGAGCTACCGAGCACCGTTGACGTGAAGGTTACAATAATATTGTGTTTTCTTAAATATAAAACCCAAAAGATTTTCCTTTTCAAAATTTGTTTTAAAACCCAAAATATTCTTCTTTATCCTCTTAACCCGATAATTCTTTTCTTTTACCCTCTATATGTTTAATTCTCATGGATACTATCAATTATCGTGCTGCTTTCATTGCCAAGCCGTATGGAAGAAAAAACAGCTTAGTGTTTGAAATGTATATGTGATTGGTGCGGAAATAATTGTCGGAATGGATTTTGTGATGTATGCAATAAATTTATTAATCCAAATCCGGATCTCGCCTGCCTTTATGCACGGCTAGAACAAAAGAGTGCTCTTTATAATGACATAATTGTAGAACCCTCGATTCCTACTCCTTCTCCGTGAGGAAATGGAATATGTTTCGAGCCCGGCGACTCCCGAGCCTATCACGGATAATTCTTCGATTTATCGATTCTTGTGTATATGGTGCAATGGACCCGAATATGGTGGGAATTGTCCCGCTTGTAGCAATGGAAAATCAGAACCGAGTTTCACCACAATCTTGACAACGAAACAACCGATTTCCTTAACCAACCTTTGTACCATGAGCCGAGTCATAATCTTGTGAGTATTGGTGGTCCTCACCAAGGTTTTCGATGTCAAGTTCTGTTAACAACTCAACCTTGGTTATGAACCTTACCTAGATTCGTCACAACAATCATATTGCAAGGTAGAGTATTGTGGAGGTCCGCACGTTAATTCCGATTGTCGATGCGTAACCCTATTGTTTACGAGCAAGTTCCTTGTGATAATTACGACTATGCTTATAACCCACCTCCACAATACCAAGAAATTCAACCACAAACTCCGCCGATGATCAAGAATTTCACCAAGGTTTTCTCAATATATTACAAGAGTTAAATGAATTAAAAGAATTGCTTCATGAACTCCTCGAAGAAAGATCCTAATCGAAAACCTATCGTGAATTATTAGTCAAGAGGCCGCAAAGTGATCCAATTTCGTCCAACTACCTATTATTACGATTCTCGATTCGATGACGATTATACTCCTCCGAGTGGCAATCCCACCCCGCTTCCGAGTCTTTCATTTCGACTCTTCCCCTTCTCTCACGGGTTGAGAGAGTGACGTTTTATGGAAGAGGTCGATGATTCTATTATTACGTACATTATTGCACCTGCTGATTCTCTCATAATAGGGATGAGCATCTTAGTACTATTCCTAAACGGAAGCGCCTAATGTAGAGATCCTTATCCCAATCCCAAGAGAGTCCGGGTTGTTGATATTTGTGATGAGCCTCTCTGATAATTTGAATGATCATGTTGAGATGTTCTCCGATTCCGATGACGAGTCTTATGGAGACATCGATTTTGTCGACAATTTACCTTTCCGAGCCCGCCTATATTGGAGTAGAAAACGATTTTGAGCCGTAAGAAGAAGAGATTGAGCCGATGATATTCATATCGAGGATGAAGCATTACGAGAAACATTGTCGAATGTTTATCTTCTCATTTCTAAGATTGAAGCCTTGAACGATAATTCAAGTTCGCATCCTATCTCCGTTAAAGATAGTGATTTCTCCCGAGCTTGAGACTTTCCGATTTGATGAAGAGATTAGTGGCAATCCCACTATTGATGATGTTTATCCTCCGATTCTTGAGCGATTCTACTGATGTTGATATGAGTAAAGTTTTGAACGAGATTTAGATATCCGACAAATGACCCGATCATTGAGGATGTTATTGATGACCCAATACCATCGGTATTGAGGATGTAGTACATGATCCCGAGGGGATATGATGTTTCTGATGGACCGCTCGACTCTTGCTTTCTAATGAGTCAACCATCCTTTATCCCGCTGAGCCGACATGTGAAGACAAAATCTTTAAACCCGGATATTCTACATAGATGAGCTTTATGCTAAAACTGTTGTTCGAGATAAGGATCCTCTCTGGATGCCTTCATTGTTAAGCTTTCACCTCTTTACCATGAGCTCCTGCCTTTCTTGAGTTTTCTCATTTCTATCCATCATCCTTTCGCCCACCGCTAAACCGGGATGATGGATCATTCTTTCATGTTATCCCTTATGTGCCGGAGCCCGACACTTTCTTTCCCACCCTTCCCGCCCAGCCTCATTCCTTCGAATGAGGACACTGCTTTTGACCGGTATCTCTACCACTTTCTTCCCCAAGGACAAATGATTCGGGGACGAGTCGCTAGCGACTCGTGATCAAAAACAAGAGCGCTTAGTGGGAGGCACCCCATGCTTATCCTTATCTCTATCTTCTATTTTCTAATAAGTGACGTGAAGGGTTAGCCTCTTCGATTTCGTGTTTGGTTGTTTGTGATGTTGTGTGTAGGATGTTCCCGATATGAAGACTCTCGTGCTCAAGTTTGTCATTTCTCCACCTCGAGTTTCATGATCGATGCCGATGGAAATCCGATATCCTAATCTTATCGACTAACGTTTATCTTCTAGCATACTTAATAAACGGCTTTTAGATTTTCGTGATACCCTTGCTTTAAACATTGAGGACAATGTTTCGTTCTAGTCTGGGGTAGGGTAATCTTCGATTTGATTTGACCGCACTTGCTTATTTTTGTCGTGTTTCTCTCGCAACTCCGTTTTTCCTTAGAAAATGAAAAAATTGTGCAAAAATGTGAAAATTTTAAAAATTCTTGTAAGCTTTTGTTAAGTCTTTTTGATTGAAAAGTTTGCTAGTCTCTTAGACAAGAAGCTATAAATGCAATTCTAGCTCACAAGGCCAAGATTTTGCAAGTTTCCTGGCGACTTTAAATATGCATGACTTGATTTCATTAGACTAAGCATTTGCAAGTTAATATATGTTTTGACACCTTGTTGCCTTTCCACCGTGAGAGTAGGAATGGAATTTGACTTGACTGAAGCGTGTTGAGCCCTAGCTTGTTCCCTTAACCATAGGTAACTTAAAAATTATCGGCTAAGCATCTCATGGATCTCATTATTCGGGATTTTAAATTTGCGTAGATCGAGAAATGATAGAGTTACTTATGAGTTTAGATGCTAAGCGTGAGTAGTTGGTTCTCTTTAGAGCCCATCAAGGTACTTTATGGCTTTTTGTTCCCACAAAATTGTTTCACCCCATATCCGCTCTAATAATAATTAGAGATGTTGAGTTTTTGCGATAGTTAGTTCTTTATCTTCTTAAAAGAATCTTTGTTTTAAAAATTGGGTACATCAAGGATCCGTAATAAATAAAGTAATCATGATAAGTGAAAAGTAATAAGTAAAGCGTGAGTCATGTTTCGAGATCGGACCTTGGATCTTTAGCCGGATTGAGCGAGGTCTTAGCCTAGCCACCGATCCTCATTTCATGAAGCCTATGACTTGGAATTACCCTGCGAAGTCTGTAGTTCATAGCTCATACAAGTATAAGTTTAAGTAAAAAAAAAAAAAAAAAAAAAAAAAGTGATGAAAAAATGAAAAGTCAAAAGTATAAGTTAATAAAATTCCTTGATGGGACCTCATTTTACGACATTGGTTCTCGAGAGAAGACGGATAACTAATTATCGACTTAGCTTTGTATCTTTATCGGAATAAAAGTTATCGAACGAGAATTTGAAGAAATTCATTTCACAAAAATAAAATAAATAGAGGAAAATAGGAAATGGGAACAAAAGGTATTTACACAAGTAACTTCCATGGGTAGTGTTAGCATCTAGAGTCATATTTAACAATGATTTCATTTTACGCTAGTTTGGGAACTTGTGAAAATCGTGACGATGTATTCTATCCAGATGGTCACTTCACGCTGTGTTGTGTTTTCTACTCCGTGATCCTAACGTGTCGCTTGAAAAATGTTGGAGTTATTGATCGACATGTAAGTTCAAAACCGCTATTCATAACCGGAATGTGCTTAATCGTAATATCTATACATGAGAATTAAAAGGTAAACGGGTGTTTTTAGAATTAAGGGTTCTTAGTCTCTTTGAGGAATCTTTGCTACTTCTTCATAGGTTTAGTAGAAAGAGATTGAAACTTTGATTTTAGAAGCGTGAGTTGATCAGATTATGCGAGACACGATACAATGGTCTCTTCTCGGTATTTTGGTATGTGCTAAACACATACCTTTTCATTATCAAAACCACCCAAAACAACCAAGAAAGAGCCGCTTATTGCAATATTTGTGGTTTTCGAGTTTGTGCATGCAGTACGGATATGTAAAACACACTAAAAGGAGCCAATCAATCAGAACCGAGCACGAGAGATCAAGAGAGTTTGAGCTGAGCCGAAGGTCTGGATTGTGCATTTTGGAAGATTTTATTCTATGAAGATGATTTTAGAAGTTACACCAAGTTTAAAGAAATGTCAAGATTAGTCCTCGAGCTGAAAGTATTCGCGTAAATGATCCTCAAGTTTCAATTTACAAGATCAACCCTGGATTATTTGACATTGCCAATAATGATCCTTGAAAGACATTGTCGAAATTATAGTTGTGGTCCTTGAAGTTTCATATTTTACACTTTAAGTCCTTGAAATACATTTTGGATCATTATGCTAGCCTAAACACTATGGCCCAATCCAAGCCCAAGATCCAACCCTTACCCGTCCAATTCACAATTTCATTACCCGTTTGATATTACAACCCATTTCCACTTAAACCCCAGATATCCAACCCAAACCCGCCAAAACGAGTCAAACAAATATATTAAAATCACACGCGCCTAAACTTTCCCCAAATATCCCAACCCTTATAAATAAGAACCCTAAAACACCCTTAGAACAATCACAAATACACCGCCATTAAGGGTAATTAGGTAAATTCCGACATCACTGACACACTTGCCACCTGGCAATCCGTGTGTTAGTCCTACCATTTCTCGGCTTCGATTGGTCCAAGTGCGTGTCAAACATGATCCAAGGGACGAAATGAAGTGGTGATTGATGGGATTGATTTAACGATCGAGATGACTCAAGAGAAAGCACAAGATGAGACTTCTCGATCCTTCCATGAGCTTAAGGCCACCTATATATACCTCTCATTTCACAGATTGTAGTATGTGTAGTGTAGAGAAAGTAGATTAGTAGTAGAGGAGGATTAGATTAGAGTATTTCTAATTAATTACTTGTTTTCAATGTTTTAGTTTTAATACCACCATTATAATTTCATTTGTAATCAACTTTATTAATACAAGTTTCATTTTCATCAAAATTTACATCATTGTTTCATTGTCTTATTTCACTTATTATCGCTTTTCAAACACTTATTTGAGCTTATTTTAAATCTAAGTTAGTTTGTTATTTAGATTCTACTCTCATTTCACATAGTCAATAAAAGTCATCAGCTAGAGTTTTATTTAGAAATGGTTCTAGATTGTCGATCCGCTATGGATTCGGGGTTGATTTCAATTTGAATTGGTTGAAATCGGCTATGATAGAGGTTAACGTTTCATTAGTAGCAGGACAGATCATTTGTAAGTTCGCTTTATCTCCTAGTTCTATATCGTAGAGTGTAGAATTTCTCATTGTTGCTTATTGTTGTTTGTTTATGATTAGCATAGTCTAGTTTATTGATTTACGCTTGTTAGATTAGTTGTGTTTCGAATGAGTTTATCTGTTGTTATCTGCTCAAAGAATCGCTCATCTGCTCATTTCGCTATAACGCATATGCAGTTTTAATTGTAATTTGATAGTTATAGTTTAGATAATTGCTCCATTTAGCTTGCACTTAATCCTTTACACTTGTTATAGTTTGATTCATGGTTTGATCCAATTCGTAGTTTGAATCTGCTCATTAGTTCGCTTATGGTGTGTTTGGTATAAGGAGTATATCATGCTTTAAGGTTAGTTTTATTGTTAAGTTTAGTCAGCTAAGTTCTCTTGAGATGTATTAAGTTCATTTTAATCTCGCTTTGCATATCTAATCACCGTAAGTCAAAATCATTTTAATCATGCTCTAGTCATCGACCGCTTAGGTATTGTAGATCATAGTCGCATTTAGGTTTAGACGTGTTAAGCTAGCTTATTTCAGCTTGGACTTTAGCTTATTACATCATTATCGCTCATCATTTGGATTCAAAACTCTAGAAAGTCAACATTTCATATCTATCTCAATAAGTCAAATCGCTTTCAAAGTCGCTTTCAAAACTTGCGGTGTCTTGCATGCTTATCTTTTATAATTAGAAGCTCAAATTTGGTTTATAAACTTTGCTAGGTGGGCTTGAGTCCCACATTTCGGTTTTCAGCTTGAAGCTTTAGATTAGCTTAGCAAAGAGCTAAACAAGTAGGCTGTGAATTTGTTTTTACTCATAATAGCATTAGCTTAAATCATTGGTAATCCGCTGCTTAGGAGTTAGAGTAGTTGCAATTATTTGATTTATAGTAGTTATAGTATAAATTAGCTCAGTTATCGCATTGGTGTTTCAGTGCTTTATTTGCTTATTCAAAAGTTTATTTTATATAGCAGTGTACTATGTGCTACAAAAGATCTTCCACATAAGACCATGTTTTATAATTTTCATAGCTTTAGAATGAGATTTTAGAGTTTCCTAATTTTTCATGATTTTAGCTACTGCTCACAATTTTTCTAGATTTAAAACAGCTTTTAATCACTTTTAAATAGCTTTTAATTGCAATTAATTCTTAAAAGTTCCAAAAATAATTTTTCATTTTTCCAGCTTAAGAAAAATATAAAAGCATAAAAATATTTTTCCTTATTTTTTTTCCTTTTATTTGGTATTTTTCAATTTAAATTAGATTTAAATAGATTTAAATTTGTAGAAAATAGAAAATTAATCAAAATAAAATTTAGTTTTGAAAATTCTCTTAGGGTATTTTAGATTTTATAAAAGTAATTCCATAATTTTCCCTCTCTTTTTCATAATTTTTAGATAATTAGTTTTACTTTTAAAGTTAATAATTAGTTTTTAATTCTAATAAAATCAAGAAAATTCCTAAAATTAGTTTTAATTCATATTTAGTTTTCAAATATCATTTTTAGAGTAAAAGTTATTTTAGGTTATTTTAGGAGTTAGATTGGTCGTTGTTGCTTTATTCGCTTCGCTTTAATCCCGTGTTCATGCTTTTAATGTAGATTTGTGTAGTTTGCCTTAGTTCTTAGGTTTTCCCATAGATTTTAGTTCCATATGCTTCCTTATCCCGTAGTTTAGAAAACATCATTTTATCCCCTTCTCTTATTCAAACCCGATAATCGACGCGAGTTGAAATTCCATTCAACCCTCGCTCGAACGATCTCTTGCTCAAACCCAACACGCTTGAGTTACCCACATACTACTACTTTTCTATCATTGGTTTGTCTCGAACTGCTTTAAGTTTCTTACGGTTAGTCATTCACAAGTGGCTAGCTTGTATGAGATAACTTGACTGGTTTGGATGTAATCATGCACCTAGGCCATTCTGTGTTTATTTCCTAATTTTAGCTTTAGGATAGTAGTGTATTCGGGAGATGTTATTGCACTTGCGATCCCCGTATTCGAAAGAAGAGTTACAATTCATAGAATTAGGCAATTAGGCACCGCCTACGACTAACCGGAATACAACGCATCAATTAAGATAAAGGAAGACAATTCAATCGACCAATAAAATATAACTGTGAGTAATAGCACCTAAGTGAACGATCTTTAATCATCATAATTAGCACACCTCAATTAGCATAATCTATCCATAGTTAATTAGATAATTAGATAATTAGCTAAAGTAGAGAAATCGTAGAAGCACTTCCAATCATATACCCGTAGATTTTTACCATTGCTTTCAAAACCGTAAAAGACTACAAAGAATCATCCTCAACCCCACCTTCTCGCCTTATATCTCTTTCTAGCATTCCTATTCCCTCAGAGAACTAAATCAACCTCGAGGCTTACCCCATACTACACTACAACGATTAGGTTCCGCAATTGTTAACCTTGAAGGTATATACACGGTATAAGGAAAGTCTTGACATTAAAATTGCTCAAGAACGATCCACTCTTCGAGCTGCAGATTTTGAGAGCTACCGATAACCTTGATAAGGTTACAATAATATTGTGTTTTCTTAAATATAAAACCCAAAAGATTTTCCTTTTCAAAATTTGTTTTAAAACCCAAAATATTCTTCTTTATCCTCTTAACCCGATAATTCTTTTCTTTTACCTCTATATGTTTAATTCTCATGGATACTATCAATTATCGTCACTGTTTCATTGCCAAAGATGGAAGAAAAACAGCTTGTAAATGTATATGTGATTGGTGCGGAAATAATTGTCGGAATGGATTTTTGAATGCAATAAATTTATTAATCCAAATCCGCATCTCTGCCTTTATGCACGGCTAGAACAAAAGAGTGCTCTTTATAATGACATAATCAGAACCCTCGATTCCTATCCCAAGGTAGGAATAATACTCCCGAGCTTCACGGATAATTCTTCGAATATGGTGCATGGACCCGAATATGGTGGAATTCCCCAGTAGCAATGGAAAATCAGAACCGAAGTACCACAATCACAACGAAACAACCGATTTCCTTAACCAACCTTGTACCATGAGCCGAGTCATACTTTGAGTATTGTAGGGTCCTCACCAAGGTTTTCGGCGTCAAGTTCTGTTAACAACTCAACTTATGAACCTTACCAGATTCGTCACAACAATCATACCGCGAGTATCAGGAGGTCCGCGTTAATTCCGATTGTCGATGCGTAACCCTATTGTTTACGAGCAAGTTCCTTGTGATAATTACGTATGCTTATAACCCACCTCCACAATACCAAGAAATTCAACCACAAACTCCGCCGATGATCAAGAATTTCACCAAGGTTTTTCAATATATTACAAGAGTTAAATGAATTAAAAGAATTGCTTCAAACCCGCAAGAAAGATCCTAATCGAAACCTATCGCGAATTATTAGTCAATTTCACCGCCTAGAGGGTTGAAAAGCTTTCTCGTGAAAAGGAGTTTTCTCGACCCCAAACCCACACACAACTTACTGTTTTTTATCATAAATGTTTTATAATTTAAAATTTTGTATGAAATAGATGGCGTATGTTGATAGAAAGGTATGTGATGGGTTTAATGTTCCTCGGATATGACCACTAACAATATTTTAGACAGTGGAGTTGTTGAAAGAGAGGGAAACAGAAGAAAATAATGCGGGAGGACTGGGCAGGGGTGAACTTCAAGGGTCGTATATTGAAGAAGATATCGATCCAATGCCTGAGGATGAGGAGGTGATCTGGGATAGCTAATATAATTAGATATTATTCTTTGTGCGTATGTGTAAAATATGATTGTAACATACTGTATGAATTCCGTGTAGGGATTCGTATGGAAACTGTCCAAAATTGTATAAGCTATACGGAATTAGCGGAAATGTTTTGAAAAGCCTTTGGAGGCGGGGCTTGGAATGTTCCCTAGTCACACTTGTTGATGTCTGATTTTAATCAACAATATCGTACAACCTTGCTGATGAAACATGTTGGTGACAAGGGGACAAGTACGAATGTCCATACTCTGACATGTAAGTTGGTTTTACGTGAGGATGATGCTCTGAAGAATAATGAAGGCATTGATGTTTCCAACGACATTTTTGATTCGGCTGCATACCTAATGGGTCCGTAGACACAGGTGGAGGTTTTTAGAACAGTCGATAAGGTCTGTTCAGAATTCTATTGTCCTGAAAATGAAAGGGATATGGATATGCTGAGTTTCAGTCTTGGGTTAACTCAGGACTTTGCAACGCAGAAATGTTGGAAGGAAGTGAGTTAAGAAAGGGACAAGAAACAAATCAAGTAGTTGTACAAGCTACAGAAAGAGGAGAAGCTGAAGTTGGAAGGAACATGAATATGGCAAAAGGTAAATGGTCAGGTGATAGATTAAAAACGGTTAAGCGGTTAATGCTCGCGGAAAGCATCGTGTAACAAAGTCTGAAAGAATGGTTTCACCATATGTTGGTGCTTGAAATTGACACTACCTACTCGTGAGATGAAAAGCAAGTAGATATATATCTGATTAAGAAGAATCGATTTCTTTTTTTATTTCATTTTTATATATCTACTTGCTTTTCATTTGTCGTGTCTTCTAGGTAGTGTCAATTTCAAGCACTCTTGCAACATATGGTGAAACCATTATTTCAGACTTTGTTACGCGACGTTTTTCGCGACCCTCAACCGATATATGACCACTTATTGGCACTGCATTAACCGCTTTTAATATAACACCAGACCGTTGGTGGTTTTTAACCATAGCCTTCTTTCCCTAACCTAAGTCCAGGAACGAATCCTTTTGCCTGGAATGATTGAGGTCAAATGACACATTAGGCGGTAGCCACTTAAAGGCCCAAGAAACAATGCCATAGTTCGATACCTGATGACTTCCCCTACTTTTTGTCTAAACTAGTTGATTGAATGTCTGAGGTAACCTTTTGCCATATTCATGTTCCTTCCAACTTCCACTTCTCCTCTTTTCGTAGCTTGTACAGCTACTTGATGTATTTCGTGTCCCTTTCTTAACTCACTTCCTTCCAAACTTTTCTGTTGCAAAGTCCTAAGTTAACCCAAGACTGAAACTCGGCATATCCAAATCCCATTCATTTTCAGGACAATAGAATTCTAAATAGACCTTATTGACCTTTCTTAAAACCTCCACCTGCATATGCAGACCCATTGGGTATGCAGGTGAATCAAAAACATCGTTGGAAACATCAATGCCTTCATTATTCTTTGGAGCATCATCCTCATGTAACACCAACTTACCTATCAGAGGATGGACATTCGTACTTGTCCCCTCGTCACCATCATGTTTCATCAGCAAGGCCGCGCGGTATTGTTGATTAAAATCAGACATCAACAAGTGACTAGGGAACATTCCAAGCCCCACCTCCAAAGTCTTTTCATAACATTTTCGCTCATTCCGTATATGTAACACCCCCAAATTATGGTCCGGGTGAAGCATACGAACCATTGGGTGCTACTATCTTGGTATCACAACATAAGATACAAATAATGGTTTTTATTCCATTCATTTAGAAGAAGATTCATTATTTGAAAACATTAAGTTTACATTAATGAAAGTAGTGCGGAAATAGGCCCAAAAGATAATTAAAGCGGTCCCGATTATTCATCGAGTCCCCTATGACCATGCCCGCAAGCGTCTTCCAATAGTGAGCTATCGCCTTAAACCTGAGAACACATGCTAAAAAGGTCAACTTACGCTGGTGAGTCCATAGAGTTTAGTTACAAAAGTAAGAGTGGACCTGATAAAGTTTAATTGCTATGCGACTAAGGCAGATATATAATACACATTCCAATCAACAATCAATCCAACAATAATCCAATCAACACAATCGAGATCTCAGCAGGGCCCCAAGCGACTCTAGCCAGCACAGTCGTAGCAAGGCCTAAAACACAAGCTACCCTGGTCTAGGTCAGTTTATTCTTAGCTAGGCATCGCGTTATAGCATAGGAATGCTACCCTAGTCTAAGTCAATAACTGTCACAAGTCTAACATTTCCTAGTCAACACATTAGCAATTCAAAAGAGTAGTGGCAGGTCCAAGAAATAGTTTGTATTCACATAAGATCACAATCCATAATCAAATATTCCACACAATAGTCATTCTCAAATAATGTTCACGTATCCAATTATGGTTAAATAAAAGCAGCATGTATTCTCCCCCAATATAGTTATGAAAACCTTTGAAAAGAGGGGCTATGAAACTCACCTTAGCCACAGTAATGCACTATTCACAACTAACACGACTGGCATCTAAATCTAATCTCCATGGCATCCAGAAGAAGGTACGACGAGTACAATAGAATAGAAGTGACGCAACCTAATGCGTATACGATTATCTTAAAATACGGCTCATACGATAAAGAATTCGATAGAAGATAATGTGTCATAGTTTTCATGGATTATTCATGTCATTACTTACAAAAGTCCATTATTAGTATCTCAAAAGGTTTAGTTTTAACGTTTCGTGTGGTGGTAAGAAACATAGAAGCGGCGTACAACTCACTCGAAAGAAGAGATGACGTCGACATAGTCGAGACATACTGACTAGAACGCACGCCAAAAGGAAAAGACATCGACAAGGTCAAGGAATACTGACAATGTACAAGCTAGTCAAAGATTAGGAAACGACGACAACTATTTATGACACGTAAATAGGTTAACTTTCGATAATTTTCCCATAATCCCAAACGTACATGTTTATAATAAGAGATAAGTTTCCATTATCGCTTGATTAATAAAGATTTCACATTCATTACTCGTAATTATACAAGTTTATAAGAAAGTACTTCTTATAAGGTATACTAAGTAGTGTATTATAAATGACGAGTTCGTTTATACAACGTTCCCAAACCATTAGGACTTTAATAGATTGTTTTATCAAAATAATCAAGTTAGCTTGTCTTTATAAAACACGAGTTACTATCGTAGTTAATAAAGGGTTTATAATTAAATAAAACCGTATTCATCGACAATATATAGCTAGATATCTCAATATTAGTTAATAAGGTGAAAATGGAATACTTAGGCATATCGCGAAACAATTATATTAAACTTATTTCCGAGACTAATATATTGTACTCGTTTAAGCCAAAACGTTTAATATGGTATAACTCATAACCGATATAACTTGTGTATCCAATGTTACTCTACTTTATAAAACGTAATCGAACCTTATAAGTTATAACGTATACGTCATATCCGATATCTCTTATTATTTACATAATTAGTTCTTAACGCTTATCGTCCGCTTTATAAATAACTTGTTCATTGTTAACTCACGCTCAATATCGCTTATCCGATAGTTTTATTCCTAGTATATTTATATCATTTGTCCGTTAAGAATTACAAGTTATCCGTTATCGTTGTATACTTGATTCGTCACAAAGTCATGTCGTTAAGTTTAACCCTCCTATATATATATATATATATATATATATATATATATATATATATATATATATATATATATATATATATATAGTTAACTCCAACACCACAATTACTTATACACAATTTAATTCGACATATTAACCACGATACTTTTAGAACACGTTTCAACATCACTTTTAACCCATGGAAACATTTACCATCAAGTTTGTAATTAACACTAAACCGTAACCATTTTGTTACCATCTATACTTATTGTTTTAATCCAACAACTCGTGTGACATACCCCCAGATTCGACCCATATTTAACCCGAGACACAACTAAGCATGTAACCCAATTGATCCAACACATACAACCATGGGTCATTAGACCCGACAACCCAAAGTTTGACCATCTGGGTCAAACACGAGACCAATGACATTCGTCAGTTTAAACAATCACCTAGGTCAAACCCGACCCGACTCAGTCAACCAAGTAATTCTAACCATGGGTCATTAGACCCGACCCGAATACCAAACGGGTGCAAACTGTTTCGACCCACTAAGTTTTTGCCTTGACTCACTCACTGAGTCAACTCACCCACCGAGTTACTCAGTGAGTTGACCCGTTCTTACCCAACAACGCACAAAAAATCTACCAATTCCTTTATACTACACGAATCACAACCAAATGTTACCACACGAAACTCTTTAACAAACGTTTTAATCAGTTTCACCTATATGAGACCAAACTCAAAACATGTTAAACTTGTCCATACCATTTTTGTTTCCATTTTACTTATCCACGAACACAACACAAATAATCTATATCCGATTTATAAAAACAGAAAATACAATATTATGAAGAGAGGTAGGTTTTACCGAGAGGAAAAGGGAGACGAGAGGAGAACGAGATCGTTGGTGGTATCCTTTACGAGTACTACTCGTAACCACCAAGCTTGAGCCCTCAACAAACGTTAACTTCTTAAAGCCCTAGTATACGAAACTGAAATATTAGATCTAGAGCGCGTGGCTCAGTTTGAGGGTGTGTGTGTAGCATAAATGGGGTCACAAGGACCCGATCTAGCGTTTAGAAGTGGCGGTGTAATATATAGAGGTGGCTGAAATTTTGACCGGAGTCCCGCGACGGCGCCGAAACCCTAGTTGGGGTTACCAGATTTCTAGAGAGAATGGAGAGGAGTATGTGTTATAGAGAGAGAAAAAGGAAAGGGGAAATGAGAGAGTGTGAGTGGTGTGAGGTATTTATAGTCCTAGGGAGGACTAAACTTGTACAATCAAAACTACAAGGGGCGGCAATGAAACTATCCAAGGGACTAGTTATGTAACTTTCTAAATCTTTTGATATATTAGGTTCGGGACTCGTTTGGACTAGAAAATGAATGATTCGTGACTTGGGAATTACGCCAATATTCTCAGAGTATTATTTCCGATAAAAACGACTATAAATACGACTCGTATCTCAAACTAGATGGAACGATCACTCTAATTGCCGTTTCTCCCTTTATGACGCATCGAGGAAATTACGAGTTGTCACATTATAGCTTCTACAATTTTGGACAGTTTCCATTCGAATCCCTACATGGCTACATAGAATTCATACAAAGATGTTGCAAAATATTTTAAACATACGCACAACTAAATAATATCTAGTTATATTAACTATCCCAGATTACCTTCTCATCCTCGTGCATTGATTGATATCTTCTTTAATATAAGGCCATTGAAGTTTACCCTACCCAGTCCTCACTCATTATTTTCTTTTGTTTCCCTCTCTTTCAACAACTCCATTGTCCAAAATCCTGTTGGTGGTCTTATCCGAGGAACATTAAACCCATCACATACCATTCCATCAATAAACGCCATTTGTTTCATACAAAATTTTAAATTATAAAACATTTATATATAAAAAACAGTAAAGCATACTTGAAATTCATATACAAAAATAGTAAAGTACTTACAGACAGCAACGTAATTGGGCCCAAAAAATAGTTATTAGACATGTCTCTCTTCTATCCTTCTTTACATGTTTGGAGACATCTCCAAACATATTCCCGCCAGTTTATTGTCGACAACTCTGTTTCGGTTCTTAAATGCTCCAACACAATAACATCACATACTCCTTTTGGTTTCACACCACCCATAACATTTGTAAATAGGAAAATGAAATTAAGTTTAAAGTTCATGTCTGCAACCTTCGATTTCCGAATCATAACCTTAAGCTCACATGTAGTGATGTATTTATCTAGATCAAACTGGGCCGACCAGTTTTTAATTATCTCATCATCTTTCTCGATCTCTTCTGTCATTATACACCTCCCCGCATTCCTTATACCCAACTTCTACAATTAAATCCTTAGTGATCACAATACAAGATTTACTGAGCTTGATTTCCATCCTTTCCGGATTAAATTTGTCAACCACATAAAATCCTAGCTTAGACGGAATTGCATCTATTTTCAAAGTAAACCTCCAAACCCAATTCACTCCAGACATGCTTTCTAAACTGCCTTAGAGTCTGTATAGCATTGAAGACTAATTTTGGGCTAGTTCTAGTATGGAACACATACGCCTGACTCCCTTCTCTTTTCGAACTTTCACCTTTCTTCCACTTAACTTTACGAACAATTTCCTTTTCATCACCTATGGTTAATAAATATAATTTTGGTACACTTATAATTTAAATGTATTACTTAATCTTTATCATTAATATTATAATTTACACTTATCATCCTTATCAACATTCTTTTTTTTCCGCTACTGCAACCCTTTCATGCTTGACGATTTTGCTTGCATATTCACGTGTCACATACATATCACATAAATAATTCTCTTAATACACACTTCATAAATACAAGTGTGTTTAAAGTTTTTCATCTTTGCAAATCCTTCTATGCACTCCTAGTAAGACATATGTATACATTTCATACCTTCCTCTTCCATAAAAAAATATTCATAAAGGCCGTATTTCTCATATTTTATACATATATATTTTATTTGTGCACTACCAAAACCAGATATGCATGCATTTCTTGAACACTAACACATTTTACAAACAAACATGGACACACAAAAACATTTTCGCAAACATTCAATATATTCCCATGACTAAATATTCGTACTAATTCATCTAATCTTCTACACATTACAAACAACCATCTACATCTATGCACAACTACTTACCATTGCTACCCGAAGTTCCTTTTCCCTCTTTTCCGGCATCAACTTTTCCTTTTTTCCTTCCGCTTCTTCTTAAACCTGAAATGTATACATTAACATATTGTTAAATAAAGCAATTACTTGCAAACTAACAAATATCTAAATAGCATATAAAATTTCCAATATGTTTCTTACTAATAGAATCTTTGATACATAACCAAGCGCCCATGTTCAATAATTTCCAATAGCACACTTGTTATTCATTCATAATCCAAACACCCTTGTTCGAAAAATTTCCATATTTCTGATATGTGGTTAAAAATACCCGTATTCATTCATAATCCAAACACCCCTGTTCAATGGTTATTTATAATACAATGGATAATATTAGAACATTATGCAAACTACCATGTGAGCAGCTTACATGAGTTGTTCCATTCGGCATTAACAAAGTCATCATCTATTTCCTCTTCTTCAACGTTAATCGGGTCATCATTGTTATCGGCTTCTTTGCTCCTGCCTCTTATCTTAGAATCTAATATTCGTAAGCTATTACAAAAATGTTAACACAAGTCTTTTGTTTTACATTCAACCATACTTTTTAATCAATACACAAATCTAAACCTCCCAAACACACATGTTACTTCTACTCCAATATCAAAACAACTGAAATGTTTGAATTTTATTCTATTTCAACTACTATTGACACATGTTACTTCTAATTTACACACATCCAAACTCCCATGTTAAATTTTCTTACATAATCAACATAAGAGATATGATATGTTACGCTCATTCAAACACCCTTGTTACTATTTTTTACATTATCAATAAAATGGATACGCTATTTAACCCAATCCAAACACCCCTGTAACCCTGTTAATCTTTCATACATTATCAAAATTCATACATTATCAAAATAGCATTTATGCATCACACTTTTATCTTCCAAAAACCAATTTTCATAAATCACTACATCAATGATCAATGTTGCTTACAAACAGAACACAACAACTACTTTCAAACATACATTTTTGTTTTAAAACTAACACAATTTTTTACCAAAAAAATAATTGTAGACCCACAAAAAAAAACCTTGTTCATCCGTATTCAATCAAAAACAACCTTGTTCATCCATATTCATTCAAATTAATTGTACTACCAACAAAAAACAACTTTGTACACCATAAAACTATTGTTTCTTCATTTAATCAAAATTATCAACTGTAAAAATTTTGAAAAAAAAAACTTATACATAAAACACACATGCAATCCCATATACTAGTTGAGCCATAAACCATTTAAAAATTAAATTAAACATAACGACCATACCTTTCATTACACCTGTTTGTTATTTGTTAAAAAAATAGGATTGATTATAACTATGGATGATGATCGCCACTGCTATTGATTTGGCGTTTTAGGTTAGAATGTGCGTGATCGTGTGTGTTTTTTGATATAAGAAACTGATTATAAGTTATTTTTATTTGATTTTTATGGATGTGATCATTGTACCGAGTAATTTTAGATGATATCCCGATTTTCAAGCATGTAGTTATTGAGAGTGTATACAAGTTAAATACCTTTTATACCCTTTTCATAAATGTTTTCAGAAAACCAACTTTCATTTATTTACAAAAATGCCATGGTGCAATCTTGACCATTGATCAAGTTAACCCAAGGGTAGAAAATGGTTGTCGCACTTAACAAGTGGTTCGAAAATAAAGACAATATATATATATATATATATATATATATATATATATATATATATATATATATATATATATATATATATATATATATATATATATATATAACAGAGGCATTTGGCATTAATGTCACCTCAATGCCAAATAATCAAATTTCATGCCACATAAGCATTTGTTGTCCAACTAAGCAATTTTTAAATCCACCTAAGCACTAATTGTAAATTTCGGATTTTTAGTAATTATTTTTGAAAATTTCGGATTTTTATTAAATATTTTGAAAATTATTTATAAAAAAGGGGCCTTGCAAGGATTGAACCTTGGTTATTTGGATAAATAACTTGTGTGTTTACCACTTAAGCAACAAGTTATTTTGATAATTATGTTGCATATTATAATCTATAAATGCGAATCTTATACTAAATACAATTTATCTACAAAAATTATATTAAGTAATTATCTTTTTAAAAACTTATTATACATATCTTTTCCTTAAATATATATTTTTTCTTAATTAATTCGTTATATATTTTTTTACATAACCCTAATATCATTGTTCAACCTAGAAAAATAATCGATCATCTCACCAGTCTAAAAGTAACTATGACAAAAACTAATCGTGTGATGTGAATGTTGGTTGTTACAAGAATTTTTGTATCATTGAACTTGATATGTATGTTGTTGTTTGCAAGATTAATCCTCAAAGGGTATGCTCTTTCAAGATCATATTTTTACCTATCTCATACACAATCTATTATATTATTTTTGCATGTAAAGAAACTGTAATGTGTTTACTGTTTGCCTACATTGCAGGTCCACACATATTAGTAAAATATTAGTAATCTATTACTGTATATTATATTGGTTCGCTTACATGGAAGAATATATTAGTAATCTATTATATTGTTTTTAATGTAATCTATTATATTATTTTGAAGACATTAAAGTCCAATTAGAATTATAAGTAACCACGAACTTAAAGTATCTTTGAGAGATGTGCTAACACTTATGTTAGTTTATCATCCTTAGCAGTCATAAATATAGAAGTTGCGTTGCTAACCGCAGAGGTTGTGCCTATTCGGAGAGGTAAATTACCTTAGGCTTTATAGGTTTTATCAATTATTTTTTAATCAAGCTCTGTAACTCATGCTTTTGTGTATGCATTAGTTGGACAAAGTGAACATGAGAATAACATATAATGTACTCTCAATATATATAAGGTTAAGGAAGAATTTTTATGTGACCGTGTGTCATTGAAGGTTTTTACTAAAACTAAATATCTAACCGCCGTGATAAATATAACGGTAAATTTAAAAAGAAATCATTTTAATTAAACAGTGTATATTGTTATTGATATAGCATAATTTATAATGCTAATCATTTATAATAATAGACATAATTTTTCTGTTGTTGTTGCTTGAATTTCTACTTATAAAACTCTTAATGTCTTTCACAGTTACTCATATTGGCTAATCATAGAGATCATGTAGTTTAAATGGCTGGAGACGGACTAATGTAAGAGTATAGTTCTATTAACTTACGGTTTAAGTTGCCTTGAACTTGTGGTTTTCATATTGTAGGACAACCATTAGGACACAACAACAACCATGTTCATGTTGTACGACCACCAATAAATCTATGGTAGATGAGGTATATATTATTTGTTGTTATATTGATATTAGTAATAACAATGCATAATTTAGGATGTGCATTGATGCATAAGTCACATGGTGTATCATATTTGTACAGTAGCTACCCATTTAATATTAGATGAATGCATAACTCGGCTCACTTCTAAAATTTTATCTTTTTCATTTCAATCATCTTCATCCTAGACAACTTCAGCATCCGTAACATGGAAATGACTCCTTAACTAATTCTGAAAAAAAATTTAATAAAATGATGCCATTATCATTATTCTAAATCCAGTTATCACCTAATATTAGTTTTGGCCATGATATAAGTTTATCCATGCTTCCTTATGTTACAAAAGAGTATGAAGTGACGCCATGAAGACAATACTACAACTTGATTTGGTTCAAAAGCACATCAATAAACTAAATGGATTGGTACTTTAAGTAAAGCAATCATAAATTTATGACATAATTTATGCTAATACCAATCGATTTGATGGCTGTCAATTTTGTTTTGGTGGGTATTAGGGTATAGAACTATGGATACTTCAAGGTAAGAACTTTGTATTTGCTCTCAAGCATTTTAACACAAGCAATTTTTTTAAATCTTGACATTAAGGGAAAGTTGGATTAGTTGATCACTTTGTGTCTGTTTGTCTCTAGCAGATGTGCTCTCTGTCTAACATTGAATAAATTTAAGCAGTCAAATGGGATACATGATCATGTTACATTCTATAATATTTGAGTTGTATCCACAACCTCGATTATCTAATGTTATCATGTTGGGTGACATGAAACCTGGAGTGTAGGACTATTTGCTTAAATTAGATCATTAGGCACCAATTGACCTTAACATGCTTGATGACAACACCTAGACTTGTGGCGTGTTATATGGGGTGAAAATGTGGAAAAATGCTGT
Organism: Chrysanthemum lavandulifolium; assembly: GCA_022545495.1. Classification (NCBI taxonomy): domain Eukaryota; kingdom Viridiplantae; phylum Streptophyta; class Magnoliopsida; order Asterales; family Asteraceae; genus Chrysanthemum; species Chrysanthemum lavandulifolium. The sequence goes on from CM040244.1 coordinate 54,208,548, forward strand.
AACTTTTCATGAAATGTTGCTTCTCTAACACTTATACTCTTTTTTCAGTATTCCCCAATCAAATCAAGTCATTATTGAGGGAACTAGATTTCGTAATGCATTCAAGAAAGAACAGCAGGAGAGAGATCCCCATTGAACGCGTTGGGGTTGCTGCTTTGTTTAGACTACTTTTAGATTTAAATGTTATGGCTTAAAGGTTACAAAGATTACCAAGTTCGATGCTTTCTTACCATGGAGATACATTTTTTTCATATATACTGTATTATACTGTTGAGGAACGATATGATATAAGTTTACTGTAGTTATTAGTTAGATGGTTATAGAGCAATATATATATTAATATATGTTGTATGAAGGGTTATGTTCTATGTATCCTTAACTGTTGTCTGTCATCAGGTATGAAGAATTGAAACACTTAGTTTGCTGGAAAGCTATTAGGATTGTTGCTGATGGTATTGGATGTGTAAACATAAAATTTGGACGCTGGTAAGAGGCTTCTCATTCTTTCGGTCACTACTCATTATAATCATTAATATCGATATGCGTTCTTAGTGGGTGTGTTTGCATGTGCCTTTGAAATGGGTCATTTGATATTAAAGAATATAAATTCTTATTTTTAAAATTTTTATAACAACTAAAATGAATTAAAATGCTTGGTTTGTCGAGGAAACCACTATTCGGGACAAACCACCAACTTTGAGCTATTAGCGCCTCTAACTAGGATTTTTGATTTTTTCCTTTTGAGAAAAGCTTCACAAGCTAATGAAATTGCTATTTTTATTTTTTAAAATTTTTTATATCAAACTAAAATGGCTAAAAACTGTGCTAAAAGTATTGGGTTAAGAGTAATTGTTCTGACCCATTTGAAGCAAATGGTCAAGACTGAGCAACTTTAGACCTAAAGCAGCCTAATCAAAACATTTTTTGTTAAAGGATTGGGTAGAAACCTTCTTACAATAAAGAAAAATATGTTAACAATAATTATAAGTCATGCCCGCCCATTGGGCGGGCTTTGAAATCTAGTATATATATATATATATCTTCGTGTTAGTATTCACTAATAACTAAAAGAAATGTCAGCAAAACTGTATGTCCCAAATTATCCATGAGATTGAAGGTAGCAATTTCAACCCATTTACTTATGAATGCGTTATCTTGGATTATCTTTAATCTCCAACATGTAAAATAGGAGAAAAATGCTTAAAAGAAAAAGGGTCAAATGGGTTCAAAGTCGCCTAAAGTGCGATTATAATACTTATGTTAAAACCTTCAAAATCAGATTTTTAAATATTATTGAAATAAAACTAACTCTTAAAGTCAATAGTTTGTCACATCGGTTATCTAATTGCATCACTTATCAAAAATTTTGTATAAGGTCTTTTGAAATCAAGCTACCAAAGAGATAAGAAAACCCAAATCAGAACTAACCCTGTAACATTGAGGATTCTGAGCATGTAGAAGGCCTTCCAGATTGTCTTCCAAATTTAAATTGGTTTTGGCTCGCTTAATCTTTTAGAAAAGCTCCCAAACCCTTCGGATTCCTCGTCATATTCCAAACATGTCAATCCTATAGAGTAATATTTTAAAAATTAGTAATGCATATAAAGCTTCAAGAAAAAGTAACCAAGAAAAACTAGAGGTTTAAGCCACTTCAAACGATCAAATACACGTTTAACATATCTAAAAATATATGTCATTGCTTCAAACATCAAACAGTTTATCATCGAGTACTAATTATCTCTAGCGTTGAAGAAAACACTAAGGGCACGTTTGGTTGAGATAAATGAAATGAAGTAAAGAATTGAATTGATTATCAAAGGGCTTGTGTCCCAATGGTACCGTTTGTTGTGTGAGAAGCTCCCCAACCAAATGGTTGTGGGTTTAAGTCATGCTTAGGACATGTGAGATATGTATTTCGTGAGATAGTTAGTTGTCGCCTTAAAAAACAAAAACAAAAAAGTTATGGGAGATGGAAACACACTTTTCAAACTTAAAACAAAGATTTGAAATAGCATGATTTGTACTTTTCCACACTTACCCTTCTAAAACGGAAAATACAATACCACCTAAACTCATTTTGTAACTTTTGAGACAAATAACGCATCTCGTTTGCTACCATATAGACACATTTTTTTAAAAACTCAAACAATTGCTACCATTAAACAACATTTCCATTTTCCATTATATCCCTGTAACACCCCCAAAATATCGCAGCAGAAGATTGTGTCACTGGGGTGCTAATTCATAATACAAAGTACAAGTTATAGAAAACGACCTCTAAATGAGACGTTTTGAAAAGTTACCATTCGATTGATATATTCAGAGTTAAAAACATCAGGTCCTAAAGTATAATACATAAATGTTTACAAAATGTTTCGAATGGTAAATGATAAAAGTATAAGTATTCAAAACATGATATATGACTCTATGCTCCATGCACCCGCTATCGCCTTACTAACCTGAGATAAACATGCTAAAAAGTGTCAACACAATGGTTGGTGAGTTCATAGAGTTTAGTTAAATTGTAAAGCCTTTAAAGAATGTTCCCACAACAAAAGCATTGTAAATCCATTCGGCCCAAGTTTCGCCCATACAAACTTGCAACCTATGTGTTTACAACCCACTACTAAAATATGGTATGAGTAAAACATATGTATATGATATATGCAAGTGCTCAATGTAAAGAGTAACCCAACTAAAATGCACATGATTTGTAAGATATTGATTTCACATACACATCATAACATTAACACAATGAGCACATAGATGGTTTTAGAGAGAAAGAGAGGGACATTCTAGTAAGAGAAACTTGTAGAATATTAGATTACCAAAGAATATCCAACCCTCTACCTTGCAAGGTAGAGGGTATTTATAGGTTACAAACTAAACGACCTCCTCGACGGCCGGGATCGTGGATACAAAGGGTAAAGACCGACCTTCCTCCACGGTGTTGCACTAAACTATTTTAAGCTACTAACTAACTAATTAACTACATAAAACGTAACTAATGACAAATCTACGAGCTAACTTGTGCTAGATAATAGTTGGGTGACCGACTCTTCAATACCGGAATTATCTAATTCCTAACAATCTCCCCAAGGAGGTCACCCCATGTTTTACATTACGTAACCTAACATTCTATTCTTGACTTGGTTCTTGAGCTCAGACTTTCATACATCAACATCGTAAACTTAGTGCATAAGTGGTGCAACTTCAAAGTCCGCATAGATTTGTACTTTAAATTGGAGGTCCATTTCGATCCACGTGATAGTAAATATGAACCATATTTTGAGATCATCAAGAATCAAAATCTTTGAGACATCCATTGTGGTGTTGTGACTTTAGGACCGACATGCTCACATTCGGATCATGATATCTTCTCATCGTAGTAGCGGAAGCATTTGTTGAATCATGATATTGGCGCAGCAGAAGCGTAAGCATGGAGTGAAAATATCGAGTCATTGATGCACTAATCATGATTTCTTTTGAGATGAATGTGTTAAGTGAGCATGCGGCTATGGATTGACCGCTTCATTCGATCACCGCAAACGCCGGGTGTACCGCATACAACAGCTAGCAATAAATCGCACGAAAGTGTCTTTGATCACTTTCGCTGAATTGAGGTACACGCCCACGGTTCCCGCTGATCAAGACATGTACCGCCTGTGATCGTGTATAATTCAAGAATTTCCTTGATGGGTTTCGCAATGCTCTAGTCGTTCTCAAACCGAACGCCTCAAAGAAGACAACACGGAGTGAGTGAACCAAATAATTTTAAGTCCACCGATTGATGAAAAGAGATTTGAAAACAATCGTATTGCTCAATAGAAATTGTTTTTGCAATACAACGAAGGTTTTATTGAAAATCAATTATCAATCATAAAACACCTTTTGGTTTGAAAAATGAGTACACGGTCGATGTGCTAAAGAAAAGAGTTGTTAAGCACAAAGACCGGTTTTTCAAAGGTATCCGTCAATCCATAACTCGAACCAGATTGATTCAAGAGATTGAATCGCCCATTGTTTCTGCTCGCTTGTCACATGGTTGATCTATATAATAGATCTCACATGCCACCTACCAGAGCTTGTTTGATGTTGGCTCCGTAAGGCTTTCCATCTTCATTGTGAATATGTATACACATCACTCGGATGTTCCGCAATACCACAAGGATAATGCGAGGACTCAAGATATAATCTCTTTCCACATTGTGTGAAACAGAGAGTCTTCATTGAAAGTGTCCTAATGAGATTTATTGATGATCTCGTGGCTCTAGACTCAATTTGTGCATATTTGGATCCCGTGTCGAGACTAGGAGAGGGTCTCCTTCTTCAATATCAACAATCTCTAAGAGAAAGTCGATAGATAATGTCGGTTCCCCGTGAGAATGAAACAAGTCCTTTAAGAGGAACTTGAGTGGTTTGAAAGTTGAAGTGCAAGCAGCACATCGGGTCCATGACGCCTTGTCTTCAATACCGATGTTACCATCAAGAGCATATGAATTGAACCCGGTTCGCCCTAAGGTTGAATAAATGGAGGCTATTTGTTTTCACCCTTTCTCATTCAATTCTTTTTAATTCTTCAACCCTTCAAGGCTTACCGAGACTTCATAGCTAGAACCTTGTTGGGTTTATTCCAAGACTAGCTCGCCTTAGTCCGCACTCTTCCCATATCTCATTTTTCTCCTTTTATCATCATACCTAAGGACTTCTACACTAACTAGTGGATTGTCCTCGGTAGATCCCTCCGGCTCGGCGGATCATGGGAACCAATACCTAACCTTATCATCCTTATATCACCGCATATAAAGTAAAGTTGGTCGGTCTATTTGGTATTGTTCATCCGCCATTGGATCCAATTGAAAACCATTTGAAAATCAATTCGATACTTGTGATATATTATCAAAGCATTTTGTACCGAATTGTTTTTGATATTTTTAGAACGAGAACTCCCCTCAACATGTGCATCAAGTATTTGAAAATGTTTTGCACACGGAGGCAAGAGAAAGAATTAACTTTTTGATTACCATTTTCTAAAAATATCACCATCACTTCCTTGATCAAATCAAGTAGATAAAGCATTTCGTGAAGGATGAGGTTTCCATAATTTGCTCCCTCAATATGTGCCTCGAGGTTTGAAAAGAGTTTTGCACATACTAGAGGGAACCCTTTATCATCAAAGGATTAGAAGCCATGTGATCAAGGTACCTTAAAACATTTAAAGTTGAATTTGCAAAGATTTAAGTGTTGTGTACCCCGATGACTTGAATTTGCAAAGAGAGTTCTCCCCTTAATATATGCTTCGAGATTCAAAATTGTTTAGCACATATAAGAGAGAAGTTTGCACACAAATTGGTCATCTTATCTTTAACATCTTTCATATTTATATCACATTTTCTCCCGATCAAAAATCTTAAATCCTTTGAGATTTTGGATCTCAAGTGATTTAAATATGTATGAGGTAAAATATTTGTAGGAGAAAATGTGTCCGATTTTATATGATCAAAATGGATAACACAGATGTTTCCCTTTTACAAGGGGAAACCATAGTACAAATCCTAGCACTATTACATGTATTACAGCTTGTTCATATTTATTACACCACATATTACACATAGTTAAAACACACCATAAACAAGATCCCAAGAAGTCTTCATTCATCCTCTCAAGAAGTTTGTAGTGACCATCACGAAGCCTTCCACCAACAAAACTTTCAAGGTCATGAAGATCCTTCGTGTCTTGAGTCTTCGCCCGATTGCAAAGAATGAAATGTTCACATCTCTTCACGCCATCCTCATCCAAAAATGGTTTTAATCCAAGATTTCATATCAAGTTTGGCTTTTTCACTCGTGTCAAGTTCTTCTTCACCAATTTGAGCGCACCATCACTAAACTTGTAGAGTTCACATAGACGATAAGCATACGAGATCCATATCCGTCGGTGAAGATGACGGCTCTAGGGGTGTCAAGGACTTTGTATTCTCGATGAAATTCATGCCCGCTTGCATTCCATTGAGGACTTGTAAGGTTGATCCTAGTTTGGTAGCTTTCAATGCCAAGTCGAAAGTCCTCAACTCGCTGAATGACTAAGCCCCGATCCAAAGAGTGACAAATGCAGAGGGCCTTTTTCTCACGCATGTAAGTGCTCAAGGTGTCCTTGAAGATTTAAGAGATAGAGATCTTCAAATCATTTGGCGTAAGATGTTTGAAGTCGTTCTCTTCAATAGTATACACTTTGAGGTCACTCTTTAAGGACAATCTTCTTCAAGTACTCATATCCATAGATAGGAAGATCTCTACACTAACAACACTTAAGATTTGCGCTTTGATCCGACATCATTGCGCCTTTATCGCCACCATGTCTTTCGATGTAGAACTTCTTCTTTTGAACCACCAAAGAGAAATACCATAAGAAGTCGCAATATCATACTTTTGTTCTTCATTCGCCTGCACTGATCAGAACCATCCGCCAAGCCCCGATCGAGTAGGTTGCGCTTTCATCTTTGATATTGATAGAGGTGTCTTCTTTCAAAGAGCGAGCACACGATAGTCCAAGTCGTGATTGAAGAAGAATTTCGCCGAATGGTCATCCGACTGTGTTCACCACCAAGAGGAAGAGATTTGTTGACATTGAAGCGATCGATTTGATCACCGACTTGGTCATTTAGCATCTTATGGCATTCTTCCATCCGATATTGAAGATGATTTGCATCCGAGTGGAAGACTTTGACAATTTCGTAAGCTTGACCTTCAAGATCTCTTGGTGTTATGGATGAGATGCTCTTCCGCTCACAAAACCATCTAATGAAACTTCCCATATCACCAAAGTAGTGTAGAAGAGAGTCTTCACCGAATTTCGTAATTATTGGTGATAATCGATGCCCAATTGTTGTCGAATCATAGAGTCGACTGGATGGTCCATGGGTTCCGGAGAAGGAGGTCTATCTTCCACAATGCGCCTTTGAATTGTGTCTCTTGAAGGTGCAACTCGATGTACTAGTGCGATTCCCACCATGTAAGAATCAAACCATTCCGAGGGCTTAGGAATATGCTTTGTAGATGCATCATCTTCATCTCGTTCTCGAGTCCGCCATGACATGCGACTCTTCGTTAACCATTTGATCATCGTGAATAGAGGTGGATGCGATGTGAACCTTGAATCAACCGTCGTCCGTGCAGCAGATTTTTTCGAGTACTGCTCTTTTGTAGGATCCGATTGACCGGAAGATTTTGGCGGTGATGATGGTGGTTGTGATGGAGGTGTGTTGGTTGTTGTAGAAGGATTACCGATCCGAAGTTCCAGCCACTTCGCTGGTGGTGGGGTGGAGGTGGATCTTTGCGATCCTTCATCAATGCTTCCATTACAATTGTTCTCCTTTTCTTTTTAGCTTCTTTTCTCCGACATCAATCTTAAACCGCTCATAATTGTCGAACTTAATGGATTCTTCAAGTGCCTCATAGAGTTTATCGTGAACCTCATGCTTGTCCTCTTCACCTCATACATCCTTTCACACGTAGTCGCCTCATATCGGTGATGGGAGGTCCTTGAATCGCCTAAGAAGTGGAGCTCCATAGCCCATTCCACAAGATCCTTGACTTCTCCTTCAATAGCGGCAAGAACCCCTTCATTGAAGTTGAGGTGCTCCAATCTATAGACACGATCCACCGTAGAATCAACAGATTTAGGAAGTTGCCTTCCGAGCTTCTATCCTTTTAATGGCTTTATCCAAGAGTTGATCGAGGTGAGAATCAGGAGGGAAGTCGGTGGAGCCACCTCATCCGCAATTGTAATGACAGTTCGGGGGTTGGTGGTGTTTGTACATTGAATGAGAAGGTAAGGGGTGGTGGAAGTGCAATGATAGTGAAGATGCGCTCATTGGAGGAATAGTTGACGATCTTGTCAATGCCGACATTATACATGGATTGTGCAAAGGTCTAAGGATTTGTCATTAATGAATTGATCACCAAAAGAAAAATCTTCATCAAGATTCTTAAGTGAGGATAGAGAGTTAGTAGACGATTTGGTTCATCCATCTTCAAGGTCTCATCGATCTTGTCTCAAGGTTCTCCTCGAGCCTTTTGTAACAGAGTGTCAACATTCAAGCCGATTGAGTCTCACCAAGTGTAAGAGATTCCTTAAACGCTTCGTGCACCTTGACCACTCCAGATTGTTCTTTGCATGAGATGAATCTGCTCTTCTTTCACTCATATTGATTTGTGGTGCTTGATGGAGATGATGAGATAGTTAACAATGATGCAGCAATTTTGTTCGCTTCAACACTTGCAACTCCTTTACCCTTGTCATGTGTAATTGGGGTTGTTTGTCGAGGTAGTTGAGCGGGTTCTCTTAACACAATTCCACCCACTCGGAGCTTTCACATTCGACTTTCAAGGCTTTGTCAATTCCAAGTTGCGATCAAGATCATCTTCATCGCTAACCCGGTAACATTCCTTGGTATCTCAAGTTCTCACCAATTTCCTTTTCCACTTTCTTCCTTTTTACTTTCGCTTCTTGGATGCGGTGTCGATGCTGTGACCTTTCAAGTCTCTTTTTAGGAAGAGAGGCATAGGATGCTTGTGAGGTCGACTTGGTCATGGGAGCATTTGGTTGTAGAGGAGAGGTGTGACATCGCAGAGTTTGGTTGCTCTTTTCATGTATTGCTTGAAGTAGTCCTTCTTCTTGATATCTTCTCGTGAGAAGACAATCGTGAATTGGCAATCCAAATACTTTTTATCCGCACTCTAGGAACATATTTCGTGTTTCCTAAAACAAATTCATCTTCCGCTTTGTGTAAAGTTGATTCGCACTCTAGGAGTGAATTTGTGAGTTTGTTGCAAATATCGGATAACAAGCTTAGAGAATCGATGCCGGAATTACAAGCTTGTTCTGCTTTCTTTCGCCTTGAGCTTTGTTTTGGAAATTGATTCTCGATATGAATGTGTTCATTGATAACGAAAATTCTTCCCAAATACGATCCGATACATTCACATCAACCCTATTAACGATTCCCCATAGGATTTGCAAGATAGGATTCTCACTTTATCGAACCCCGATGTTTTGCCGATAAGCACAAGTTAAGAATTGTTGTAATGGCTCTCCGTGGTTGATACATGTGTCCAAAGATGATGTCGATGCTCTTGAAATACTCGCTCGATAACCCAATCCAATAAGAAAGACAATCGATCGTCAACACTGTGGAGATTCGAACGAAAGTCGTGGTTACATGGGTGATTCCAAGAGCCTTGCTCGTAATATCGTAATCAATTGTGAACTCCATATCATCCAGCTTTGCAGAGTATTGAGTCGTGATTTTGTTCCATTGAACGGTGTTCCGTAATTGTTGAATGTAAATGGTCGGAATTGAGCATTGCTTGGTAAGTGCTCAAGAAGTTTGTGTTTTGAGGATGTCAATAGAAACTTTGAGTATCGGATTTTGTTGAAGCCTTTGTAGGTCCACATAATAGCTTGCTTTTTCCAATACCACCCATTGACTGGGAAAGATTTCTTCGTCGAGAGAAGTTTGATGATGCCAAGGGGTAACGCTCTTTTCTCGATTGAACTTGCCATTGATGTTCGAGTAATCATACAATCAACAAGAATGAATGGGAACAAAGTTAGATGATAAATGGTAAATGAGACAACATTGAGAGCACCCTTATGACATAGAAGTAGTAACTCGTAAGGAGTCCCCAAACCACATACAGAGAAAGATAGAGTAGCATAGATTACAAATATATGACAACTTTCAAATATATGATAACATTCATATTTGAGATATTTCAATGAAGTATAATCATATAGATAAATAATTACATGACGAGCTGATAAGGGATTAACAGGCAAACGAGTGCATTTCAAAGTGATCATGACATGAGCCAAGATACAAATGTAGAAGTGATATAACAATATGTATGAGGCAAAAGTAACATTTGGCAATGTGAGAGAAACCAAGTACCTTTTGCCTAAACAGAGATGTCATAACAGACACATAGAGTATGTTGATTCAACAAGTCGAATTAGGAGATCCTAAGTGTTGTGAGAGTGAGATCATCTTTAGCACAAAACCTTTGAACATTTTAATAATCCTTGACCCTAAGACTAATTCGCAACATGAAAGTGAACAATGTTGCAAACTTGTAAAGACAAGTCGTCATCTAGAGTCACGCATAAGTCGCTAATAGTTTAGCACTCTAAGTCGCTATGCTAATTCGCTAGCTTGTAAAGTCAAGTCGCCATGAACAAGAATTAAACCAAGTCGCTACAAAATAGTTAACTAAGTCGCTAGGTTACTAATTCGCTAGCTTGTGAAGACAAGTCGCCATGAACAGTAACACACCCAAGTCGCTACAAATTCGTTAACTAAGTCGCTAATGTTACTAATTCGCTAACTTGTAAATACAAGTCGCTAACTACTAACTCGCTAACCAAGTCGCTAGAATATGGTGAACTAATTCGCTACAGAAACGTAGTCGCTAAGTTGAACGCTAACTCGCTATGAAGAACATTCGACTAAGTCGCTACCAAGAACAATTTAAATCGCCAAGAAGAACACTTCTAACATAAACCCAACAAGTCCAATCCTCTTAACCATACATCAATGTATTCCAAACAATATATTCCAAGCAATATATTCCAAACATTTTGAACCCGCTCAATCATTATACTAGCAACAAACACACGATTACATGAAAAATCGAACCTAAGCGAGAGACAATAATCACAACTCACGAGCTCGAAAGGATCCGGATATAAAGACAAGTTAGTAACTTAACCCAAACGCTTAAGAGAACAAAGATGAGAGGATTAGATGCAAACCTCTTGCTAAGTCGCTATGATGAGCACAATGACGAGGAAGAGAAAAACGAGAGAAAAAAAAACTTTTGAGACAAAGAAATGGTAACTCGCTAAGTGGTAATTCGCTAGGGGTAAACCAACTAACTTTGACAGTATGACACAATTGGTCCTTGTGGTTTTAACATGAGATTAGGTAAGTCGCTAGTGCAACATAACTTTCACTATATGGCAAGTTTGGTCCCTATGGTATTGATGAACGAGTGGTAAGTTGCTAACGCGGATTATAGACTAAGCCACTAGCATAGATTATCACACTGATCACCATGAATCAATTAAACATTTAGACACATAAGCATTTAAATCTAAGCTAGGCACTTAATACGTAGGTACACAATGATAATCACATGAGCAAGATACGACCACAACCTACAAAACAAAAACCCTAACCAGATAGTTACAAAGGCAAAACACGACCTCAATTTACAAACGAGCAAGCATTATAACCAGCACAGAAGCCAATGGCATAAAAAAAAATATATACACAATCTCCCCCTCAATCAAGGTCATCAAAGAGCATTGATTGACATAAGTTTACCCCGATAAAAAGAAACAAGAATATTTCAATTGTTCGAACTTCATCTATGATCCCGCCATTATTGAATGACATTTCTAGGACCGTAGATGTTATCGATAATAAAGAAAATATTCTTTATTAGATAGGAAAACATGATAAAATTGTAAATTTTAAAAATTAAAAACATGATAAAATTTTTTTTTTTTTTTTTTTTTTTTTTTTTAAGAAACTTGATTTATACAAAGATATGGAAGGACGAGTCCCGATTCAAGATGAATAGGAGTCAAAGTAAGAAGTACATCAACTCGCAAGCTATAGCTCCCGAATGAGCTATGTTCATATCTCGAGGGAACCAAGTCATGAAGTTCCCGATTGAGTTGAGCATTGTACCGAAAAAGACTGAGAGCACATTGTACTTGAAGCACATGTAGACTTGTACATAGAAGGGTTAGTGACATGTTTAGTCTCACATTTGGATGCATCACAAGATAATCCAGACGTATCATTAATGGGGATCCTATTAGGTTCTACATTCTTGAAAAGTTTACCTGGGAATCCACTGAGGCATGATCTAGGAATGTAAGTTCGCTTAAGTCCTCAGAACTTAAATAATCTACCGTGGGAATCCATTTGAGACCACAGAAGTTGAGCTAAATGAGTGCACAACCTTGTTTTGACTATTTGTCCTATTGTGATCGTGAGAATTTCTTTGGGGATTGATCCGCCGATGATGTTTTGCATGAGACCTAGTTAAACTTATTGCATTTCGATCCGTGAGTGTTGACCATTAGTCCTATTTTGGGATTCATCATATCCGAACTAGGCAATGAAGTGACCGGTTTTGACAAAACAGACTTATTATCAACTTGGGATGTAAGCTTAGATTTCAATGGTTTAGCTCTTTCGCACCTAAAGGCATTAGGTTGTTTAATAACTGCTTGTTTCAAGTGATTCTCAACATTTGACTTTCCCAAAGTTGAAGGTTTTGCAAACTTAGTGTTCATCCTATTTCCAAAGATACTTCCCGAGCTCATTTTTAGGGCAACAATATTGAAGCTCTTATCCCGAATTTGTGCTTTGAGGTCATCAATATCTTTCATCAAGAGGTTAGATTGATTGACTAACTTAGAGTTTGTTTCCTCAAGGTTCTTTCTTAAATGCTCATTTTCTCTAGAAGGTTGGACACACATAGAGCTAGTTCGAATTTCTAGATTCTAGTGTATCACTCATCTCATGACAAATATATTTCGGGCTTCGAAGAAGCGATTTCGATTTCTTATGGTCGAATCTTTGTCCCGAACTGGATTTTAACCGATTAATTTCAAAAATTTCTAAATTCGAAGTTCCAGACATTACACTGCTTTTTTGCATAAAACATTTCATTCTTATGTTGTATTTCAATTTGCAAAGAGATACAAGTGTTTTTCAAGAATTGAAAATTTGTTTGAAAGCTCATCATATACCCTTTTTCAATCATGTTACTTGCATTAGATTCGCATAAAACAAAGATTGATTCCACATTGTTATGTTCGTGGTAAGAGTCATGTACCTTTTGTGAGAATTTGTGTGATCGATAAGTGTACCTTGTTGATTGATACCTTTTCGACTCGAGAATTTGAGATCGCGTCGTTTCTTCATCCTTTTCCATCACAACCGAGATTCTCGCAATCGTTGTCTTCACCGGTTCAACTGAATGAAGCATGACACGTCATCATTGTTCCATGGACACTCTTGACACTCATTCAATTCCTTCACTTTGTTATTCTCTTTAGCGCCTTCCTCGATGTATGTTTCCATATTACTCATAAGTTGAATAAATGAGTTTCGAACTCATGAATTTCCATTCCGTGTGCTTTTGAAAGACATTCCACCATGATATTATCAAAATCGAGGAGTATTCTTCCCGTAAGTGGTCAAATTGGTTGAAGATGGTTTGAGAGCAAGATGAGAATCATCACTGAGAGCTTTTCTTTGGTAATTTGAAACCTCACCGCTCTAGGTTAAGCAAAACAGTTCTTGTTAAAGTGGGAAAATCCTCGACGAAGGATGGCACAACTTGTTCGATCCATGGTTGTGGATAAGAGTAATTTGAGAAGTCGATCGAGATGTTGAAACGGCTCACCGGTGCATTCCATATTCTTAGCATCATCTCAGACATTAAGAGTGACTTATTTGAGTTGTTCGATTGATCGACATCGAATCATTAAGTGTGTGGCCTTCGATAGGCATTCTGCTTCACTATTCTGTGTCAGGTCATAGAGAGCAAGTACTTTGGTGATTAAAGGATCCGTGATGACCGACATTGTGTTATTATGAATTACTCCCAAGTCTCTAGAGAATTAGAACCAACTCGCTACCAACTAAATAGCAATAATCCCAAGTCGCTAGAAGATACCGCACCAAGTCGCCAACACTTAATTCGCCACCCCGCTAAGTCGCTAGAGTTCCAAGTCGCTAGCCGATGTAAGTCGCTATGTAGTAACTCGCTAACACTCAAGTCGCTAGCAAAATTTCGGCAAAGAATTGCCACTCAAGTCGCTAACGATGCAAGTCGCTAAAGAGCAACTCGCATGCACCAAGTCGCTACCACTGTCGCTACCCGTAGTGGAGAGTCCACTACTTGTACTAGAATCGCTAGATGTAACTCGCTAGGTCTAAAACTCAGAACTCGCTATAAATTAGTGAAGCAAGTCGCTACGAAGAAAGTAGTCCGTGAGCTAAGTCGCTAGCAAGAAAAACCATATAAACATCACTTTTCAATCCAAAACAACCCAACCAAGATGATTCAAGCTACCAAGTGAAGACCTAAACACTTGTGATGATTCTAAACATAAAAGTACTAACAAAATTCAAACTTTAACACAAGAAATCAACCAAATGATGCAAAACCACTAAACTTTTTCAAACTCAAAACCACCTAAAACCACTAGAAATCCAAAGATGTGCAAGATATGATCTAACCATGGCTCTTGATACCAATTGTAAGATATTGATTTCACATACACATCATAACATTAACACAATGAGCACATAGATGGTTTTAGAGAGAAAGAGGGACATTCTAGTAAGAGAAACTTGTAGAATATTAGATTACCAAAGAATATCCAACCCTCTACCTTGCAAGGTAGAGGGTATTTATAGGTTACAAACTAAACGACCTCCCGACGGCCCGTGGATCGTGGATACAAAGGTAAAGACCCGACCTTCCTCCACGGTGTTGCACTAAACTATTTTAAGCTACTAACTAACTAATTAACTACATAAAACGTAACTAATGACAAATCTACGAGCTAACTTGTGCTAGATAATAGTTGGGGTGACCGACTCTTCAATACCGGAATTATCTAATTCCTAACAAAATAGTAAATAATAAAATGTTGTGAATAGTAATTTTCGGAAAAAGTTCGAGTTTAAATAATGATCCAAAATACTATGAATAGTAAAATGAATAGTGAAAATAAATAGTAATATTAAATAGTGAAAACCCGATGATGAATAGTTAAAACCCGAAAATGCGAATTGTTACAAACCCAACAAACAATAACAAAAGCAAACCTGATGGCTTAGAACTAGGAGATGATGAAACGTTATTACATGTGAAAAATGTAACATAAGATTTGTGCAATGAACAAGGTGTTTCAGGTATGACAGAAGAAAAAATGACAATGTTAGACCAACTACAATTATGAGGATCTAAATCCAACATGAGTGATTGGTCAAAGTGTTTCTAATATCCGCAAAATATATTCACTATTTCACAATGTACAAATAGTTAAAAAAAACAAATTGAAAAATGTGGAATGAATAGGGTAGTTGGGATTGCTTATTTTTTAAGCACATAAGTAGTATGTAGTTTGGAGTGTTTAGACATGTACTTGCTTTGGGGCATTTTACGGGCAAATGTGCTTACTTGAATTGGTGTAGCATTTATTCTATATTTCGAGGGGTCTGTAATTGTAACTCTATAAGGTGTGTTTAGTTTTAGAAAAATTAGCCTCTTTTCTTGAAAACTTTTCTATTTCAAATTTAGGGTTCGTTTGGTTTCTAAATGGGTTTATTATTATGATTTAGATTTTGATTTAAATTTGGTATAAGACTTGAATTTGAATTTAAGGTAGAAAAGAGAAAATAATATTCAAAAATATATTATATAAATAGTATTAAAATATGAATTAAAAAGAATTTATATTAATATTGAAGGAAAAAAATAAGAGACAAGAATTAAAAAAAACATGTAGTCCCACTTATGTCATAAAAACTCTACACCCACCATCTTTTGCACAAATCCTAAAATATTTTTATTAAATCCCTAAACCCAAATCCCAAAAACACAAACAAACAACTTATTTTAATTTCTTAACGCAAAACCCAAGCTAAACCCCCAAAACCAAACGGGCCTTTATAAGTATATTGTGGAAAAACAAGCATGGTTTGTACTTTTCTACACTTTAATAAAATAGAAATTGCAAAACTCAAAATAAATGTCCACATTCAAATTCCACGGTTTTAAAAACTAAAAGTTTTGGTGCAAATTGAAATTGATAGAAAATTTTCCACATGAAAGCGCACCCTTAAAACAAACCCGAAGGAGGAGTTTTATTACAAGATCTAACAATGGAAGAGTGGGTCCCACCAAAGAATGTGGTGTCTCTCGGTTGGTCATCGACGATGATAACAACAGTTGATGATGATTGGAAATGGGTTCTTTTTGGTTTCTTTGGGGTTTTTTCATCGTCATCGTCTGATATTATTATGTTTACTGCTGCCTCCTTTGACATTTTAAGGGAGTGATTGGGATTGGGATTTCCAGTTGATTATCAAGTATCTGATTACCTCAAATTATGTATTGTAAATGTTTTGTGGGAAGAAAACATGTTGCGGGACTTGGGCGATAATTATGGAAAAACCCTTCAATAAATAATCTAGATTTGCCAAGAAAAAAAAGGAAAATGGCCAAACACTACATTTTAAAATCACTTTTTTTAATAACTGTTATTCGTTTTCAAAAGGATAATTTATTTTAAATAAGTAATCACAAACACTCCCTAAGAGTGAAGGGAGTGGTGGGTGAGAGGTCATGAGTGAAGGCCTCCCTCACACACCACTCTATTCCTACACACACATCTTACGCGTGAGAGGAGGAAAAAAGAGATGACAGAGGTGAGCCGGTCACCTCTTGGTTCTCGTGCTAGCTTTGTGTATTTTATTGTTTTATATTTTGTTTGTGAGTATGTGGGGTATATTTATATAAAGTGAGCATTTTAATAAAACGTGATCGGTGGTGTGACCTCTACGGGTGAAAGGTGATAGGGAGTGAGAGGAGAGAGAAAGATTGAGTGGTGCTAATTTGAAAGGTGGGGGAGTGTGACCACTCCCTCTAATATAAGAAAACAAGAGGAGATACAACATGAGTGAGAATTTTATTGTTGTTGCGTCAGATTATAAATGTTGATGGAGGCCACAAATAAATGAATAATAAACTTTCACTTAATTGTAAGATGTTTGATTTAAGAGTAAATAACTATTCTTTAATCTTGCTAGCTCGGTTTAACTTTCAATATGAGGTTTGCATCCCCAGACGGTAAAATATATTTTTAATATTTGAAATGATTTTAAGGAGTGTTTGGTCATTAAATGGAATCAATATGGTAATGGTAATGGAATGGTTTTGATACCCACCTTACTTGTGGTTTAAAAGATACCTATATTTTTGGTTTGATACGCACTTTGTAGTAATAAACATGCTAACCAAACATTATGTGTTGGGAATGAAAGTGATTCCTATATTTCAAACCCTAAAACCAACCACACTCTTAGAGTTTTCATTTGTTTTGTTTTATTGGCCAAGTTATTGCATACAGGGTTTAATGCAAGGAAACAACAACAACAATATTTCAATTGCGGGTATCGATTCGTCCCCCGAATTTTTGAAAGTTTGAGGGCCCGGGAGAAATTATATAACGAGGCTATTCAAAAATAATTGTATATATAAAGTAACACACCACGATAAAATACGATATAATTCGTTATCTAAATGTTCAACATATTACTCATTTAAGATATTTTCTCATCTAAATATCAGATTTTTCTGAAAACCATGCACACACGCATATAATTATTAACGCGACAATTTTGGCGCCTCGAGTGGCCACCTCCTCAGACACCATCAAAGACGGCTTATGAGGTATGCTCAAAAGACTAAACATGCTCAAAACATGAGCAAATTTAGATCATTATTTCGAACAAAGCAACAATATCCTCAACATATAATGCTTTTTTCAAACTTGCTAGACTCAAAGTGCTATGCTTTTCAGTTTTAAGTTTGAAAAAGTTGTTGTACAACTTATCAATATTAAGACCTTATACCAGCAGTACACATGTATAATGCTCAAATAAATTCTGCCGACGAGTTGGTAAGAAAGAGATTAAAACCTTTCAACTATTTAACATCTAAACAGGTTAAAAGAACTATCCAAACATAATACGTAGTACATGGTATATTCAATACAAAATAGTCAAACCATAAGTTCAACAGAGTATAGTTGTCAATCAAAATATTAAACCAAGCATAGACTACATACGTTCCATAAAACTGCATATACTAAAAAAAAATCGGTTATATTGTTCATCTATAAATTACAACTTGTATATAGCTTACGCTTCAGAAGAATCATGTCTCGCAAAGTTTTCTCTAAGAGTTCTCGAGCTAGATCAATTTAAGCCTAATCCTTATGAGTAAAGAAAGAGACGAACAAAATACGGAAACAAATAAAGCGCGCACGCACACAAGTAAATAGATGGTCAGATAACATAAGGCCTTCTTACCTTCCGAATTATATGGTTAAGACCTTATACCAACAGTATCGATGTAAATGCTCAAATGAGTCATGTCGACGAGTTGATAAGAAAAAGAGAGACTAAAACCTTTCAACTATTTGACATCTAAACAGGTTACAAAGAACTATCCAAACATAGTACGTGCTCTATTTAATAAAAAGTAGCCGAACGTAAGTTCAACAGAGTATAGTTGTCAATCACAATACTAAATCAAGCATAGACTATATACTTTTCATAAAACTGCATATGCTAAAAATTTCTACTACAACAACCTATATGATATGCTTCTCGTCCTTCACCTCAAGTAATTTAAAATAACTTTTTTTCACATGAATGCAGTTTGTTTAAGGTGCCTTCCTTTGAACGCCATCGTGCCTTCTTCAAAACGTATCCTCGGATAAGCAATAAACGACGGCTTTCTCTCGATACTCTTTACTAATTCGACTATTGATATGTGTGTTTCTATTTCTATATGTGTTTTGTCCGAAATATTTTGTTGTCCCTTTTTCTTTCTAATTTATGGTATTATTAACGTTTTTAATATTAAATATAGATAAAACAATGTTTTTAATTAATTCATTAATTTAAAAGTTCAGTAAATGATGGTGTTGAGTTGGAGCATTTAGGGGTGTCGCGTTTAATAAAGAGTTTAGCTTTACTAACATATTAGGTAATAAACTAAGGAAGACCTAACTCTTGTATTTCTTTACAAATACAATGAGAGACGTTTTTTGTATTTGTGATGTTAGAGCATCTACATATACAAAAGTTTATAAAATTTGTAGGTGTTTATAAATTACGTCCTTATAGTGAGATGGGGTTTATAATGTTTATAAATTAAGTCATTGTAGTGAGATTAAGTTTATTATAACATAGAATGAAATAAGTCAAAATTTATGGACCTTTTCATTGTAACTAATACATGTAACTCATTTATAGGTTTATAAGATAAAAAAATTAAAAGTTATTATGATACGACGTGAAAATTATATAAACTTTTTTAAAAAATTTATTACTTAAGATGCTCTTAAAATTATCATTACAATTTCCACAATTAAACTCATTTCAGTCTACATGACTCCAAAAATAGTTTGTTTTGATAGAAAAAACTTACGACTTACGATATTACCTTTTCACACTACTATACTAGCCTTCTTGTGAAGTAACTTTGAAAATAGTTTTCTTGTATTTCTGCTACATATTTGAGTTGTTTTGTGAGTAAAACTGATCATTAACATGACGCTTAATCAAACATGACGAAATTTAGCGTTCTTGCTAGCATTACAACATTGATTTTCTTCTTCCACGACCGATTGTGCTAGGATTTGGCCTAGGACCTTGTTCATCTGTAAATAACAACTTTTATATAACTTGCGCTTCAAAAGAGTCATGTCTCACAAAGTTTTCTCTAAAAGTTCTCGAGCCAGATCAATTTAAGCCTAATCCTTATAAGTAAAGAAGAGAAAGAAACAAACAAAATACAGTAACAAATAAAGTGCGTGTGCACACAAGTAATTAGATGGTCAGATACATAAGGCCCTATTGCATCCCATTAATATACAATTCTATCTCCTGAAATGAGAGATCATGATCCATCTAATCTAAAGGCTCCTATTGTACATAAAATACTTTACCCTATATGTTTACAGAAAATAGTCTGTTATTTTTCGAGTCCATTCAAGACCATTCCGCAACTTCTAAGGATTGGGTGCTACTTAGAACATTTTAGCATCAGATATGCATGACGCATTACTGTCTACAATGTTGTTAAATTGGTGCCTTGGCATTTTACTACTCCACTATTGCACCCGATCAACTTTCCTATATTACATCTTCATCGAGCTAGGGTTACTCGACAAAAGTTCGATTCGTTTGCACCCTAAGTGAGCACTATCCATTTTCACATAAAAAAATATCATATAAACACATCCATTCAAGAGCGGATTTAAGCTTTGTGTGCCATGTATGGATTGGCCTTGTGATGTAGAAATTCTAATAAATGTCAATGAGTTTATATTTTGTTTTGTACTATATATGCATTTACTCATCAGACTAACTGGAAATTGGTCATAAAAAATTGAAAACAAGTTACAAGGCCCAATAATAACGCATGCCCAGTTGCCCACTTCACTTTGACGAAAAATAGTTTAGCCCAAGTAGTTAAGCATTTACTAAGTTTATGTGATCATGTTTTAATGACGTTTAAAACTTTAAATTCACAAACATGTAAGAATGTAAGATGATCAAAATATCTTTGTTAACGTCTATATAATTTAGAAAAAAGTTTAATTCAAATCCTAAATTCTTTTAAGATACAATGAACAAATATTGACCGCTCATTTTGTATTAAAAAAAATCACTTTCATAATTTATAAAAATATATATATATATATATATATATATATATATATATATATATATATATATATATATATATATATATATATATATATATATATATATATATCACAAACCGTTAATTCAATAAAAAATAATACAATCGCGATTTAATTTAATCATCTTTTATAAAGCCGAAAGACATCTATATACTTTGGACGAACTTTTTTTCGACTTTTTTTGTGAGTGTCGAAATTTACATCTGGAAAATCCCATGTTATTTGTTATTTGTTATTTTAATATCACACGTGATTTATGAAATCATATGTGATTTATGAAATCATATGTGATTTGTGAAATCATACGTGATTTCTAAAATAACAAATTTCATGTGATTTTTTCAGACGCAAATTTTAAAACTAATACAAAACTAAAAAAAATGTTGAAAGTATATCGAAATGTCCGTCTACTGTAAGATAAAAAAAAATCTCGTCACGATGGTGTACTTTTTATCGCTTAACGATTCGCCGTTCGTAATATATTTTATTTTCAAACAAAAAGGAGAAAGTCGCTTTTTTAATTTTGACAAAAAATGAATGATCAAGATTTTTTCATTTGATTTTTAAAGAATTTGAGATCTATATCAAACTCAACTCATATTCATATCCATAAAAATGGATTCCAATAACTTTTTATTTTTAAAAATTTTTTGTTCTTTTTTAGCTTTGTAATTTTATTTTTATTATAAAATATTACGAAATAAAACATAAGGAATAAAAAATATAAAGTTTGACAATGCAGAATAAGAACTGATAAAAAACCGTCTGGTAATATTAATAGACAGAGTAAAAGTGAATTTGAGGATAAAAAGTAGGCCAAAAAGGGTGTCTATAATTAGGGTTATAATCAAGCTAAACCGAGCTTGAGCTTGACAGGGTTTGAGCTCGGCTCGAAAATTATAAGATAGGCTCGAGCTCATGTCGATAGCTCGACGAGCTTTCACGAAATCACGAAATTTCGGCTTGAGAATATTTGAATAAGGCCGACAAATTCAAATGCTCGAATTTATACATAAATAATGTATTCGATAGGCAAACTCACAATAAATTCAAAAAATACACTATTAACTTAAAAGCAAATAACTTATACAAAACATCTGCGAATATTAGGGTTTAAGAAGTAGCTCTATAATAAATATTTAATTATTATTCCAATATTCATATTCACAGTTAGGTTGTTTATATAAATATGTATGATTAAAATATTTATGCACATGAAGGCTTCAAAAGGTCGATAGCTATTTTATTGAGCTTGAGATCGAGCTTGCTTAAAACTCGACTTAATCGAATGAAACTCAAACTTAAACTCGAGTTTCTTGATAAAAAATTTGCTTGTTTGCAACTATGTTAAAAAAAAATTAGTAATATGATAATATACAACTTTTATATGGGTGAGAAACGAATCATGTGAATTTTAGCTTCATACTCTCTTCGTCTCAAAATTATTGTCATGAGACAAGAAACACACAATTTAATAAAAGTGACAATTTTAATTTTCAATCATTTAAAGCTTAATATTCTCTCACAAAATTTATATGCTTTTACTATAAAAGGAAAGTGAACAATTAATTCGGTACATCCAAAAAAAAAATACGACTATTATTTCGGTTTATAGTAGATAGTATGACGTGTTAATCACCTTATCCAAAACTATAATATCTTTCGGCAGTGCCACGTGTCGCTGAACTTGAAAGCCACGTCATTCTACAACCGCGTTGACGGCACTTTCTTTGAGACCTATGGATTATAACCTTCATTTATTTGGTCAACAAGTAACAACCATACATAAGACATGAGTATGGATTAAACTTTTGTAACTTTTCAATTTGGTCGGTTTGAGCTTTTGAGGTGTAAAAACATTTGTTACATTCTCAAACTTTTAAAGATTTTACAATAACCAGTTGAATGTGTATGAAAGTACCTTAAGTTTTTTATTCAACATTAAAAAGTTAAACCACTTATTGACAAAATTCAAAAGTTGACAAATTCAAAAGTTGTTTTCACTTTAAAAGGCTGAGAGTTATTGACCCTCCCTAGCTTTTTATTGTAACCCCATAGCTTTTTTTTTTTTTTTTTTTTTTTTTTTATAATTTTCATATCAAAAAGTTTATAAACCCAAAACGCGAATCAGAATATAAAGCTTTAATAGCTCAAACGCTTAAAACTGCTGTAAATACGAACAAAATCGACAAAAACTCACATGTTAAAAAATAAGTGACAAAGTGAATATTCCCTGCTGAAATACATCCATAGGAGGCTTCTAATAAGAGGACCTTTTAAAATACATTGTTTTCCTAAAACCATTCAAAGTTTTGGACATGTAATCTCTTTATGAATAAGACAGTCACATAATGTTATGTCAAAAACCTTTATAAGTCTTTATGAACAATTATTATTATTATTATTATTATATATATATATATATATATATATATATATATATATATATATATATATATATATATATATATATATATATATATATTATTAATCATCACTTTATTAAAAACTTTATTATTATTATTATTATTATTATTATTATTATTATAAACAACACTTTATTAAAACTCATAGTGATTTACAAAAACTAATGAGAAGATAAAAACATATTATTATTATTATTATTATTATTATTATTATTATTATTATTATTATTTATTTTTTCATCTAAAAGCTATTTAATCTAGTTAAAATTAAGAAATACTAATGTACTATCTTAAAATATATTAAACAGCTTCAACATTTTCGACGAAAGAAATTAAAAGAATGTATACTTTTTCTTGAGAAAATAATCGAGATATTATATAAATATGTTTTTTTTTTTTTTCACTTGATACCCATTCATTTAACTTGTGTTTGTCGATCAAAAGTAGCAACAACACTAATCAGTAATCGTAAGCAACATCAATGAGCAATAGCTATATAAAGTAGTTGTTTTTCTATTATAAAAATGCTTGATGTCATAGTTGTAAGTGTAGTTATTATGTGTAAAACATTTACTAAATGTTCAACGCTGTTAAATGTTACTTTATAGAGCGTTAGAAAAAACAATCCGAAAGAAGAAAAATAAAGTTAACTGTTTTTTGTTAAATGAGTATTAAAAAATCACAACACTCACTCCTCACCGTTTTTAAATACTCTAAACATTATGCGTCAGACACGCCCATATGCTACAAAATTAACAGAAATCCACAACTGAAACTGTAAATGAAATTGAAAAGAAATTTAAGTTGTTACGTTTAAGGCTGAATGCATGAAAGTTGAAGCTGACACGCATGAAAGAATGAACACTTTTTAGAAAAATTAATTCTTCAATGTTTCTTTAAAGGTGATGAACAATAAGTTGTGATTAATGCTCACAGCTCACAACTACTATTCATAGTTCACAGCTAGTGCTAATCGATACTACTCATAATTATTTTTAGCAAACAAACGCAAATTACATGATTTTTGAAGTTATGAGAGAGAATAATTCTGAAAGTCTCTCATAGTATTTGTTGATCAAACAAATCCACTTTTAAAGAAGCTCAGCTTATTTCTTAGAAAAATCAATTTTAAGTTACTCATAAGATCGCGTGTTGTACATGCCTTATATACGTATAGCGGTACATGCCTTATATACGTAAGCTATACCCCGTTTAGAATACTTTTGAACTAATTTGTGACCTAGTACAAACTTTAACATAGAGGTTCTTCCTAAAACCATTTTTCTAGTTTGAATGACGTTTTATTCTCCATGTTGATTTGCCATACATAATTTGCCATACATGTATATAAAACAACTCACAATTTTGTAAGTATAAGTTACTTTAATATGTAGATGAAAACAATAGTTTAAGCTTACGGTCACGTAACATAAATTACATCGTAGATTCTTTGATTAGCATTCAATTATGTGGATAGGGAATAACGTTTCGAGAATTTCATGTAAGTAATTATTGATGTGATGAGTTGTTGTGCTCAACAATTATTATTTGGATTATTCGTAAGTGTAAACTATTATTTGTAGACTTTATGCTTATTGGATGTGAAGAGTTGTTGGGACAATTTTATTCTGTAGAACACACCAAAGGTATCGTAATTCAGATTGGTGCTCGTGTAGTTTAGATAAGCAGTGTTGTGGTTCGGATCGGGATAGTTGGAAGGTCGCTTTTGCAAGAATTTTGAATCGACAAAGGTCAAGGTTGTTTTAACGTGGTGGTTCCAATAGTTCTTCGACAACATAGCCTCAACATCTCCCGTGTCACCACTGTTATGATTGTGTAACCGAAGTGTTTGGTTACAGATCCGACGAGGTTTATCCAATTGTCGCTTTTTACCTGCTTTCATACTTTCTACATGGTGATCGGTATTAAGTGGTTGTAAGATAGTTGTCGTGATCTCGATCCCGATCTTGTGATCTTACGATTTTACGACATCGCAAAGTTAAAACGATCCTGATCCTACATGGTGATCTTTCTTGAAAGCTTGTGATCTTATGATCCCGATTCGACTATACGATCTTACGATCTAATCCGATCCGATCTTACTTTTCCTGATTACAAACTAAAATCTATTAAATTTATGGTTTGTTTGTTTGAGAATTCAAAAACAACACGTTAATATTTTTAAACATTTTATAATCGAATTTAGGACAACATTTATAAGAAACATTCATAGATTTTATGGTTATAATGTATTAGAATTTGTAGATTTGTATAAAATTACATAAATTATTAAGAATAACATTAGAGTAGAGATCTTAAGATCCCGATCCAATCTTACGATCACGATCTCAGCAAGATGAAACGATCCTGTGTAGCATCCCGATCTCGACAACCTTGTTGTAAGTACGCAGTTGAGTTCAAATGACAGGTTTGTTCATTCGGTTGTTGGATTAGCACCTTAAAGTTGTTGCAGTTTTAAGGTCGCGTAGATAGAACCATAGTTTGTTTAAAAAAATAATAATAATAAAATAAAATAAAAACCATTGTTATATGTTTGCCTACTGTAACATCTAAGGCCTGCTTTGGTTTCTGGCTTATATCGGGTCAAGAAAAGCCACTCCACCTCAATTTTAAGTTGTTTGATAAAGATTCTATTTGAACTTAATACCAAATAATAAGGAGTGCTAAAGAAATGAACAGAGGTTTTAAGATAAAAATACGACCCACTTCATTTTCTATCTATCTCTCTCCTCTCACATTTTATATAAATCACTTATAAATCATTTTTTTTAAATATAATATAATTTTAAATATTTTTCTCTTTCCTACATTAAATTCAAATCCAAATCCTAATCTACAACTTTACATTCAAATCCAAATCCTAATCTAAACCCATCTATAAACCAAACGGGCCCTAAAATGATGATAGTTTTAACGCTTTTTCTTTTTTAATCTAATTAATTGGTTTAAAATTCTTATTTGATTTAGTATAAACAGTTAAATAGACAAGGTTTTTATGACATCACTTTATGTCAGAGGAAGACGAGCTTAGATGTATGTAATCTCAGCAAATTAAACTGGTGACTGGTTTAGCCTTTCTCTAACTACCATTAAATGTAAGCATTTAGCAAGGTTTTGAACCTTTAACATCTATATATTACATATAAAAGAAAACGGCCATACATCAAAAAAATCGAAAGCCGAAACTGAGAGAATGATGGTGTAGAATATATTCTTATTAAAACACTCAATTACTTAAAATACAATAATTTATTCACATCAGACAACTATTCAAAAAGTATATCTACTAAATTAAAAACAACCAATTAAAACACCCTTAATAAAAACTACAATAAAATTTTCATAATATATAATTTAAACAAGCTACAACATAATCCAAAATATAAAATAATTAACACACTAATTAATTTATTTTTAAAACACCTTAAAATAAAAAGTACAGATTATTATACACATTATATAAAATAATAAAATACACAAAGTTTCATACATTCTAATGTTGATCAGATATATAGTTTTGAAAATCTGACGACCAATGGGTTCAACCGGAACCGTGTCATGAACCTGCCTCGGCTAACCAATAAAAGCCATCCAAAACGAACCGAGAGAACTCATTGAAACCGATACAAACTGCTGAATCGATCTCACCGAGATCTATTTATCCTTAGATCGCCACAGATCTACGCAACGCAACGCACGAGCACCTCGCTATAGTATATGTTAATACAAATAAACCGTAAAAGTTTATTAATATTTTGCGATCTCTTCATTTTATTGATAACAAATATAATGTTATCTTAAGTACAATTATAATGATACATGTTATTTTTGTAAAGCATTTACATATAGCCATTTAAATACAAATTGTTGAATAAATCATTTGTTGTAATAGTTTATTACGACGGTAAAATCACAACCCATGGATCATATCCATAACCCACAGACGACCCATACTCACTGGACCAGACACATCAGACTCATTAGATACATTATATCTAAAAGAATACCCATGGACCAACCCATAACCCACGACCCATGACCCATAACCAAAACCCACGGGCAAAGAGGAGTCTCCCACTGATCCCTAGGATTACAACAGACGGATCCTCGTGAGGATCCGGAACAAGTGGCAAGTTTTGCCTATAACAGTAGTCATTTCTTCATTCTAATTCACCCTCTTCTTACTAATTCTCATATACTCATTCTCTTCTAACAAAAGATCACTTGATCTTCGAGAGTTCTTTCTTCTTCTTTCTTTAGTGATTCTCATATAGGTCCTTCTGCAAGGCGAGGTCACGAGCATCTCTACATGTCATCCAAGCAAGGGGTCATTGATTGATTTGTTCCTCCATAAGATTTTGTAGCAAAGATCTTGTATTTGATATTTCACGTGATTTGTTGTGTAATAGTCGTGGTTGGTTTGGTCCACCGTGTTACGGACTCCTGTGATTTAGCTTTGTACCGAAAAGGTGTAAGCAACGCTATGAAGGCTTCTCCAAGTCAAGGAGTTTGTTGACATAGTGCTTGAACTCGAGTAGTGACCTTGGGGAGTGAGTAGGCGCGAAGGCTGTCTTTGAAATGAACCACTATAACCGGGTTGTATCATTTCTATCCTTGCTTTACTTTATTTACTTGCTTTATCATTAGATCTATACTTTCTACATCCATACGATTTCACATAATATCGAATCAAGGTTTTGAAACTAACATAAAATCGTGAAACTATTCAATCCCCTTCTAGTTTTCCACAATTGGCATCAAGAGCTAAGTTTATAAAAGTTTTAAAGTAAACCGATTTTTAAAACTTTTCGATCACTATGTGTTCCGAAATTACAAGAAGGGCAATCTATGCAACCACCACCACTACTTGAAACTAATGGTTTTATATATTGGAAAATAGATTCAAACGTATGTAAGTTTAAAGATATCGATCTTTGGTACATTATTGTTGAAGGCGATTTTGAGGCTACCTCAAAAGATGATAAAGGAAATTTAGTTAAAATACCTCATGATAAACTAAACGATAAAATGAAGAAAAGCTTTCAAAAAATAGTGAAGATAAAATGGTTTTGTATAATGTTTTACCTAAAAGGAATTCGAAGATTTTCTATGCTTAAAACCTCTAAAGAAATTTGGAATTTTTAGTTGTAACTCATCAAGGTAATCAACAAGTTAAAATAATAAAATGATTTATTTGTTCAACAATATGAACAATTTTCAATATCGGACGAGGAAACTATAGATCATTCATTTGCTAATTTTAATACTATTATTACATCTTTACAAGCACTTGATGAATTTTTTTCTAGCCGAACTATGTTAGGAGATATCTAAGGGCACTTCCATCCAAGTAGAGATCCAAGGTGACGAAATCAAGAGTCAAAATATTTGACAATCCTCACCTTGATGAACTCATAGGCAACTTAAAAGTCTACGAGCTTGTCCTCGCTAAGATTCAAGCCTCAAAGGTGAAAGAGAAACACAGATCTTCGCCTTAAAGCCAAAAAGGCTTCAAGCGATGAAGAGAATTCTCTCGGATAGTGACGACGAGGAGTATGCTATGGCGGTAAGGACTTTAAAAAGTTCTTTAGAAGGAAGGAAGATACGCCAAACAACCGTATTTACGACAAGAAAGTATTCCGAAAAGCAAAGAGGACGGTGGCTCGCGGATGATCGTGTTTGCTTTAAATGCGGGACCCAAACCACTTTATTAGTAAGTGTCCCAACCGGATGATCAAAAGGCATTCGTGAGTGGCACATGGGAATGAAGCGACGAGGAGGACGTAAGAAATTTGTCTCATGGCAAATGACGAGGTATGTCACGAATACTATAGTAGCTCATCACTAGATGATAACTCATCGTGATAATGAATATGACAAACTTTGCAACATTAGCTTAAAACTAATTAACAAAACAAGCTTTTAAAAAGTCAAAACCAACGATTAGATAAAGAAGTCATAAAATTAAAAGCAAAATTGAAACGTCTGAAAAGGGTAAAATAAATAAGGTGAATGTGAACTTTGGCTCAACTTCAAGCACTAGTTGATCAACTAGATTATAAAATTGCTAGAATGAGTACGTACTTTAGATATGATATTAGATAGTGTTAAAACCGAAACAACAAAAAGTTTAGGTATTCAACAACTTGATCTATCAACTAGTGAAAACAAAGAAACATAATTTGTTAAGGCACTAGAAAACAAGCCATCATGGGCGGATCCCACGGATCCCATAAAGGGAACCGCTGAGTGTACAACCAGGATCCGTGGGTCTGCATAGTAGCACAGCAAGTAACAACATAGCTTCTTCATCTCGAACCGATTTTGTTATTGTTAATATAAGAAACCAACTCATTTTACCACTGACAACCACCTCCAAAATATAATCCTATTTTGCAAGAAACAAAGCTCAATCTTTTTCAAAACCTAATCCATCTATGAGACCTAATAATGTTTACCCTCAGAAGTAACCATCAAATGGGATGGAACCCAAGTATACAAAATGGTTTTCCTTTTCAAAACTTTGCACCATGGAATGCATATTCACCTTATCCATACATGTCTAACATTAATGTAATGTTTAACACTAATGGACCCATGAACAAACGGGGACCAAACTTTTGAAAGTTAATTGTTTTCTTGTGTGCTTAAAGGTCGACCTAGATCCGATGAACGGGTCAAGGATACAAGCACGAGGCACATGACCGCAATAAAGATCTATTCTCCATATGAATCCTTCAATGAAGGAAATGTGGTGTTTGGAAATAGCAAAGTAAAATCATCGGTAAAGGTACGATTTCAACAATTTCTAACCATTAACGATGCGTCACGAGAAAACCCGAACTTTAATCTCTTAAGTATAGGACAAATATGTAATAGAAAGTGCAATGTACTTTGTAATCAAACCGAAGTAAGATATTAAAATGGCATAAACATAGGAAGAGGAATTAGGAAACATGGAGTCTATGTCATTAAAATCGGAATGAACCTAAAGACAAACTTTGTCTTACCTCTATGGATGATACTGACCTTATGGCATCAAGATCAATATGCCAATATGCGATTTCTTCAATCGCTATCATCCAAAGATCTAGTAAGAGATCTACCTAAGTTAAAATATGAACATCACTTTGTGATGCTTGTAATGTAGGAAAACAAGTTCATTCTAGTCATAAAGCTAAAAACATGGTGTCTACAACTAAGTGTCTAGAATTACTACACATGGATTTATTTGGTCCATCCGTTATCCAAAGTTATCGAGGCAACTACTACAAATTGTTGTAATAAATCATTTGTTGTAATAGTTTATTAGACGGGTAACATCACAAACCCATTGATCATATCTATAACCCATGATCGACCCATACCCACTGACCAGACATATCAGACTCATTAGATACATCAGATCTAAAAGAACACCCATGGACCAACCCATAACCCACGACCCATGACCCATAACCAAAAAATCCATGGGCAAAGAGGACCGTCCCACGG
This sequence comes from Chrysanthemum lavandulifolium, assembly GCA_022545495.1. Classification (NCBI taxonomy): domain Eukaryota; kingdom Viridiplantae; phylum Streptophyta; class Magnoliopsida; order Asterales; family Asteraceae; genus Chrysanthemum; species Chrysanthemum lavandulifolium. The sequence continues at coordinate 54,239,087 of CM040244.1, forward strand.
ATCCATAGATTACACTGAGACGGATCCTCGGGGAGGATCCGTGGATCCGGGGAACAAGTGCAAGTTTTCACTATAAATAGAGAGCCATTTCTTCATTCTAACTCACCCTCTTCTTACTAATCTCTCATATACCTCATTCTCTTCTAACAAAAGATCACTGATCTAGAGAGTTCTTTCTTCTTTCTTTCTTTAGTGATTCTCATATAGGTCCTTCTGCGCGAGATCACGAAAGATTCTACAAGTCATCCAAGCAAGGGGTCCTCGATTGATTTGTTCCTCCACAAGATTTCAGTAGCAAGATCTTGTATTTGATATTTCACGATTTGTTGTGTAATAGTCGTGTTGGTTTGGTCCACCGGTATACGGACCCTGATTTAAATTTCAGACCGGAAAAGGCGTAAGCAACGTCATACGCCTCCTCAAGTCAAGGAGTTTTTGATATAGTGCTTGAAATCTCGAGAGTGACTCGGGAGCGAGAGTAGAGACAAACGGTGGTTTTCAGAATTGAACCACTATAACCCATTGCCATTTCTATCCTCGCTTTACTTTATTTACTTGCTTTATCATTATATCTATACTTTTTCTACATCCATACGATTTCACATAACATCGAATCTAAAGTTTTGAAACTAACATAAAATCCAAGAAACTATTCAACCCCTTTTCTAGTTTTTCACAGATCTATAAAAAATTAAAAAGAAAAGTGAAAATTGAAACTAAAAAGAAAATGTTGAAAACATATATTTTAAAAGGAAACTATTAATATATATCGAAACAGTGGTTGACCCGGACGCCTAAACCCGGTGGGTTGACCCGGTTTATTTTACCTGCTTTTTAGCCAACCACCGGTTGACTTTTATTAAATCGACTGTTGACCGGAATCTGCTCAACCTATTGAACCACCTTGTTTGAACCGGGTTTCAAAACATTATGTTTAATCCCTAAATGTTTAAACTTTTATTATTTTCATTCGAGAATGATCGATACGACTAATTATACGACTAACCTTACGCCTAACAAGGATCTCAGAACATACTAAATCAACCAGAATAAGAAAGAATGGTAATAGTTTAATACAAGTTGTCACAAAACGAATAGACAGTGATAAAATTTGTTACACGAATTAGCTTATCTCAATCATTTTCTTTTCATTTATAACCCTTAAACTTTTTTTAACACAAACGATCTATCAATATAAAATTACATTTACATATGCACGAAGAATTGTCTGCTTTATAAAAACTAAAAACTTTACCACTGATCCATTTACACGTGGTTATTGTATTTAGTTTAAGAAAATAAAAGTAAAACGTACACCCAAAGCTTGTATAATAAAACACAAACGTCAACCATTGTATAGTTACATTGAAGCATTAAACAAATTAACAAAAGCAAAAGAAACTAGTAGAATAAATATAAGTAGGATTGGCAGAGACGGGTGTGTGGTTAGAGTGACAGGTAGGTTAGTGTTGTAAGTGACAAGGCGTTACAAAAGATACTCCAAAAGATGAGCTGTCATGTCAACAAAGGCGGTTGCCGACGTATCAGCTGTCACTTTAGTTTCACCTACAGTCGCCAGCCATTAACTCAACAGCAACCGCTTGTTTCTATTTTCCAACTCGGATTCCTCCCAACTGTCTAAATCTGCCTCCTGCGCCTGCCCATACATTTTTGTAATGGATAATGTTGTTATTTTATACTCCATAAATTTTAGTATTATTTTATACTCCATAAATTTTAGTATTACTGTAATGAAAAGTTCATAAAATAACAACGATTTTTAAATTTCACGACTCAAGACTTACTTTTTATTACCTTACTTCATCAACTAACTTTCAAAATTTATTCCGACTTTACCCATACGAATCTGCTTATATTAAAATAATAACCTAAATAACTATATTACATTCAGATTCTTTAAAATTGTTTCGATCACCAACGGACTTTCAAAATTTGTTCAAACTTCACCCATATTCGCGGGGTAATATAGTCATTTTATTATTATTTTAATATAAACCATTATATGGGTAAAGTTTTCAACAAATTTCGAAAGTTCATTGTCAGTGAGGTAATAAAAAAATTAATGTTTCAAGTCGGAAAATTTTGAAAAGTACGTTGTTATTTTATGGCTTTTACCCTTAGAGTAATGTAGAAAGTAAAAAGGTGGAAAGTTTTCATTTGTTTATACACTTACTATAAACTTAACTTTGTAACTTACGTATGTTTGGCGAAATAAGTTGGAGTTAGTTCGAAATTAAAGTTGAGCTAGAAGTTTCGTGAAGTCGAGTCGGAGTTGTGACTATAATGGGGTTGAAGATTATATCATAAACTAAAAGTTGAATATCTGATTTTATAAAGTAGTTTGTAATTAGATGGAAATGTTTATTAACGACATTTCGCTTTTTGTCGAAAGCTTGACCAACGGAAAAGTTTTGGTCAAGACAAAAATTATAAAATATATCAAATTAATTTAAGATATATTTTTAGTTTTTACGTGATAATCTATTAATTTTGAAGAGTATTTAAGTAAATTGACTAGCTATAAGCTCTCATAAATCTTTTTCAATGGGTTTGAGCTTATAGCTTATAAAAGCTTTTATAAAATTGTACAACAAATTAAGCTTAAAACATAAACCTTATAAGCTCTTATAAACCTTGTGCCAAACACAACCCTATGCTGTAAATAATATTAAAGTACAAACTTTTAGTTGATGAGTCACTCATTTGTGAACTATAAACCCAAGTTTGAGTGTGACGAGATAGGTTGAAACCTCTTTTATTTTGGATCTTAATTGAGTGTTTAAAGCTAGATAATAATTGATCAAATTAGGTTCAAAATTCATTTTAAAATAAATTTTTGAATATCGAGTCTTTGGTTGTTAATGAGCCATGATGTTTTGCACTATTGATATAGTTACTAACTCGGAAGTTGTCTCCGATTTTAATGAACGATGAGTTTTTGCACTGTTGGTTACAATTACTAACTTGTAAATATAACATGATGTGTTTTATTAAAATGTACAAGAATGGGAAGATGAGCTCGATTCACTATAGGTATTGCAGTGTTTGGTTGATACGTCTAACTTCGGAAATGAGAGTAATACTAGTAGATTTGGGCTTGTTTAAACTCGTCAAATGTGTTGGGTACGGAAAGCGTATTACCAAATTCATGTTTGTATCATTGACTATCAAACGCTATTTGTTGGGGAAAAAACAAAACAAACAAACTACGAAAATAGACGAGTTAAGGGAGTAGTATGCACTGTAAGAAGATAAACGTCCAAACACCTAAAATTTGAGTGTCCCGTCATTTTTAGATGTGCAAATCACCTCACTTTATATATATTTACTACCTTATAACGACGTTTAGACTATTCAATTATTGAAAGTCTTAAAATTGACATTTAAACTGCTTACATTATTATTAGAATATAATTTATTTAAATATTCATCAGAATCGCAAATCATTACTATCAATAATTGGTTATTAAAATATTTAACCAAGATTCCCATATAAATTCACAAAACCATTTCCTATCTCTCACACACAAAAATAGTCTCAATATACCATCACTTCACTCCTCAACTCTTACGGGCACTTTTTTTCGTGATTCTTTATATGGTTGTTAAAAACATTTAACCTAATAACATTTTTTTATATATATTAGTGGGTGCCATTACTAATTACAATGCTTTTTGAGTAGCATTCCGTAAAATTAGCGTTTACCGGCATTTATACAAATTCAAAATGTTATGCTGCCATTGTAAGCTTCATATTTATATGCTAAACGCTAGTTGCCTATGAAACTTTTTAAATGTTGTGCGCCAAATATACATAAAAATAGGATTTAAAGAAGTTTACACTAAAACAACCGCAACTTTTGGACACCTAAATGAGTTACTCCTTCATCCTATAATAAGTTGCTCACTTTAAACGTAAAAAGTTATAAAAATCGCACTAACAAACTATACTCTACCAATCAAATTTCATTTCTTCATTAAAACATCTTTTCATTGAAATATCAAATAAACACTTGTTTTGATATATCTTAATAAAATGACATCTGATGTGGCCTGGATTCGTATGTGTCACATCGCCTTTCTCTCTCCGACGACGACGACGACTACGGCACACAGCGGTGGTGGCCGCGATTTTTTATTTTTATTTATTTTTATTTTTTAATTCAACAATTTTAAAAACAAAATTAAACTTCATTAATAAAAATACTTAACATTACAACAATAATTAAAACTTAAACTAATAAAACGTAGACGTTATAATACTTATTAAAAACCGCAACTTAATAATCTAAGTTGTAACGTTTTTCGATTCTTGCCTTTAAGTTGTTGAAGTTTTCATGGTTGTCGTGCGGGCGTATTTGTGTCGAGGGTTTGTCGTAGAAAATTAAATCTTGCGTTCGGTTTGATTGTGCTACCAATGCAGGTCTTGACGCCGAGCTCAAGTTTCTCCCTTTGAACTCATCTTTCCGCTTGCCGCTCGCCTCCGCAAGCCTCTCTTTTCTTCAACTTTATGTATTCTCTTCCATATTCTTGTTTTTTTCCTTAATTGAACTTTTGAACTTGAAAAGTTCTTGGCTATTTTAGTATCAAATGATGTTGGTGGCTCGTATACTTTCTTCTTCGTCACACACGACTTTTGGTCGTGATTCTCGAGTCTCTTCTTCTTCGTAATCATCCACGCCTTGGGGATTAAAAGGACCTTTGTCGACCCGAGGTGGTTTCAAGTATTGGTTTCTTCCCGACTAGTCGTGGTGAAAGCAGCATCTCAGCAGCTTTTCCAAGCGAATGCCTCTCAAAACTTTCCAACACTCCTTCAATGTAAACTCATGCTTGGGGCACATGGTATTCGTTACAAGCCTTTTCATAGTCGTCTTCGTCATTCTCACCGCCTGATTATTCTTGATATTATCCATAATTGCACAAAAGAAACCAACCTGAACGAATCCTACCCTTCCATTTGGTCGTTATGGAGTCGTGGTTCTTGTTGAACCAATTTCATTTTCAAAGTACGCTATCACCTCATCCCAAAACCCACTCCGGTTGATAGTGTTCCTCTTCCGAAATTTCGACACATGTATCCAAGCTCTACAAAGCGCGACCTCTTCCGCTTTTGTCATGGTTTGACCTTTTCGGTTGCAAACATTCTTGCCGCTTCTCCTTTGTAGTCTGCTTTGAACCCTTCTTTGATTTGACGGTGACGCCTTCGACATCGCCTTTAATAACGAATAGAACCGTGGTATGAACCGGTGCCCGAACCTTGTCCCATCGAAGCATCTTCGAGTCGGGTATTGTTGAGACGTGTAGTTTTGAGGAGGAGGAATTCCATAAATGCTCAAAATCCATATCAAGATTAACACCATGAAGCGTGAAAACGATTGATTAGGTTGGAAGATTGGGAGAAATCCATGTTAGATGATATGACGACCATTTGGTGCTTGGTTTTGATTTATACTTGGACGACCCGGTGGGAAATATGGACGATTGACGAAATGGGTTTTGATTGTGGTTGGGTTATGGTAGTCGTGTTTCATAATCAAAATCGGTGCTTGAAAGCGAATACCCGATTTTGAGGCGGTGTTACACGGTTAATTCAAACGGTGGATCCGGTGAGAATTCAAGTTCGGGAATTTTGGGGAAGTCGGGATCGTAGGTTTTGAGTCGGGAGTTTTCTTTGTGACATGATGAATATTGATGAGAAGTTGTTTGAATTGTGTGTTTAAAAATGTGTTTGGCGTTGATATTAATAATGTTGAAAAGTGATAAAGTTTTTTTTTTTTCTTTTTCTTTTTTTTTTTACAAACGGGCATATTATAAGTTTGGATTTTGTGGCTAACACTCTGGTTGCCTCCTCAACCGACTTCACCCTTTCTCTCCTCAACCATGCCGACCGGCCACCCCACAACGGGGCAACCGCCTCAACCGATGATGACAACCGCCTCAACCGAGACCATTGTATCCATATAGTAAAGACATTTAATATGAGGCATATGGAGTATTTAATATGACACATATGGAGTATAGAATTGAGATCAATATAACCCATATTCGCTTATGTAACAAACGAACCAATCATGGCCTCCATCTTTTATCTAAATTAATAAAAATCATTTTTCACTTTTTTTAAAACAACTTATCTTACAAACCAGAAATTTTCAAAATATAAATCTGTTATCGTGACGAAATTAAATTATCTTTATAGATATGCACTTTTATATATTTTCGACAAACATTTTTTCAAAATTTGTCCAAAAAAATCATATATGATTTTTACGAATTATATATGATTTTCAAAATCATGTATGATTCGATTTTATGAATCATATATGATTTTTACGAATCATATATGATTCTCAAAATCATATATGATTCAGAAAAATCGAATCATATATGATTTTCATAAATCATATATGATTTTGTTGACGAAATTTTGAAAAAAATGGTTAAAATATATAGTAGTGCATATCTATAGAAAGATAATTTAATTTCGTCACGATCAATAATAATTTTATCGCGTAACGATTAACTGTTTGCATGATATTTAATTTTTTAAAAGGGTGAAAGTTTATCATAATAAAAACGAATGGCTATTATTGGCTCATCAATCTACAGAAATTTTGGATCTATATCAACTTTTCTTGAAAGAGTATATGACAACGAGTTATATGACTTATATCATGTAACTTTGACTCGTTAATGTTTTATGTCGATACATTTATATATTTTGTCAAGAGTGTTGATATATAGACCTAAAACAAAGACATATTAATAGATCTAATCTATTCATTTCATGACAAGTGTCATATATTTATTCTTTATCATCATTTTTTATCAAAAATTTTCAAATAAACTAATCACATATTTAGATATAAATTTTGGTTTTAGTTTAGCCATGCAATTTATTTTCTTTGACAAATAGTAAAAAGATGTATCATATCAAGAGATCTATGGGGTGTTTGTTTAAAGCTTATATGTGGGCTTATTATTTGATTTGAACTTATATTTCACAAGCTCATTTCTCCCACATTTGAGACTTTTATCATGAGTTTATCGTATCATAATAAACTTATATGCCTCGTAAGCCTCAAAATGTTCAGAAATCAGAACATGAAATATAAGTTCAAATGAAATAAGCTAATAACACACATATAAGCTTTTAAACAAACACCCCTAGTAAGCGTAATAATGAAAGAGTGGATAATATAAATTTTGACAAATTAATAGAGTGACCAAGTCAAAACTAATATAATCTCCATGAAGTCAATGTCATTAACAGAAGACATTTCTCTTTCTACTACGTGGATTGTTCTAAATAGTTAGATACTTTGAACCGTTGATTAAATAATAATAATTGGTTTTACTTGAACTTAAATATTTGGTCTTAGTAGTTAAGCATGTGCATTGGTGGCTTCGTCTTATCGACATGAGTTTATCATAGTTGGTGAAATGTCAAAAGATAGTGTCGCATGATTTGATTAATTTTGTCATTTAGTCTTTCTAAGAACTATTAAGCGCTGTTTCGAAAACTAGACTCGACCGTCTGATTTAATCGAGAATCGTACTGTCCCGTGTGACCGACTGAATCGAAAAAATGCGAACAGATTCAACCAGAAAAAACAAAGAACCGGAGAAAAAACCGGTTTGATCTTTGATTCGGTTTTAAAAACCATAATATTAATAACGCAATTTATAAGACGGGTGTCAAGCTGGCTTTCCTACACGTGCCTAAAATATAATATCGATGTCGATAATACTCAATTTCACTAACCAAAGCATGAGAATGTAAAATATAAACATTTATTTTTAAGGCTTTTTCATTAATGATCATCTTTTGCAAAAATAGTCCACAAACTAGTATTTTTTAGTTTAAAATTTAGTGCTTGTCGATCGATAAATCGTCAAGAACTTCATCATATTTTTAACAAGTGTCAAAAGTGAATAGTTAAATGTTTTGTTCGACTAAAATAACATTTTATGTGATCATAATGTTTTGTGTGCGACTATTTGTCTAATCGACGTGAGTTTATCATTTAGTTGGTAAAATGTCAAATATGGTGTGGCATTACTAGATTCATCTTGTCATTTAGTTTTCTTAGGACTATTAAGGCTATGTGTAATGGTGCTTACACGATCGTGGTCATCGCTGCCATATCAATGTTAACTCATTTTTTTTCTACAATTTTCTTCACGATTAACTTGGTGTAATAAAACGATCGCTCTCCCACAAAAACATATCCCATCTAAACATAATATACCCCACAAAAATCATTTATTAAAACACCCCACATACAACAACTCGGTCGAGTATATGACCAAGTCCTTTGCTTGTTTGATCTATAACCACGACCATGATTGAGTCGTGTTAAGGTGTTGGAATGCGTCGTGTTTGATCCATGACCATGACCATAACCATCCATTACGAATGATCTAAGCACTCTTTCGAAAACTAAACTAGACCGTCTGGTTTATGATCGAATCGAACTGGCCGATACGACATGTTGAATCAAAAAATTCGAACATGTTAAAAAAAACGGTTCGACCTCTGATTCAGTATTAAAAACCATAATTTAATAGTGCAATTCATAAGACGGGTGTTAAGTATGTTTTTCTACATGCGCCTAAAATATAACATCAATGTCGACAATACCCAATTTCACTAAGAGCACTCATTCAGAACGCCTAACGCCTGCTTGAAACTTTAACGCCGGTCGGCGTTATACCGATGGAAGAGGAGCAGTTAACGCCGTTGGTCCCCGGCCGTTGCCTTCGTAACGGCGTTAAGCGGCGAAAAAAAATCATTTTAGTCCTCTAATGCCTACTAGCCGTTAACTTTTAAAAAAAAAAATCATTTTAGTCCTAACGGCTAGAATTGATAAAAAAATCAAAAACCTTTTTTTACCACTATAAATACACAATCAAAACACCATTTTTATTCACACTTCCACTTATAAATCCTCTCAATACTCTCAATCTTTCAACTTCAATTAACTGCAAAAAAAAAAAAAACAATGTCGGGAGGCAACGACGATGCTTTCTTCAATCTTCTCAATGATGGGTGGAATCCTCAAACCCGGGTTCATCATCTAACCCGACGCGGTTCATCTTCAAACCCCAACCCACTAGGCTTATCAAGCCAAGAAATGTGGCAACAACAAAAAGATTCTTGTTTGGCAACAACAAAACCAACAAAGCACCTTAAACTCCAACTTTCAAAACCTACAATTCACACAACAATCACAAATCGAAACACAAGGTGTTGCTGAGACACCCACATCTCCACCAAAAAAAGGAAAATGTCGTATTGAGCGAAAATCCAAAAAATCCAAAGACCCCGAGCCCGAACCAATTGATTCGATGAGGAGGTTATCGTTACCAATCGTTGGAATTCAGCAGAGGAAACATTACTGCAAGGTGTTACATAGTCGTTTTGAGGATCCAAAAGTTGGAAAGTGCCAACCTAGAGATACATTTTGGTATCGGGTCGAAATGAGTTCAATAGACTCGACTTTCAGCGGCGCACCAAGGACATGATGTCAAGCAAATGGACATCGTTTTACGTCGTCGCGCAACGGGATCAACGAAGCGGTGAAAGTGAGGTGGATGTGATGAAACGAGCAAAGCAATGGTATCGTGAGGAAAAAGCAGGAGCACTGTTTGGTCTCGATGACGCTTGGGATGTTTTCGTCATTATAAGAAATGGAGACGCCGAACCGGTTGATTTAACGGCGAGAAACCCGCGCCAACAAACGAGGCTTTGTTTGGTAATGATGAACAACCACGGCCCATGGGAAAGAAACGTGCTACCAAGAAAGCACGATCCGAGACTACAACAGTCTTGGGGAACAAGCACTGGAGGAACGAGCTCGTCAAATTATTTTACGAAACTATGGCAAGCGAGTTTCGTATCAAACGAGAAGCCTCGGGCGGTGTATCGGGTCACGCAGAAAGAGATCTCACATTAACAAGGTTGGAAGAGATCAAGTTTTGATGACGCTCATGATGGGCAAGATCCAATGGTCGTGCAGGGATCAATGACGAAAAAGATCGAATCATCGTAAAATATAACTTGAAACCTCGTCGATAGATCGTATTTCCTTTAATCTCGTATTGCGGTGTGTGTGTGTGTTTTTTTTTTTTTTTTTTTTTTATTTCATTGTATTTTTTTTTTTAATCTCGTATTGTAATATGTTTTAGTTTTAATGAAATGTTTGTTTTAGTTTAATAAATGAAATGTTTGTTTTAGTTTAGGGTTGAAATTGAAAATATGAAATATTATTGGTGTTATGGTGTTATTGGGATGTTATGGATGGGAGTGTTTTTGAGGATGTTAATGTTAAATGTTAAAGGCGATGTGGTACCGACGTGGGCGGTGTTATTGGTGTTATGGTGTTATGGATGGGAGTGCTCTAACTAAAACATGTGAATGTAAAATATAAACATTATCTTCTTACATAAGGTTGAAGGCAAGGTCCATCTTCACTCATCTTACACCTCGCCACGCATCATCTTTCTCTCTCTTTATCTTCTACTCACCTTTTTGTGACAAGGCCTTCACTTCTACTACCATTAACTTTTTTACAAAATATATAAATGTAACTAATGAAAATAAAAACGCGAACGTACGAAATTAAAACATTGAGTAATCTTCAAATTAAAATAGCACATAAACTACAATTATTAAAACACAAACATATGAAAGTTAAACATTGCATAAACTTCAAATGAAAACTAAAACTCGAAACCCCACTTCGCTTTGATCCCGCTCTGCCTCGTCCATGGCTCTGCGTGCTTACCCGGTCAAGTGTTTCATATGGCTTAAAATAGAACATCATATCTTTTTGTCTTGCTTTATACTCATGCACTTCCACATCCTTTTTTTTACTCGCATAAATTCAGCCCGTTTTTTCATCTTCAATTCCATGACACGTTCATTCTGCTGTGCCAAATCCGATATCATCATCTTCGCCAACGTCTCGTCATTCATAGTTCCGTTGAGCGCACACCTTTCTTCATTGCAGCTTTTGCTTTGTCCCTGCCCGATGATCGTCGAACTTCCTGCACATTATCCACCTCGTTTTCTTTAGCTTCAACATTCAAATTAATACTAGCATCCCCAGTTTCCGTGTTGAATGAACTAGACCCAGATGACTTGTATCTCTTGGACCTTTCTCTTGACTCCTTTGCTAAAAAATTTGGAGCTTTAACCTCATTCCATTTGTCACATATTCTTAACACCTTCCAACAATGTTTGAGTGTGAACTTGTAACCAGATTCCACAAAGTTTAGCATTGCCGAATTGTAGTAATCTTCGCCTCGCTCCACTTATCGGATTCATACGCTGACGTTATTGAACACTCTATAAAACCGAGCCACGTCGGGCGCATCGCCTTCCATTTCCACAAACCATATCGTATGTTCGGTGATCCATCTTTGTTTTGCTATCTATATACGCACTGTACCTCGGTCCAAAATCCATTCTCTTTCCTCGTGTTACCTTTGGCACTATCTTCAGAAACATGAATTCAACCTTTGCACAACACAATTTCTTCGTCTTGGGTCCATGGAATCATTCGGGGTTACTCCTCGGTTTGAGCAGTCCTAGTCTTGCGTCTTCTCGACACCTTTTGGGCCGGTGCCGGTTCCGGGCCAATTCTTCGACGGAGATTCTTCACGAGGCCGGTTTTGATAAAATTCTTCTCCAAAATAAGGTTCGTACATTTATTCATTTAGAAATGAAGAAATAGGAGACATGGTTTGTTGTGTATGAGGTTGTGATGACGAACCACCCCTTTGTGTTTGTGACAAGTAGTTTGGGTTATCAAATGGGAACGCGTTTTGTTGTGAAAATTGACTACACGCGTTTTGTTGTTGTTTTTGTGCGTATTGGCTAAAAGCTTGTTGTCGTTGATGTTGTTGTGGTTGTTGTTATTGTTGTTCTGGATATGGGTTACGGTATGGTACGTTTTGGTATGCTTGGTTATAGAATGATTGTGCTCGAAAGTTGATTTGTTGGTTTGGCGAAGGAGTATTTCCTAAATTGAAGGTTCCTTCGGGTGTCGGTGAATTGCTTCGGGGATTTATTCCTCGGAAACGATTGGTGTTTTTTCTTGAGACATGGTTTTTTAAAGAAAGATGTAGTTATAAAGTGTAGTGTGTGTTTTAGAAAATATATTTGGTGGGTATTTATAAGCGGAAAATGGGGAAGTGGGGATTTATTTTATTTTATTTTATTTTTTTTTTGTAAGCAACCAAACGGTAACATTTTTGTGCACGCAAATCAACTAGGTGACTTGATCATTTTAAATTGCCTAGGAAGCCGAGACTCACGTGAGTTTTGTTTGTGTCAAGGTGACTCGCGAGTGAGGAGAACTTAAGGTGACTCGTTTTCTCCCTCGTCCGTCCAGGATAAAGAAACTACTTCTAAAAGAACTTGTGATGATTCAAAATATTTTCAACTTTTTAAGTGTGTAGCTTTACACTATGAGTTATGAGTCTTTTTATTGATTATTAAATGCAAAATGGAACATATAATTTTGCGTCATCTCAAATGAGAATATAAGCATATATTTTGGGACGTATGGATAATAGCGTGAAGTGGACCATTTGAAATTTGAAGTTGGATAATTCTGTTCCACCGAGGCACCGATCAATAAAAAATTACGATGGCTTATAATGGTTTTATCCAAAACCTTTTTTGGCACGTTTTAAATGAAGAAATATAATTTTGTGCCTCACTAACTTTGAAATCAAACATAACAATGTTCTATCTAAGTACAAAATGAACTGTGTACAACTCGAAATCCAAAAATGCATAGACAAAGAATTAGGTAAATGACCGAGAAACATAACAATTTGATTCCTTTTTATAATAAACAGAAGGTTTTATACATCTTTGTACAACTATAAGACTAAGAATTTTCTAGCAAACTTGAAATTACAAAATAAACACTTCTCATTCAATCAAAAAAAATAAACACATTTAAAGGAGTTTTCATAATCGATACTTTATGCGAGCAAACTATTTTGGAAGAAAACCATTCGCTTCTCCTATTCATTTCACTCACATATCATCGCATTCTGAGACAAAAATATGAAGAAGCGAATGATTTCTTCCTCCCAATTCTTTCTGCGCCGCCACAGACAAGACATGGAAGCAAATCTTTCTTTCTTCACTTCTCCTCACAATTGTTAATAAGGCCTTTAAGCCGCTCACATTCTGATTCTTTAGAGTTAGGTTAATACGTGTTGTAAGAATCGATCAATATATTGATTGCTCTCCCAAAATGTCGATTTTGATAAAACGGGTTTAGATTGTTCATTTTGGTAAAGATGGAGGTAAAATGCTTATTTAAAAAAAAAAATCTCTTATAGTTTAGTGACTAGTGTTTGAGATTTTTCAGCTGATGTCTCAAGTTCATATTTTATACCCTTTCCATTTCAAAATATCGTCCACTTTCATATTTGCACATTGTTTTAGATTTTCTCACTAATTATGCTTTTCACCAATCAAATATCAACATACCCACTAAAATCTCTTTTAATTAATTCAAACGCTAAGAGAACACTTTATTTGAAACAACTCGAAATAGAAAGATCGACATTAAAAAAGTAGACAATAACTTTTAAATTAGTCTCGGGGTATCGATTTCCCCAACCAAATGTCTTTATGGAGCCGAGGTAAAGACTACAACAACAACATACTTAAACTCATCAAAGCGAAGCATGAGAAAGATAGAATGTAAACAGATCTTACCAAGTTACCATTACACTCAAAATAAATCTGAAAGTAGAGAAATTACTTTCAGAAAACCTCCAACCAAACCGAGATAAAAGACTGAGTCTCAACAAAATATAGATTTTATATTAAAATTGCCCATCAAAACTACCTGTTTTGTTAAAAAAAAAAAAAAAAAAAAAAAAAAACGCTTTACTACTCTTAAATAGCTATATAACATTCTCAACTATTAACTACTTTATATCACTTACAAAATCCTAAACTACTTCCTATTTAGCTCATATCAATACTACTTATAAAGCGTTTAGACACTTCTCTCATATTTATTTTTAAGACTTCCTAAAATAGATTTTAAGAAATATAATTCAAAAACATAATTTACAAATATGTAAAGCACAAATCAAACTACAAAAATATTATTTATTACATACAATTAATACATAATTTAAAACACTCTTTCGCAATATATACAATTATCTAAGACAATGTCAAATACAATATTTGTATACAAATACAAGTAAAAAACATAATATACAAGTATTTAAAGCATAAATAAAACTAAAAAAAAAACATTATTCAACACATACAATTAATACACAATTTAATTCACTTCTTCATCAAAATATACAACTATATAACCATAATGTACAATATAATTAAGCTTACAAAACATAAATCTGAAATCCCGCAACCCAAAACAAAATAACATTTGGTCGCCGAAAAATTTAGTCACAGGATACCGCCGCCACATCACGCGAATACCATGCTAGTTTCAATAAGGGTTATTGTACAAAAAAGTCACTAAAGTTTGCGAGAAATTTGTCCTAAGTCACTATAGTTTAAAAGTTGTCATTCAGGTTACTCAACTTATCGTGACCAGGTTATATTTATTACTCTTGTTTTGGTAACCTAAATTACCGGTAATAATACTACGTGGCAAATATTTTAGATTTAATTTATATTAAAAAATGAGTTAATATACAAATAAGTTACTAAAGTTTGTCAAAATGTTCATTTAAGTTTACTATCGTTTACATTCTTTTACATTTAAGTTAATATACAAATAAGTTGCTAAAATTGTGTATATTTTTATACGCTTTTTACAACAACTTTTGGACGTTATTATCGCTTACATTCTTTTACATTTTATCTGTTTTGCAAGTTTTTTACAATTTTCCACACATTTGTATTTTTTATTTTATTTTATTTTATTTTTTTACATAATTGGACGTTATTAGACTTTTGGAAGTAATTTTTGTTTTGATATGTTTTCATCGTTATTATACAATTTTGGATGTTATTATCGCTTTTGGATGTTGTTATCGTTTTCTTACATTTTATACGTAAAACGTATAAAACATACAAACGTTTTAAAGAAGATAAAACGTATAGAACATAAAACCATATAAAACATACAAATGTATGAAAATGAACGAAATGAACAAAACCATACAAGAATGTATGAAACGTAAAAGGTATAGAGAAAACGCACACACACACATATAAAAAAGGATAAATACATACAAAACGTACGAAAATGGACAAACATATATACAAAATGTACGAAACGTAAAAGGTACGACAAGAGAAATGCATACACAAACGTATAAAAGCGGATAAAGCGTAAAACATACGAAATGTACAAAAGCGCATTTAAAATGGAAAAAACTTAAAAAGAACGACAACAAATAAAGCGTACACAACGATAAATACGTATAAAACGCATTTAAATGGAGAAAACGTAAAAATACGAAACAGATAAAACATACATAAATGTATAAAACGGATAGTAACTTTTTAAAAGTTCAAGAACCTATTTAACAAACCCCGTGAACTATAGAACTTGCTTGTAATATCTCAAACTATAGTGATGACGCGACAAGAGGCACCAGAATCATCCGGTTGCCCACCGTAATAATGTAAGAATGTAACTTTTTTAAACGCTAAGAACCCATATAATAAACCCGTTAACTCGAAAGAACTCGAATGACAACTTTTAAACTATAGTGATATTAGACAAATTTCATAAACTTTTAGTGATTTTTTTGTATAATAACCCTTTCAATAATAGCTTCTCAACTACTATTTTAAATTTAGACTTAACTTTAGCTCATCCAACAAGCAACCTAAAAAGCCTATTTTCTACTCTGCTTATTTCAAAATAGAATTTTGTTTTGTATTAAAAAAATAAAAATAAATATCTCACGAATTATACTATCTATCAATTAAATACTAGTATTACTCAATAAAATCACTTTTGATTGATTGAAAATAAAGTCAGCATTTGTTATTCATTCGGTCTCAAAATATAAGTCGATTGACTTTTTCTTCTCAAGTATGACTTAATTTTTTTCTGCGTGTTATATAATCTCGATAAAAAATATATCAATAAAAAACGTTTAAAACATAATCCATTTATATATTTGTATAAAGTATTATTAAAAAAATAATTAATAAAAATTTAAGATCAAAGTTTAACTAAAAAGTCAAACTTGACTTATATTTTGAGACGAAAAGAGTATAACACATCTATTTGTCTCAGAATTACTGTTTCTCTTTATATTTTGGGTTCTTTCGAAATAATTGTCTACTTTTATTTTGGTAGGTCGAGAAAGTGTTTAGTGGATGATAATGATATTCGATTGGTTGAGTAGTATAGTGGTCTCATTTTTTATTTTTTAATTTGTGTTTTTGTTTGTCGAATGATAATTTTGAGACGGAAGAAATATTTAATTAACAAAAGAAAGAGTATTATATATAAATTTAAATATTTTAATTTAAAAACAAAAAGCAAAGCAATAAAATAACATTTACGGCTGCCAACACACATATAAATACGCGCACGGATTCACCAACCCAACAACGAATCCATCAATTCATAAATTCAAAGCATTAAAAATCATCATCTTCAAAAACCTTCAAATTTCCACAATCCACATCATCAAAATCAAAACCAACCCATTTCAATTCACCTCATCCCAATCCCCAAAACCCGAAAACCCCAATTTTCATCACCAAAATCATAAGAAATCACCCAAAACCCTAATAACTTCACACCCAAAATTCTCACTCCACAATCAGTTTCTTCAAATTCTGAAAACAACCCATTTCAATTCACCTAATTCCAATCATAAAACCCAAAAAGCCCCAATTTTAATCCACTCAATGTATCAAAACGAGTCAACGTGGTCAAGATACGAAGACAAGTTATTCGAAGACGCATTAGTTATGTACCCAGAAGATGTAATTGGTCGTTGGCAGAAGATCGCGGCTTCAGTTCCTGGTAAAACCGCTGAAGAAGTGAGGAATCATTTTGAATTACTTGTTCATGATTTGGTTTTGATTGATTCGGGTCGGGTTGAGTTACCGAGTTATGCTGATGATGGTGTTGGTGAAAATGATGAGATGTATGTGAGCTGGGATAATGAGATGAGAACAAGTCAGATTTCGTTTGGTGGGGTGAAGAATAAGGAGGGGAGAGGAAGAAAGGGACCCCGTGGACCGAGGAGGAACACAGGTATAAAATAGCAACATACTTTTTAATTGTCATATTAAGTGTTCACTCTCATGTTTTAGGTGGTCAAAATGATTTTAAGGACTGAAATGACATAGTTTTAAAGTTTTATTTTAGTTTGTATAATTCGTTTTATACTAAGTTCACTTTGAAGCTTTAGTTGGTCAAAATGTTTTTAAAGACTAAAATGATATAGGTTTGAAGTTTAATAATTACATTTTCTTTTCAAAATGGACACTTATTTTTGGGACGGAAGGGTAATAATTGATTGATTAAATGGTAGTTTTAACCGGTTGAACAAGTTTTTATATAGTGGTATCCAATATGTAGCATTTTCACTTATATATGGTTATATATTTGTAGTCAAAATTAGAGTACCAAATTTGATCATAATACATTGAATTGTGGTGAATAACTTGGTGATTACTTTTAACAGGTTATTTTTGATCGGATTGCAACGTTACGGTAAGGAGATTGGAGGAGCATTTCACGAAACGTGGTGGTTTCAAGGACGCCACGCAAGTTGCAAGTCATGCTCAAAAGTATTTTCTCCGGCAGAATTCGATGAAAAAGAGAGGAAAGGTCAAGCATCCATGACATCACTACCACAACCGACACAATGGCGGTGCCGCCACCGCCACCAGCAATTTCAAGGAGGAGCGACACAAATGGGGTATGGTTACCCTATGTAGAAGTACAAAATTAGCACTTTGATGTGTATATATTACTACATGCTTAGTGTAGATAAGATTATGGTAAATTTAGTAGTATACCCTCCAAATTAACAACCAACTACCAAAATTTGTAAAGTTTTAGATTTCGAGACATATGAGATTTAGATAGTGGTTAGTGTGTTTGGATATGTAATTTCAAAGTGATCGTTGATATTTTAAGGATTATAATTGAGATAGAGTACTTTGATTATTGTTGTCGCGTGTTTGAGTTATTACATAGTTTTGATGGAAATAATTGCGTGATGAAATACATGAACAACGATGATGAATATGTAATTGTTCATGAATGACTCGTAGAGTTCTGATAGAGTTTAGTGATTAATTGTGGTGTTGAAAGACCCCCATCTAGTAAACGCCGACCATAAAACGTCGTTAACATTAATGTGATTCGAGCTTAATAACTTCTAAACAAAGATTTCGAGTTGATTGGTTGTTGATTATTTATTAAGTTGTCAATAACAAAGAGCATGAAACATAGGAAGATAAAATGATGTTGATGTTCACATTGGACCATTTAGGATAAGTCCTTGACTTGTGAAAGTGAACCATGTTTGGCTCATTCTACCATTCACTATCAGACCTTCATTTTCTTCCTTACAAGTGCTTCAAGATTTGGTAGTTGTTCATTTTCTATGCTTTAGTTGTTGGATTAATTAAACTTCTCTAATTACTGTTAGATTTTGTTTAATGTCGTTTTCAATGTCGACGGTTTGCTTTTATTACACTAGTCATTTCCACGCGCAATACCATCTTTTGTTTTCATTACGCTACCTTGCCAAAACCCCAACGTCTTGTCATGCTGCTTAACACGTGTAATTTTTTTTGCTTATTTTCTTCGTAAAATTGCCGCGTGCATACAGTTGCATACGTGCCTGTGTTAATGACATTAGATGGTGTCGAAGAATAGGCTTTTCAAAGATTATTTTTAGAGTCTCGTTACGTAGATTTATAAGTACGTGCACGACAAGAGTTACAAACACGTACACGGCAAGAGTTGAGCTTTAATAATTTCTTCCTCTATCACAATGTTGTAGATGTTGTGCCTGCGACTCATGATTGACTGCAAAGAATGAGTCGGATCTGAACATGATGACCATGTATAGCCATTATAAGTGATTACATTCTCTATTGCTGATTGCCTGATTGAGTCATTGAACATGCTACTTTGTCATACTTAACACTCACCCAACTATGCAGAGTCTGAAATAGTCAAAATTGTAATTTTATTAGTGCTTATACATCATTGTCAACTAATTAACTAAGGAAAGTTAGATCCGATCACGTAACGCCCTCTTATTAGTTTACTTTAATAAATACAGACTATACAGTAATAAGTATCAATTTTACAATTGTATCAATCATCATATATGATGAACTCATTTCGACAATAAAAGAATAAATCCATATGGTATCTTTCTAATCCATATAGAAGTTTTACACACAGTAAATCATCAAGAAAACGGTCAGCACAAATACATAGATGGTGAATACAGAAAATTACATGTCCAAACCAAAGTCTTATTTTGCTGAAAACAACCCAAATAGAGTAAACTGTAACATGTATGCTGGATTACGCCTTGAGGCCATCTTCGATCTTTCGGATAGTAGCCCTCTTAGCATGAAAGGATTCATCCAAAATGCCCTCAAAGATACTAGAGTTAAATACACTTGTAGGAATAGACTGAGTGCCAGCGTTTGCACTTCCAAAGGCGGAAATAGCCAACGCTGGTTCTTTAGTGTTATTATTATATTGAAAATGTACAAGTCCTTTAGGAAAGACAAAGATGTCGCCCATATGCAAGGTTTGATTGAAAAGCTTATTAGTAGTATCCACAAATCCTACTTCAAGACATCCCGACACGAGAAACATAAGCTCTGAAGCCCTAGGATGGATATGGACCGGATTAACTGACCCGATAGGGAACTCAAGGACTGCATATGAAACACCTAGACCATTAAGTGCCGGAAACTCATTCATGCTCACTTTCAACGCTGTAAAAGTTGGTGGGTACTCGCCACCCACTAGGTGACGCATGCCTGTGAAGGTGAAGTAGTTGGCGTCTATGGAATTGTTCGGGCCACAAAATCAGTGAGTATATCAGGGTCTCCAGCATTTGCTATGTTAAGCATTGCAAACACGAAAACCAGACATGTTATTTCTAACTTCAAAATCATCTTAAAATTCAATCGTTTATAGAATTTTCTTTAGCTCAAATTTATAGAAGTAGGGTTTTGATTTTTACAAGGTGTTAGACGGGATTTAGGAATAATGTTCAGGAATATACACTGTTAGTCATCAAGGATTTTAGCTAGGTTTTCTCTAGGAATGTATGTTTATTTTCATTGTCTTTTACATAAATTTCGCAAGTGTTTTTGGTTAGTTTATTACTCCACTTTTTAACCTTTTTGACTGTCTTTCCTTGTAATGATGTGTTAGTGAGTCATTTTTTAACCTTTCTCTGTGTTTTTATATGAGAAATTCAATTCGGACGTTCTTAGAGTGGATTCTACTAAGAGGTGGCAATATGAACAAGTCGTTTTGGTTGTGAAAAGGGTCGAAACATGGTGTCTTTTTTTTTTTTTTTTTTAGTGAGGAAAACCCCACCCCAGACACCTTTGGTGTCACCTCAGACTCCATAGACCACCCGTGAAAACATAATGTCTTGAGGGTCCTAAAACATCTATATGTAGCGTTCCACTGTAACTTAATCTTTGTGAAAATTGGTGTTCTAAACTCCGAACATGAAGTGTTTGGCTGAAACATCTGTTCTTGGTGTTAATATATTTAATTTGAACTGTACCTAGTATCATCAATAGCAGCTCTCCTACTCGAGAGGGTGTGCGTGAGCTGGCCATGGCCTATGGCTGAAATCAATAACATATATATGTGCTAATGCTATATGCTGTTTTGGCTTCAGCTTTAGTGTTTACATATAAGATATGTGAACATGATAATTGTGTTGTAGCCGCTAGTATAACATAGAAAACAAAGAAAAAGCAGGCACAATTGCAACAAAAAATATCAAAACAATAAGTTTCTAGGACTGGGAAGTAAGGAAAATACAGATAACGATTAGTTTCTAAGACATGGAGCAAAATGAGTCAGATCCGGTTGGCTTTTACCTAGTCATCCAGTTTTAAAAATGATATCTTATGAGAGTTGTCTTACTTGTATGTAGAACGACAATGCTAATAGTTATAGGTTTCCTCTATCACTGTTATTTGTAGCTTATACCTATCAAAATACTGAAAACCAACCACTAACCTACATAACATCACGTTCACGCCAAATTCTTCAACAACTTCTTAATTATCACAGAAAGAGCAGATGCACTCACTCCACAATCATCGCCCGTGAAACAAGATTTGCCTTCTTCAGCAGCTTTACATAACTTTGGATCCAATGGTACTTTTCAAGAAATGGGACCCCACTTCAGCACACATTCTAGCTGCACCTCCGCCGCTAGTATCAAACACTTCACTACACGCAAAATACTCCAACAATTCAGGAGCTTTTCTTTCATAATTTCCAGTGCCCTCTTTGTAACATCCTCCGGTTCTTCACCATTCATGGATCGTTTCATGTACTTTATATCAGATAAGGGCTGAGATAGATAGCTCATATTCTCAGCAACACCCAGAACTTGAATTCCAACTTTCTTACAGAACTTGACCATTTTCTGTTATCGATCAAAGAAACTTGTTGCGGTGTAGATACGATCGCACAGTCAATTCCGTTTCTTTGAGAGATTGCACAATCGAGATGTGCTCGTCTGATGTTCCTGGTGGAGCATCCACTATTAGGTAATCGAGCTCACCCCAATCGACGTCTTTGAGAAACTTTTTGATGATGACAGTTTTTCGTGGACCACGCAAGATGGCTGCATCATCTTTTGGGCATCGAGCCAAAACCCGATTGACATGACTCCAATGGAGTCAACATAAACAGGGGACCAGTCTAGGTTGCTTTCGTGAACTTCTTGGCCTTCTAAACCGAGCATTTTGGGAATGCTGGGACCACAAATGTCGATGTCCAGTAGACCGACTTGATGATCCATTGCAGCTAGGGCAAATGAGAGCTGGGCTGAGAATGTGCTCTTGCCGACACCACCTTTACCAGAGAGAATCAGTATCTTGTGCTTCACTGTGGCCATTCTTTCCGCAATTTCAACCAAATCTGTTAAAACAAAAACGTGTCTAAGAAAAGACTATCGAGTAATGGCAGTATGGCACAAAAGTATTTCGGTCAAGATAGGTAATTAACGTGCGGGCCAAAACAGGCTAGGTTGGGTTCTGTTGGCATGAAAATATGAAATACTGTCCGTTTAGTTGAAGGAAAATACCCTCTTTTCTGTAACAGTCAATTTAATATGTATTATAGTTGTTAAGTGATATTATACTCAGATGTATGGGGCTTAACCAAGATATTCTCGTGACCGTTTTGACCTTTTTGCGAGCCACGCTTGAATGTGTACCTTGTGAGGTTTGTACCCAATACCTCTTATGACGAGGTTATGTGACTTACTCACTTACCACTATATCATTTGGTGGTGGTTAACATCAATATTAATGTGTAATTGGCAATTCTGTTATAAAGTACATTTCTCTTATATTTTTCTTTAGCTAAGATCTTGAATAGTATGCTTTTGACCTTCACTTTCAAGAATGGTATATTCTTTGGTAACTATTAAAATACATTGACTTTTGGGATCAACCTACTTCTGTTCTTATGGGAACTGACATGAATTTGTAGCATAAGTTATGAAATTTGAATTATATCATAACTTGTAACCAGTATGCTTTTGACCTTTTTGTTATACTTTTTGTTGACAAATAGTGTGATGCATTCTGACTTTCTGGGTCAACAAAATCAGTATTAGGTGTAACGCGGATGCATACTTTTGTATGGTGAATTTCTTACAGGTTGTATTATATTGTGGTGGAAAAGATCAGCGTGTCTAAGTTGCACCTGCATTTGGGTGGGACTCTTTTCTTGAAGGCTTGGGGAGACTCTAGGATGAGCCTTACGAATGAAAAGATAACAGATGGTTCAGCCATTGCACGGTTCCATTGTTCCACAAGCACAGATCTTTGAGACCGGTGGTATAAGAGTGATTTCCCGATTCATGTGTCCATACCATAGTATCACGTGTTCATACATGCAAACCAGTGATCTACTTATAATGTTTAGTTGTTTACTATTTAGGTCTTGAAATTCTTTGCTTAGTAATTTGTTCGATCTTTTGGTGTGTCAAAACTTAGCTAGCTGCTGAAATTCTTTTAAGTAATCCAGCTCGAGAGACTCATTAATTAGTTTGGTTTTGATTGACATGACCAATCACCCAACCTCAAGTACCACGGGTGGACTGGACTAAGCGAAACATAAGAGTTTACTCAATTATGGTTTCTCGTCCCTTTGTCAGTGTTGAGCTCATGGCTTTAACTTTCCGGTTTATACCTTAAGGTCGTTTACTGTGAAGAAAGAGTCACTCCACTCCCAAACCTGATGTGATACACCTGAACCTCAAGAGAATCATATTTTCTTAATGTGATGAATGGAACCTCATATATATGTGTAGAAAAACATGATATGCAGAAACCAAAACACTTTATATAGATCAAACAACTCAAAGTTCAACAGCAGAAGCTTATAATCATACAAGATCACCACAGCAACTCTGGTGTGATCCTATTATCTAACTTGATAATAGTTTTACAAGATAAACAACAATAATAAATGGATAGATCGGATCTTGAGTTAAAGTCTCAAGATCAGCAGAAATGAGAGAGATATTTTGTAGCGGCTGTAAAGAACCGATATACTCTTCTAACCCTAGATGAAGAGAGAAGAGACTCTTATATACTAGGACTTCCAACGGTCTAATCCAGCTGGGCTTGATAAAGGAGAGGGCTGAGACAAGAGAAGATGGGCCGAGAGCAACTTGGGCTTTGACAAACCTGAAACATAAAACATAAACCCAAGAACACACAAGGAATATAGGATTATATATTTTAACAATATGAACATGAGCGTTGTGATTCTTGTGATGTGAAACTGATGTTAAACAATGTGTTTTCATCTTCAAACGCAATGTGCGGTAATGATTAATTGGTTTATTAGCTATGTGTTCAAATTTGTTAGAAACATTTGTATGTATATTGTCTATGATGTGATTTTCATGTCCCACATAGAAGCAAGGTGAAAATGAATGTTAGTATATAGCTTCAAAGCATTTTATCTTTGTAATTTGGGATTTGGAAAACGCGGATACATTTACTTGCATTGCCCCATGATTCGTGGTGTCTGTTTCCCTCATTTTTTTAAACTTTCTTATTCATCTAACAACGAACAAACTTTTTTATTTCTTTAGCTTCGTTAATTGATTTGAGGAACACACGGATTTTTCTATTTGCTTAAAAGAAGGAGTTTGTGTGCAAACTTTTCATCTTTTATTAACGAGAAATAAAATATAATCGTTTAATTACTTTACCTTTTTGCACAAAAAATTGGTATATGTCTATATAATTTGATTTCATGCGTGTTCATATAACTGTTTGTGTGATATAATCGTTTAATTACTTTACCTTTTTGCACAAAAAATTGGTATATGTCTATATAATTTGATTTCATGCGTTTCAACATATAATTGTTGTGTAATGCGATTCATATTTTAATCTATTACTGTATATATCATTAAAAAATTGTAATTATTTTCACCAATCTTTCGATTTTTTTAAAATCTTTACCACTATTTTTATAAATTTATCCCACTGCGAACGTAAGAAAATCCATGGGATTAGTAAAAATTCAAAAAATCACAGTGATTAACTACAATATTAGGCTAGTTTTATTCGAAATTAAATACCATTTTGTCATATTTTTTGATAGTGTAAATCTTTTAGTTGACTTTTGCCTAAATTCATACATTCGCTTTCAAATCATAATTTTTACGAATATTATGATTGGGGATTTTACGGACGGAAATTTTGAAAAAAGTTTGTCGAAAGTATATAAAGATATCTATAGAAAGATGATTTAATTATCGTCGCGATGGTGTATTTTTCAGTTTGAAGATTTCTTGTTTGCGAGATATGTTGTTTTTAAAAAAGGTGAAAAGTGAGTTTTTATATTAAAAATGTGGAAAGTGAGGAAATATCATATAATTACCAAAAGGCCCTTTAGTAGATAATTAAATTAAGATATCAATTAATCTAAATCATTAAATTGAAGTTGGATGAATGGTTGAGATAAAATGATTTAATCTTTAGATAAAATATCGTCGAACTTTCATATATATATACAATTTGGTCAATGAAATTTTAAACCCTTTTGTATTACCTACCGATGCGTTTATTAATCACGTAAAATCTCTTGATCTTGCGACGTTTGAGGTGTAGATCCTTTTTACTTAACTTCTAGAAAAAGCTTCACTAATACCTTTGTGGTTTTGGTGATATACCTTTGTGGTTTTGGTAATACCTTTGAGGTGTAGACATTGCAACATAAATACGCCCATGTACAAAGTCCATAAATAGACATCCACGTTTAGAATTGTCTGAGCTTTATTGATAGTCTCGCAAAGTAAAAGTCTTTTATGGTCATTGCTAAGCTAAGTCGCACCTGAAATTGCTTTCTTTTAAGTTTGAACAATAACATTTTTTCTTTAGCATATGAACTCAACTAGGCTATAAGTCTAATTATTCCAAAAAAATGTGTAGATTAGCGAACACCACGCAGGGTGTCTTTTAGCACCAACCATTGTTCACCCCATGAGAATAGCTCCGTAACTCTCTGGCACAGTGGGGCACCAAGGTAGACGAGCCAAGACTGGACACTGCTCTTATTCCATGAAAGTCTCAGGTGTCTTTCATGGGTTTTGAAATGGATGCTATATGTCTGAGGATGAGACTTGAGCACAGGTCGATTAATTTCAGCCTTGAAGTCTTTCCCATTCTTCCAACCATCGGACTAATCTTCCATTGGTGGCTATAAGTCCAATTATAAACTTGTAAGCCACAAAAATAAGCTAATTGGCTTTGAAATTTTTGGTAAGCTCATAAACCCATAAAAGCTTAATCTATACTTATACTACTAAGAAAGCAAGTGGGTCATTTTGTATGTTTTGGGATCCTGGGAAAGCTCCGGTTTCTACCCGTTTCACAAGCTTAAATGACCTGTGCTCATCTGGCGCATCTAATTACTAGCAATTTAAAACATATATATGCACCACATCAAACACAGATAGGGAGTGAAGATCTTCTGTAAAACAAAGATATCAAAATTCATATTAGGTACAGACACTTGATAATGCCAGTTTTAGTAAATCTTAACACATCTCCAGCGAAAACAAGAATCACACAGCCAGAATAAAACATAACATAATTTCACGCTCAAGCCAATGTGTTATTCTTCAACAACTTGTTAATTATGACAGAAAGTGCAGCTGCACTCACCCCACAATCATCACCAGTGAAACAAGATTTGCCTTCTTCAGCAGCTTTACATAGCTTTGGATCAGCGGTACTTTTCAAGCGGGACCCCATTTCAGCGCACATTCTAGCTGCACCTCCACCGCTACTGTCAAACACTTCACTACGCCACCACATCCAACAATTCAGGTGCTTTTTGTTTCATTATGTCCATAAACCACTTTGTAACATCCTCTGGTTCTTCACCGTTCGTGGATCGTTTCATGTACTTAAAATCAGAAATAGGTAGTGATAACCGCTCATATTCTCAACAACGCCCAGAACTTGAATCCGACTTTCTTACAAAAGCTCACTTCTTTCCTCACGTCTATTAAAGAAACTTGTTGCGGGGTGGTGACGATGATTGCACCGTCAATTCCGGTTTCTTTGAGAAATTGCACGATTGAGATGTGCTCATCTGATGTTCCTGGTGGAGCATCCACTACTAGGAAGTCAAGCTCACCCCAATAGACGTCTTTGAGAAACTGTTTGATGATGCCATTTTTTCGTGGGCCACGCCAGATGACTGCATCATCTGGGTCAGGGAGCATGAACCCGATTGACATGACTCCTATGGAGTCGACATAAACAGGGGACCAGCCTAGATTGGACTGGTGGATTTCTTGGCCTTCTAACCCGAGCATTTTAGGGATGCTCGGCCCACATATATCAATGTCGAGTAGACCGACTTGATGATCCATCGCAGCTAGGGCGAATGAGAGTTGGGCTGAGAATGTGCTCTTGCCAACCCCACCTTTACCGGAAAGAATTAGTATCTTATGCTTAACTGTAGCCATTCTTTCTGCAATTTGAACCAAATCTGTCCAAAAGAAAACAAGATATGAGAAAAGATATCTGGTAATGGTGTGAAAGAGTATCGTCAAAACAGGTAACTATTACAAGGGTCAAAACAGGCTGGGTTGGGTTTGCATGTTTGTCCCACGTTTTGTCCCAAATATACAAAATTGAATAACATGACTTGGAAGTTTATTCATTAAAAATACCCGTTTTAGAATGACACATTTCCTTCAAAGCTAAATTTTTGTTTCCCCTTGACCCACCTCCTGGTTCCACCCATCTGCTCGACCCGCAAATGATAAGCATAAGTCATTCTCCGTAAAAATGCATTTATAAACAAATGAACAAGAAAGAGCAAC
The DNA here is from genome assembly GCA_022545495.1 of Chrysanthemum lavandulifolium. NCBI lineage: Eukaryota > Viridiplantae > Streptophyta > Magnoliopsida > Asterales > Asteraceae > Chrysanthemum > Chrysanthemum lavandulifolium. The sequence goes on from CM040244.1 coordinate 54,266,714, forward strand.
ATTTACTTCTGTTTAAGTGTTTGATTAAACACAGTGTTTGAAACATGGTTTGAACATTATAAGATATGTAACTAGAATTCAATAGCAAATGCACAATTAGCGAGTAATGTTGAAACATCAATGCACACTACCAACACCAACTCATGATGTCAAAGGCGACTAAGTAACTCTAACATAAAACTTTCCATAAATCAAAAAGTTTAGTTTCCAACAACTAAAATGAAAGTTATCAGCAAAGTGTCAATTACGTAAACTTCAATTCAATAGAAAATCAAAGATGTAAGAATACACTAGGCAGAACACTGACAAACTAACAATCTAGGCCTGGCTGCTTATAATTCAAATGTCAACGATCAAGCAAGGGATTGTTTGGGATTGCTTACTAAAACTGCTTATGCTTTTGAAACAAACAGAAGTGTATGATCATATGTAGCAAAACAGAATGCAAAAGATACTCTTTGTATTTGCTTATGTTGTAGCAAAACATAATCAGAAGCAACTATTCAGATGTTTTGCGCTTTAGCTTAGTTTAAGAATCTAAAGGTAAAAATAATCAGAATTAAATAAACCAGTTCAAATAAGTAACTCCTAAGAAGGTAGGTTTAGGAGCCTATTTACAACTACTTACTCACTTAATAAGCAAGTACCAAACTGCTTATGTCACTCTAGAATGAACAGACTATTTTGTCACCCAAACTGTTTATCCATGTTGAAAAAAACATACAAAAAGCATATAAAGTTATAACCAGCTACTGGTATAACTTGTGACTTTATCTACGTATAACTTGACAATTTAATCCAAAACCTATCTCACGGAATTGTTTTGACACCATGTGTAAGTTTATTTTAGCTTACTGCTTCTGTAAAACACCCTCAAAAGCTGTTTATTTTATATCACCCTCAAGTAAATAAACACTTTTAACAAGTTAGTTAGCTTATGTTGGTTGTTTTGTATCATTTTATAGAAAAAAAACTTGTTACTTTTCTAAAGTAAGATATCCAAGCACTAACGCCAGTATCGTTTCCATCAAACCATATAAACTTTAATAAACAAGCATTCCTATACACTTCCTAAGTAATACCAAAAAAACAGCTGTAATAAGCAATCCCAAACACCCCTAAATAACATTAGTAAAAGCGGAATCTGCTGATCACAGACTCCAAAAGCTTATCAGCTTACTTAAGCTATTTGAATAAGTAGTTATGCATTGTGCTACCAAAAGCTTCAACCTTTATTCAAGCAGCTTAGGGGTGTTTTTAAGCTCGTTTTGGGCTTATGTGTTTTCGACATGTTTTGTAAGCTCATTCTTTTAGCTCATAAGTTTTGAAATTCATAAGCTTATGAAACATAAGCTGATACCACATATTTAAACTTAAACAAACACTCCTTAAATAACTCAGATCCCAACACTATATTGTTTTGAGCCCAAATATCATAACAAACCACAAATTTGACAAAACAAGCAAGACCCATAATAAAGGTAAATAAAAATAATCGGTTGATCACAGAACCCAACAGCTTATCAGCTTGCTTAGGGATGTTTGTCTAATCTTATTTGATGGGCTTACCTGCTTATTGAAAATTTGATAAGCTAATAAGCTCATCTTTGGGCCTATAAACTTATTCACTTGAGCTTATGAACTTCATAAGCCCAAGTAGATAAGCCCACAAAAATTAGCTTATGAGTTTATCAAATTTTCAATAAGCTGATAAGCCCTTCAAATAAGGTTAGACAAGCACCCGTTAAAGCTATTTGAACTATTTGAATAACTAGTTCAAGTAGCAAAGGCTTGTGACTATGATCACTAATATTTTCGAGGTCTCAAGTTCAGGTCTCAAGTTCATTTCTTTGCAAACAGCTAGGTGCAAACAACCAGCTAAAGTCGCCAATTTTTCGGCTTAAAGTTTTCTTTCTCAAAGAGAGGAGTTTATCTTTAATAGACAAACAGCTTATCTCCTAGTATATATGGTTTTAAGCCAAATATTGTAACAAACCACTAAATTCACATAACAAAGGTAATAAAAATAAAGAAATAGTGATGCAAGTAGACCTGGATCAGGGCCTTTGGGAGCAGTAGCACAAGCTTCTTGATTCGGACAACCCGCACAAGCGTCCGATTTCCCGCATCCTCTGATTCTGTTCCTGGGCAATCTGCAAACCCCATAAAGCCAAAAAATTAAGTCAAATTCATCAGAAGAAAAAAAAAGTAACTGAAACAAAGACAACTAAATAATGATAATAATCGTACGTTCATTGGCGTTATCTGGTACTTCTTTGTGATTTCCGTTGTTTTCCATTTTGGGTTTTGCTTTTGGAAGAAGAAAGAGGCTTGTGTTAATTGTCAAATGTGAATTTATAGGCTGCTGCCCTAACCAACCGACTATGGGCTAATTGTTGTTTCATTTGACTTGACTTCTTAAGTTTTCTAAAATTGCCCTCAGCTTTGTTGTAGCTTTCATTTACAGCATATGGTATCACATCATTGTCACAAGTGTTATGGTTGGCCTTATTGGCACTTTGGCAGTCGAGGGACGTCTGGCTTGAAAGTCGGAACACTCGATTTTAGGTTATGAAGTGTCAATTGTTTTTAAAATATGTCTTTTCTTGAACCAAATACGTATGGTCATAAACAAAAATTTTGTGCAAATCTCGTTAAAAAATCATAAGTTCGTCTCTGTTGGTATCGTTATTTGAACAATGTTGCTTTTAAGTGTGTTGAGTTGTGTATGTGTGTGTTTTGAGTTTGTTTTAGAAGGTCTAGTTTTAAGTGTTATTTGTGCGGGTTTAAAAGGTTTGGTCACCTTGGTGTTATTAATAGTGTCGTGCTAACATAAAATAGATGATATTGATTCTTTATGTAACCATGCTTAGAGCTCTTTGGCCTTTATGAGTTTAGGAGATATTCCGCTTAGCTTGTTTTTTTTTATTAAAAATTTGACTAAGCAAGTTTATCAAGTTTTAGCTTATAATTTGTACAACTACATGAGTTCAAGTCGATTAAGTTATAAGTCTAGATATTAAGCTAAACCAAACATCTTCCGCGGTAGACTTATTTTAAATGTAGTTGAATGATCCATAATGGGTTTGAGATATCTAGATAACACTAATATTGAAATAGATGCAATTTAATAACATCATCGAATTTCAAAAAAAAAATGCTTAAAAAGATAATATGATCGTCAAAAGAGCTCTTATGGGTATTATTCTCTTATTATTATATATTACTTATAATAGACTTACCTTCAAAAATCATACCATGTCTATTCTACTCCATTGATTTAACCACATGTCTCGATCACATGAATAAAAAGACTAGCATAAAACTACTAGTTGAAAGAAAATGACAGTTTTATCTGTTAGTTTCCCATGCCAACAGACTATGATGCACATACATAAAATTTGCAGATTCAAGCATAGAAAGAATGGATTCATTTTCAATTTTGCATGTTGCTAAAAGATTCATACCATCTCAAGATCACATTTTCAGAAAAAGAAAAGAAAAAAGAAACTTCAACGGGAAAATAACGTTATCGGTTCTCTAGTATCACTCTTCCACTCCTTGAACCTAAACCGAATATTTGGTTGATAACGTGTTTTAGATAAATATGTTATTTTCTTCCATCAGCTAAAAACACTCTTTTACATGAGGCTAAAATTTGGAAATATTTGGTTGATAGGCCGATTGAGTGTTTTAGATAAATATGTTATGGTTTCAATTCCAACTCGATCGCCTAAGTCGAGCTAAAAACACGAATAAATGTTTTGCTTTTGGGGTGTTCAAAAATCGAAAGCGACGAATCGAGCGAACCGCTCAATATGAAACGAAAAAACGAAACCGAAAAAAGCGAAACCGAAAAAACACTCGTAGCAATCATGGTTTCGGTTTAATTGCGAAAAAACCCGTGCTTAATATATGAAAACAAAAATTATACTAATGCAAAACCCTTTTGCTCTTATCACGGTTCGGTTTGGTTTATAGTATTGATATCCGTGGTTAATGTAATTATTCAATGTGATAAGTTTTATATGATTATAATCTAAAATGACGAACATATTATTGTTTATAAAGTTAAACTTAATATATGAAGGTTTTTAACTAAATATTTAAATAATTGTACAATATTAATTATACTAATGCACTAATTTTATTGTATAACGCCTTTTGCTCTTAATGTAAACAATTCTAGACATTTTATGTGTGAAAGTTGATTAATGTGAATGTAATATATAAATGTCGAACAACTATTATTTTGTTAATTGATTATGTATGGATATTTGAATGTAATTATTCTAATGTGATAAGTTTTATATGATTATAATCTACTAAATGACATTTAATTTTATTAGAACATATTATTGTTTATAAAGTTAAACTTGATTAAACTTATAAAATGGTTAGCAAGTGACTGAACCGCGGGTAACCGCTCATTTTAGTTGCCAGCTTGTCCGGTTACCCGCCTAATCTGATTCGATTTCGGATAGTAAAATTAATTCGCATGCATGATGGATAGTTTAAATCTCATTAGCAAAGGCCGAACCAGCGCATGAACACCACAGTTCTCAGCTATTGGAAATAGACGGAAACCGTAGAAAACAATTCTTGAAGGACCTTTACTATATACCACAAATAAGCAGAGGGACAATCTACACAATGCAATATTAACGATTACTCTACATCCCAAAAAAACCCCAAATTCACAAAATCAAAAACCAATCAATCAATTTAGTAAAATTATTAATCAAATAGCCTTCACTAATTCAATCTTGATAAACAAATAATAATGTATCATCCATCGAGAGGCGGTGTTCGTGGTGGCCGTGATCGTAAGTTATCATACCAAATCTCATCCTTATAACTTCCTAGGGTTTCCATTTTTTAATTATTAAATTTCTGATCTGTATCTGTTACTTGTTACTAGGATGTTTATTTATTTTGTGTTTTAGGTCAATATTTATAGTGTAAGGTGATTGTGTGATTATCAGGCTGGACTTCATTTAGTTTCGTAACGTTGTTGTTTTATTTTTTTCACAATTTTACTAGCTTTTAAGGATTCATTTACCATGAGTATAAGTAAATATTTATTAAGCTGGATTTATCCAACAGCACTGCTTGGAGAGCCGTGCTGCTCGTGAGCTACTTGAGCTTGGCTCAAACGTAACATAATAAACCTTGTTTAATAAACCTAAACGAGCTTTTACATATATAACTGTAGTATAATATGTATCATATAATTTTTGAGATACCTTGTTTTAATAAATAAGGCTCGTCTCTTTAAACTAACATGAAATAGATAGAATTCTATGCTAAACACTTTTTGAAACGACCCGAGCCCAAGTTTAGATCGAGCTTTAGGAATTGCTTAAGCACCGAGCTCAAGGTTTATAAAGAAGGCTCAAAAAGAGCCGAACTCTGAGTTTGGGCTCAGATCGCTTACACCCCTAGACACTGCAATTTGTAGAACAACCTAGTAAGTTCTCAGTTGGAATTACTTTCGGGGTCTTAAAGGCAACAATTGAACCAGGTTTTATCAGTTTAGGCTCACTCAAGCATAAAATATTTTTGCTCTCTTCTGGGGTTCAATGATAATAGGCATGAATGTGTAATGGATTACAACCTGTAACACCGCCAGATGAATGATATTTCGGTCGTCACAATACAATGATTTGTATTTCTCGCCACCCATTTCTTGTAGGTTTTCACCAAACCTCTTTCTCTTTGTAATCGTGTTATCCTTGGTATTATTAAATCAGGACCCGTTGGGTGCCACACATTATACGTGGAAGTAACATCTCCCAAACTTCAACTGGGCAACTTATAAGATATATGATATATCACTAGCCCCTAATCCGGATAATAAATAGATCGGGCAGTTTATTCTGCTTACCTGAATTATGAATACTCCTTACAACGATAAAACATGTACATCCATTTTGGAGGAGTCAAATTACCTACTTTCAACAATGAAAAAATCGCTTGTACGAAAAACCAAGGGTACCAAGTCATGGGTGCTTTGTGGCCGTAGCTGTGTATAAAGGTTGACTCTGAATTCAATCATAAAATTTCTTGTTGTATATGAAGTGAGAGAGAGATAGTGGTTGTTTAACCATTACTTGTTTTATTGTTTAATATGTTGTCTCCTGCCTATGACGACTGTTTGAGTATGCAACTGTTTTTACTTATCTACATTACGAAGTGCATTTGATATCTAACTAATTATTATTAGCTGAAGTGTTCTCGTTTTTAGAAGCACTTAAATTATATATTGACATAATATATGTTACTGATGTGCAGAGTTTAGCTGGGATGATGTGAAGGTTGATAAATATCGAGAAAACTATCTTGGTCACAGTCTTAAGGCTCCTGTGGGAAGATGGCAGAAAGGTTAGTCTCTTCCACACCAATCGAATATCTAATATGTTTCAGAAATTTGTGATGTCTGACTGAGCATATGGTTTCATGAAAGTGTTACATTAAATTACTAAATTATTTTTTCATACCGACAAAACAAGACAACTTAGCTGATCAGGTTCTATCCCACCAACATATGTAATGATGAAAAATGAACAACAATGTTGGCGGAAGCCAATGTCCAGGGGACTCATTCTGGCTGAAACAAGGGCGGGTCTTTACCAACTTAAAACTCAGAGCGACTCTATTTCCTTAAAATTAGACGAGTTTTGCTTGAAATTTACCAAAAATATGAAATTACAGTTAATACAAAGCAATTACTGGTTTTGCCAGCTTATTGTCAACTGATTTATAGAGTAGTTCAATCTGAGTAATTGCTCAATCGATCTTTCTTAGCTTCTTACCTTGTGTTTACTCTATTTTGGTTTTTCAATCTCTATAGGGTTTTAATTAATACAGTATGAAATTGAACAGGGAAGGATCTACACTGGTATGCCAAAGATAAAAATCTAAGGATGCGGACATGGAGGCAGCTAAAGAAGAATCTGAAGGATTAAGGAAGAAGAGGAACAAGCTATGAGAGAGGCTCTAGGTTTAGCTCCTAAGCGTGCTGCAAAACCTCAAGGTAGTAAGCTTGATAAACATGAGTTCTCTGAACTTATCAAGCGAGGTTCGACTGCAGAGGACTTGGGAGCAGGACATGCTGAGGCAGCTCATGTTAAGGGTCTCGGTTTTGCCAAGTAAGATTCTTGGCTTAACTTAGTTTCTGTTAGTTATATACGTGGACATGATAAATTTTGTTTTAAGTGTGGCAAAATGGGCAGTTTGGACGGGTCAAAACGGGGATATCTTTGATATGGTCATATGGGTTGAAACGGGTCATATCAGATTGGGGTTACCCAAGATACTTTCTTAGCAATTCATTTTAATGGATAGTGTCAAATATGATTCCAAAAACGGTACACTGTTGCAATAATCTAGTAATTTTGAATGAAATAATTTAGAAGGTATATGCATTCTATGCGCACTTTTGGCGAATTTCAAGTTTCAGCTCATTTCTTTGAAAGACTTTTTTTGTTTAACCTGTTTGAGATAAAACAGAACCTGTTTGACCCATTCATAAGGTTATGGGCGAATTTGACACTAGACTTGTGCAAACAAAACATTACCTGTAAAAATGAGCAAAATTGGAGAAAATTGCAGATTTCAGTGTAAAAAAAAGCTATACAGAAAAGAGGCTCATTAATGTGAAGCGCATAACATATAGTATTAAGGTTTCCAGGATAAAGTCTTGTTTTAGATGTTTATGGCCTCAATTAACCTGTTATTGAAACTTTTTACTGCAGGGCACCTAAGGCATGGGAAGAGTCGAGTTCGCTGCCTGGCACCATGACAGTAGACGTGCCTAAAACTACAAACGTGTCTGCATCTCCTGCAAGGGATGCCAAGGAAGATTCAGAAGACGAAAGTAGGCGGAAGAAAAGGAGACGAGAAGAGAAAAAACAAGAAAAACATGAAAGGCGAAGAGAGGAAACATGAGCGAAGAGAGAAAAGACATGCTCGTGACTCAGATGACAAGAGGCATAAGAGACAAGGGTAAGAGAAGACACGATTCTGACTGAATTTTTCTATGTTGAATTGTATGTTACATTGAATCTAAATGATCTGGATGCATAATCAACAACTTGAAGTCCTTAACGGATTGTATGTTATGTTTTCTTCAAACTTGTATCCCAGTTGACAACACCACAGTGCTTTATGTTTTGTAGAGCTTGAGCTTTAAATTCAGGTTGCATATGTTTTAGCTTGGAGGATGTGTTATTTGTCCAAAGATAGGTTACTGTCAAAGACATTGATTCATATGGAACAAGGTCAGATAAGTAGAGCAATGAAAACTAAATATAAGAAACCTGATCAAATGAGCCAGACATTATGTATAGGCAAGTCAAAAAGTTCTCTAATCTGCATTAGAAATCTTAAAATCCTGTGTTTCATGAGAGAAAAAATTACTAATCTACCCGTACTCTCTATTCCTTTCAACATTATAATTTGCATCCATATACTTCTCTTCCATTACTACTTATGACTTGATAAACAATATTCGTTCATTTCATAAACGAAACACTTAACTACGATATTCAAAACATGACTGATCATGTATTGACGAGTCAAACGACGAAGTAAATTTGACCCAAAGTGAAAGTACATCTTAATCTATACACAGTGTGGCATGCCCATTTTACCAACTTTGATGTTACATAAAAGGTCTTTGACCTAGCGATATGTGAGTCACTCATAAAACAAGAAGTTGTGGATTCAAGTCTCAATAGAGACAATGTGGTATCAGGGTGTGGATATTTGTGTTTCTAAAAAGAAGACTAACATCAAGTTGGATAAGTGCATATATGACAAACATCAACGTTGGGCTTTCCCAACATGGCAAGCTCACATTAATCATAACTGTTATCGAATCAAACTAAAGAAACAATTTAGATACAATGTCTTAGCAACTAAAGCAAATAAGGATGAGTGGGAGTGTACAAATAAAGACAGACATCCCAACTACACCCAATTTCATTCAATTAACCATGGAACCAAAACAAGTTTATGGTGCCAAATGAGATGAAATGTTGAATAGGTTAATGGGCTTTGAGGCCAACGACAGACGGGGCAGCACCCCTTGTCGTTTTCACAAAGTTCACGTACTCGTTGTAGTCCATAGTGAACAATGTGCTCTGGTAGCAGTGAGTCGAATCGATTCCTCACCGAGTCATTTATAGTGCCATTGTAGCGGCTTTCCTCATCAAAGAGTCGATAGCTTCAATCACTGTCCAACCTGAGAAACCAAAGGTAACCAAATAAAACATGCTTTTATAGGCAAGCAATATGGGCAGGTTGGGTAACTGGTTAGGACAGGTAATTTTTTTAGTGCATATATTGGTCGGGCTGGATTGACTCCCATTTCCGTTTTGGTTTTGGGAATAAAAGATTGTTTGACCCATTTCTGATAACTCATAACCCAAATCGACCCATTTAAGCAAATAAAATAATAATGTGTTTAACATGTAAAAAACACAAGTATTGAAAACAAACCTTCTTGAGCAGCAACATCAGGCAAGTATGTGGCACCGCTTTGTATTATAGTCAGGATCAGTGAACTCAATAATTATACCATGCTTTCCCACCTAAAAGTTAAAATGGTTTCAGTAAAGAGAAATAAAGCTCTAAGCCAAAGCTGGCTTAACCGAGCTCGAGCCCTGATGTGGCTCATGATCAGGAGCCTGTCAAAAGTAAAGAGCATAGCTAGCCAAATAAAGTTAAGACCATAGGCTTGTTCAACATATAAACAGAAGTACCTCCCAATCGAGATGGTTAGCGGCATCCTCATAATTAGTAAAATTGAAACTGTACATTGCAAGCTGGGCAACTCTTTAGCTTGTATTGGAGGAATCGATGATCCCTTAAAGCACTGCATAAGAGAAAACACATTCAGAAAAAATCAATAAAGAAAAACATATTCAGAAAAAAGTTGGATAAAGAACCAACCTAGTTAGAGCATAATCCTTGAAACCATTTACAATGCCACGAGGAGAAAGAGTCCCTATGCATCCACGTAAACGAGGTTCATAACCATTCACCACTTTCTTCCAAGTCACAAATAACGGGCTGAAATCACAAGATAATTTTAATGTAATTCTTGATACTGAAACATATACAGATATAACATTTACAACATAAGAAAGTCATAAACTTAACTCACCGCACCAAAAAAACAGCATATGATTAGTAGTTAACGTGCAGATAATTCACAACAACGATAACTAAATGTACTAAATCAAATGCATTGGTACTTGTTTAAGCGAATTTTCTTATAGACCCATTCAATTAGTCCAATGACTTTGATTATATCCGAAATCCTAATGCATTGATTTACCTAAACAAATAGATTGCATAAAAGCATCAAAAATACTACTGTATAAGCAAATTCAGAGTACTTGTTTCAGCATATATATAAAGAAATAAAACATAGAATCAGGGTACAATAGGGTGTTTGGATCCACATTTACAGTAGCTGCGACAAAATTGTACTAATTATTTAGGTGTCATTTACAAGCAAACCATTTAATAATCAGTCACTAAAAGTAACTATCACAACTTCAAAGTTCAAACAACATAAGCACATCCAAAGTTCCAAACTTTATGATTCTGAGTATTCAATATGAGACGAGTCATTTCAAAACAAAATGCCAAACATTCCAAAAGCCAAACATAGTGAACTTGATGATCACTTTTCTTATAACAACTCCTTCCTTGTTTTTCCAACTTCTATTTTTCAAAAACTCATAAATACAACTTTTGTTTGCTAACAACTAAAAACCAACAAATAATACTTTAATCTGCAATAATCACTTTACAAGCACATCCAAACACCCCTTAAAATACTAAAATCACAACACCCATTAACCAAAAGTAACAAAACAGTTTCGATCGGATAAATATCAAAACAAATCCATAACTGAATAAAATACATATGCAAGAAAAGAAAACTTTAAATTCCATAACATTAAAGTCTTAAAGATCATAACTTTATTATTCTTTACACACAAATTAATCACATACTAATCCAAAACTATATAAAACTCAATTCTTCAAATTCCAAAACATAAAAAGATCAAAACTTTATAAAACTTTCATCACAAAACACATATAAATTCCGTAAAAATAGATAAAGCTACTTGCTGCTTGCCATTAAAAATCACAACCCTCAACGCTCCCGCTCCTAAATGCTCTGCAAAACACACCCTAGGGGTGTTTGGATGCACATTACAATAGCTGCAACAAAATTGTACTAATTATTTAGGTGTCATTTTACAAGGAAGCCATTTAATAATCATAGTCACTCGAAAATCATAGTCTCTAAAGTAACTATCACAACTTCAAAGTTCAAACAACATAAACACATCCAAAGATCCAAACTTTACGATTCTGAGTATTCAATATGAGACGAGTCATTTCAAAACAAAATGCCAAACATTCCTAAAGCCAAACATAGTGAACTTGATGATCACTTTTCTTATAATAACTCCTTCCTTGTTTTTCCAACTTCTATTTTTCAAAAACTCATAAATACAATTTTTGTTTCCTAACAACTCAAAACCAACAAATAATACTTTAATCTGCAAGAATCACTTTACAAGAACATCTAAACACCCCTTAAAATACGAATATTACAATACTAATTAACCAACATTAGCAAAACAGTTTCGATAAGTATCCAAACTATCCTCACTTATCGAAACTAATCCATAACTGAATACAATACACATGCAAGAAAAAAAAAGTTTAAATTCCATAACATTAAAGTCTTAAAGATCATAACTTTATTATTCTTTAGTTTTACACACAAATTAATCACATACTAATCCAAAACTAAACATAATACATATACAAACTATATAAAAATCAATTCTTCAATTCCAAAACATAGAAAGATAAAAACTTTAATACTTTTTTTCAATAGATTAATAGAAATAAAGATAATTACTGTTGACCCTCATCAAAAGCAGGAGGAGGAACTTGTTCATCATTATAATGAGCCACTAATGTATCAAAACAATACACCACCATCTCCCTATTTGCTGACACCATTTTTATATAATTTTCTTTATAAAAATCACAAAAATTATATAAAAATGAGTTTCAAAGAAATCTTTCAAAAGGGTTGTCTTAAAATCAGTTTTTGTCAAATGGGTTTTGTTTATAATTGGATTTAATTGATTTTTAGAAGTAATGAAAAAAAAAAAAACAGCAGTTGAGGATGAAGAACAAGAAAATAAAAGGTTTTTTTTATTATATATTTTTTGGGTGTTATGAAAAGAAGAATTATTCGGTGGGTGGGTCCTTTTCTATTGGAAAGTAGGTGTGTAAAGTTGTGGTAATTGCAATTTAAGGTTTTGTTTTGGGGAGAATTGCATCTAGATCCATGAAGGTTTAGTTTAGTTGGAAACGAGTCGAGCTTTTACAGAGTTACTGATTTTGTACACTTGCAGCTAGTTTAAGTTTATACAAATTTGAGTTGGTTGGGTGTGCAAAATTTGATGTAAATCATTGGAAGTTACAAGCTAAATCATAAATGGATCCAGTCTCATTGGACTGACTAAAGATAATTCAACTGTATTTCATGATTTGAAATAAAATGTCACAAACTTGTTTTTAAAATGAAAATATATCATCTTGAGAAGAACTTCACAAACTTTATCTTACCAAAAATAAAATGTTGGTTCAACTAACACTAACCCGATGCATATTATATCTCTTTTGTTAAAATTATTGTCACTATTGACTTTTTTAGTATTCTTGCTTTTGTGTAATATTTTTGTTTGTGTTATATAATCTTGATGAAAAATATATGAATGTATTTGGGTTTAAATGTATTTTCGTTGGTATAATTTTAAGTAGTATTATATAACACATAAATATATTAATGGTAAAGTTGAACAAAAAAGTTCCTAAGATAAAAAGTCAAAGTGAATGATAAAAATGAGACGGAGAGAGTAGTAGTGGATAGTGATAATTGTTAAAATAGTATATGAGATTCACTAGCTTTGTTATGGGCCAAAATTTGGCTTAGTGCATCTCTACTCTAGCTTATAAAGTTATGCTAATTATATTGAGTAGAATCAACATGGAACAAATCACCCTCTTAGTTTAGTTTGGATTGATAGCCATTTGGAAGCATTTGTGAATTTGATATATACGACGGCTATCTATGTACCCGCTTTTCACTATAGTGTTCATCTTCATTTATGGGCATGTTATATTGATTGTTTAATACATCTAAATTTATAAATCATGTTTCTTCAATGTGTAACTCTTTGTTCTTTAATCTAAACTAGTTAAAGCAACATGTTCAGAACTACTCGATTGATAAATATAGGCACAACGGAAACTAAATATAGCCCAACTTTAGGAAACTTTAGAATAGAAGTCGTGCTTTAGAAGTGTAAATATGCAAGGCTCTTCTTCTATGATTATAGCATTGTCTAGGCAAATAAATCGAGAGAGAAGAAATTTATTATATGAAAAGAAGGTGAAAAGCAAAGCTTGGCACTTGCATATGTAGAGCTTCACATAAATTACACCTCAAGCAATTACCAGATTGATACAAATTAGAGATCCAATAACACTGTTATTTAAAGTTTAAATCAATCAAACTATTACAAGAATACCGATTGATAGTTTAGATGAATCAAAAGAATATAATGACACCCATAATGCAATGGATTTTGTAGGAATTTGTTGTTATTAGAGGATAAATAGGCTCAATCCTTGGCCTCAAGGGCTTAGGGTCCACTAGGATTTCGTATGTTACTTTATAAATACATGATGAATAAACATAATACCTCACGGGTTTTATAATGTCTAAAATGGTATCGGAGCGGGTCCGATCCTCGCACCTAGGTGGTTATGTTGAGCCGCCTCCCCAGGCCGCCTGTCAAACCTTAATCATAAAAAAAATAAAAATAAAAATAAAAAATAAAATTGCACCGCCACTTTACGTCACGCTGTCTTTGCCGTAATTTTTTACTGCCGATAAGAAGTGGGTCAATTGCAATGGATGGAAGCTTTACTACCAATGGACCAACGGGTATCATCGTTGCTATGCTAGACTTGCTCATGATGTGGGATGTTGCTAGGGAATGACGTGACAAGAAGACCGTTGACCACTCTCAACACTTATTTGGTTCATTCATAACTATCTTTACTAAAAAAAAAAGTAATTATAAATAAATAAAAATAATTATTGTTTATAATTATTGTTTTTGATTTTATTATAAGGATATTTTGGGTTATCTGGTTTGGTACGGATACTTTGATTTATCCGGTTTAGTGTTCGTTTGTTAGTCGATTATTCGTACGGCTTTGTTATCAGTTGACTAAAGTTGACTGTTGGTACCAGTCCCTAAAGTCGACCGTTGGTACGGTTGTGTTACTAGTCGACTTAGCCGACCGTTGGTACCAATCGACAAAAGTCGACCGTTGGTATGAGTTTGTTACGAGTCGACTAAAGTTATTTTTTATTATGTTAATGTTTTCTTTTCTTTTCTTGTTTACTACTCTAGTCCGAGCCACGATTTCGCACTCATCATTGTGAGGGAGTATTAGAGGATAAATAGGCCCAAACCCGGTCTGCGGGCTTAGGGTCCACTAGGGTTTCGTGTATGTTACTTTATAAATACATGATGAATAAATATAATACCTCACGGGTTTTATAATGTCTAATAGTTGTGAGGATCAAGTATGCATGCATGTTTAAAAGTCTCACCATCAGATTATTTATATATTTATCCGATATCATTAATTGTTGTCACAGGATGCGATATTTAGAGTTGTCAATGCAATCCTCATTACTTTATCCGGGAACATTTGCCAAGAATACATTATCGTTTGTCATTATCAAGTAAAATCTACGACAACTTTATGCGGTTATTTCAAGATTCGAGATGAAAAAGTTTGAATGTTCTTTGTTGTAACACACAAACTACACAACAAACATTGTGTACAAATAATTTTATTTCAGATTTGAATAAGCATCATGTAATTGATTTGTTCCCATACTTATCATTTTTCTTTTTACATATAATACATGACCAATGCCTTTTTGTTTCAATTAGTGGATTCAGTTCGACTACAGAAATTCAAGATTTTGTTGTTGCATTTGCAGGAAAGTTTATTTCCTTCATCTCAATTTTAAGCAGTTACTTTTATGGCTTGTGGTATAAATATTAGACTTTTATGGTCGCTATTTTCAGGAGTGGAATAGACATATAGATGAAAATTTGTCATGAAAGGCTTATTAAGTCACTGCTCTTGAAGATAGACATGTAAAAACTTAAACTATGTGGTACAAAATTAAATATAATAGGTTTTGAGTTTTGCCAAGTCTCTATTTTTGACATTTTCGATATCTCCCGACAAGGTCTCTTAAGAGTTCGTGAATTCACACTTGCGAGAGATAGAGCATTTTGTATATCCCGATGACAAATCTCATCCAAGGTGTTCTGAAGTTGTAAACCTGGAGTTTCTTATGTTCTCGAGGGATGAACAAATGTCTGGCCACGCTGCAAACTTGGCAAACACTTTTATTACAAAATAGATGCACCTTGTAACTCGTGTTAACAGCTTTGCAGTTTACAGCTTACAGCTTATAGCATATAACTTACAGCTAGTTTTGCCAAACATACCCTAAAACTCTTTACTAAAAAATTTGAAGATTCATTATATTAATAATCTTTCTATAGGAGCTTAAAACATACACAAAAGTGGTCTTCCAAATAAGAGGTATCATGTATGTTTTGTGTAAGTTCAATTTTGATGGACTCAAATTTTTTGAAAGTAGCCATGTCAACCTTCTAAAAAAAGAAAAAAGAAGGGTTTGTACGGTTATAATTTGTATGTCGATCGAATTAAATCAATATGTTAATTAAATAAAAAGTTAAAAACATGATTAAAAAAGTATTAATTTTTAGAGCCATGCTAGACCCAAAAATTTATTAAAAAAAAAATCCACTTTTTTGACATATCAACGGGTGATGTCAGTGAGTGATTGGTGTAATCATATAGAGAGAGAAAAGCCACAAAATAAACCAATCACTCGTTGACAAGTCGATGTGATTTTTTTTTTTTTTTTTTTTTGGGCCATGTCTCAATTTTCTAAGATGTTTTAGTTAAGAAAAGTGATTTGTCACACGCGTATTTGATTAAAACAGGTCCTACTAAATACACCAAAAGGTCAAAAGTCAATGTGTTGGAGTTTGTACTAAACATGCCATAATTCTACTAAAGCTAATTTATTAGTCCGATTTTATAGATGGCTACTTGGGAACATAAACATCGAATAAATAAAACATTAAACAAATATAAAAATGTTCATCTTTACCGAATCCAACTTATCCTCTTTTTGCTATCATTCTATTTCTCTACTGATAAAACGAGATTGAAAATGTACGTTTGTAGCTGATGAAGGATTTGGACCGTACTGAAACTCCGACAAAAAATACAATGTTGCGAGCTGAAGTTGCCGGAGACCGATTTCGTCAGTCCGTCACCACATATCACCGTCGGTGACCCACAAACACTGCCGGAGACTCCTCCACTCGCCATCCGCCACCTGACACGTACACCACATCATATATATACCAACCGCAACCACACTATCTTATTTCAGATGTTGATGATTGGTGGGTGCATAATAACATGGTGGTGACTTGTTGAGGTAATGGTTGATGGTTGTATGGTTGAATGGTGGTAGGTCTCGAATAATAATAAGGTGTAAGAGTGAAAAGAGAAGGTGTTTAAAAGATTTAATTTTATAACGAGTTAATTATTCTTAATTTTAGTGAAAGTAAAAGATTAAAAACACAACAATAGGGCAATAATTATGGTACAATTACAAGAAAGGCTTGGAAAGTCAATGATTAACATAATGATTTTGGTGTATTTAGAGTACACTCTAAAATGTGCATTAAAAGTTTTGCTTATAAATATAAACCGCTTTAATTATTTGTATATTGAATGCCCTTATCTATTTTGATGGGGTTATGTTATCCCTAGGATGTGGCATAAGAGGGGTAAAGGTACACAAGATTACTTTTGTCCTTCCGGTTTACAATGTAACACAGTTTCTTATCGGTTTTTGTTTCGTTTTTTGTCAGTTTTAAGCTTTTGACTTATTAAATTTTATATTTTCTGTTCCCTACTTTCAGTCTTTTATATAAACAAAGTTAAAAAAGAGAAAAGAAAAAGAAATCGAAAAAAGAAGAGGAGGTGTCATTTGTAATTTTGATGATATGAAAAGAAAAACTAAATAAAAAAATAAATGAAAAATGGCAGTTTGAAACTCCATGGAACCAAAAACCAATCATATCTCAACTTGAAGTCTTGAATCACACAACTTGTCAATCCAATTTTAAGGTTCTTACTACTTTTATTTCCATCATATTTTTAACTTCATCTTTTTATCCTATATATGTTCTTCAATCAACATACACTATACACTAAACATTGTTCATCTTATCTAAAGATCTCTTGTGTAATGTGTTCATAGTTCATATATTAAACTGTTGAGGTTTTTCCGTTTTTAGATTACCCGGGGAGGGCGAGTCTTTGACTCAAATGTACGCGGCTTAATCGGGGTAGTTGTAACTAGTCTCTGACCCTCTTCTTGGCACCACGATGTTTACCTAGGGGTGTTTGTTTAAGCTTGTTTGTGGGCTTACGAGTTAATGTCATTTCATAAGCCTGAAATTTTTTTCGGCTAATTTTGAGATTTTTTAGCTTATAAAAGTTTACTATATGATAATAAGCTTATATAAGCTTATAAGTCTCAAAATAAGCCGAAAGTTTCGGGCTATAAGCCAAAATAAATAAGCTCATAAGCCCACAGACAAGCTGAAACAAACACCCCATAAGCTTAATTTATGGCTTAAGCTTATGTTCAGTAAGTAGGTTATCGCTAATTATAAATAAGTTATAAGCCAATGTTGAGTGTTTGGATTAGCTTATCACTAAAAGGTGGAAAATTAAAAAGTTATATAAGCCCGTAAGCCACAAAAAAGAGGCTTATGAAAACCCTCTTATATAAGCTCATAAGCCAAGCTTATCCAAACACTTCTACGAGCTTACTTTTGCTATATAAGCTAATAAGCTCATAAGCCCCATATAAAAGCTAAAACAAACACCCTTCATCATGGTCTAATTTGTTTATTAGTATAATTTAGGATGTTGTGTTTTTTGTTTTTTTAAAGGTTTATATTGGGGCGAATTTGGAGATGAATCAGAAAGGATTGATATATAGCTTTGTTGCAAAAGGAAGTGTTGTTTTGGCTGAGCATACTGCGTATTCTGGTAACGTTAGTACGATTGCGGTTCAATGCTTGCAGAAGTTGCCGAATAGTAATAGTAAATATACGTATTCGTGTGATGGATATACATTCAACTTCTTGCTTGATATTGGATTCGGTATGTGAATCTTTGGTTATTTTCGCTCATATTGTGTACAACTTGTATGATTGATTAGTTAATGTGATAATGTATTAACTTAGGAGGTCACCTAACTAATCGACTTTTATCATTGATGCTACCCAAGTATACGTATCGAGTTTCGTTTAAAGAAACATGCTGAAGGACAGAAATTTTCTTTAGTTTTTCAACATTTCGATATTATTTATTTATTTATTTATTTTTTACTTTACGGAGTAGAATTATAACCAAAGGGTACTTTTGTTTCTACAAAATAAGTTTATCTTCGTCATCCATCATGTTTATTGTCTGGTTTGGGGTGTTTGGTACTACGCTTATAAAAGGGCGTTTTCAAAAACAGGTCTCTCTTGCAAAATACAGATAAATCATTTTTTAAAATGGTTTGCCAAACACTATTTTCTGATCCTTTGCATATTGTTTACGCCATAATCAGATCATCTCCCCTAAATACGCTGTCCCAAACACCCTCTTAGCTATATGAAATCAGAAACATGTTTGGGTGGCCTATATATTTTATTGAGCAGTTGGATGAGCTTAGTGAAAAAAGTTAAATAGTTGAGTTGACCTCCTTATACGTTATACCTTAATTAGTAGTAATAAAAAATGATTCTGTAATCTGTTCATTGCAGTTTTTCTTGTTGTTGCGGATGAATCGATAGGGAGGAGTGTGCCATTTGTGTTTCTGGAGAGAGTGAAGGATGACTTTAAACAGCGATATGGTGGAAGTATTGGAAGTGATCATCCACTTGAAGATGATAGCGATGATGATTTGTTTGAAGATCGGTTTAGTATTGCATATAATCTTGACCGCGAATTGGTGTGTAGACTTTTTAAGCAAAGTTTTGTTAAGAATATTTTGCTTATATGGTTTATTTATGCTCCTTTATATTATGCGGTTAATAGGCCGATATTGAAGGAGCACATGGATTACTGTTTAAATCATCCAGACGAAATGAGTAAGCTGTCGAAGTTAAAAGCTCAGATAACAGAGGTCAAAGGCATTATGATGGATAACATTGAGAAGGTAATTAATATTATTTATTTTTTTGTTTAGTTTATTTGCTGTATATTAATGCATGTAAGTTTATGACGGCGTTAATGTCATAGCATTCAGGAATGTGTAGTTTGGATTATTATTATAACTTTAAGAGCGAGCTGCCAGCTAATTTAAGTGGTTTCTGGGCACACGTTTATCTTTCATAACTGGATAGTTAATCGTTGCATACAATAAAGAGATACTCAGTAGTCCGTACATGTAGGAAGTGGCACGTGGTTAACCTGGCATTTTTTTGTACGGTTTGACTACAATGAGTGGCACGTTGGTTTACTACATGAAGACAAAATTCAATAAGGTTGAATGGAGTCTTAGATTGCCAAATTAACTGCACGAATAACCGTTATGCATTTGACTCATTTTCATATGTCCCAGAACATCAGTAGACTTTTTCTTATATAATTGTGTAAAAGTTTCGTTTAATCTTTATTTCTAGATACCTGAGTTCTATTCTTTTGGTCCATTTCTCATTTTCATATTGCGAGTTCCATTTTCATTACATGAGCTTGGAAACGAGTTCCACGTGGGGCGAGAATAGATTAAATACACTACCTGATCAGATGTACCGTAACGTAGTAAACGTGTCACGTGCATAAATACATTAGAATGACCATTTAATATATATAACTTTATACACGATTCACGTGCACAAACACATCAGTCTGGCCAATGTACTTGTTTTTAGTAAATGTATATAGAACTATTAGTTCCCCAAAAGAGTAGTTATCTGCAAAGCTTATACCGTTACACTAACAAAGATGGAAACAAATGTCGCATCGAAACAAGCCAAAGGGTTTGAATCGTGGCTCATTTATGGGTTGATTAATTCTTGTGCCACACGTGGTGTTTATCACCTGTATCTAGGCTTTAGCGTAGTCTTGGTGTAGAAGAATCAGGAGGCGAAGCTGAAGCTGAAGTATCTAGAGTAGGACAAGTATTTCTAGATAGTTAAAACATAATACTTAAGTGTCCTGCGTTGTAGTGTTCCTGGAAGAAGAGCTGTAGGGGGAGTTCACACTTCACATAGTCGAGGATAAAAAAAGTAGCGGAAATACTCAACTTGGATGATTATATACTCAAGTATGGTAGCATTTCTATTCATTTGGAAGATAATCTATATAGTAATAATGCTATCGTTATGTTAGAAACTATAGCAATTATAGCAAATTTTCTTATAGTTTGGTGTAGTAGTAATTTTCTAGGTATGTTATTGAGCATTATTCTAACGATGTAATCAGGGGTTTATCCTTTCAATTTCCATTGTAGTCTTGCAAATATGTTTCATGATGAACTCTTGTGTCACATATGCGATTGAGTCTAGAACCAATATATGCACTTAATGTGACTATGTTAGTTACACGATTACCCTTCGGCCTTCATAGAAATGAATGTATCCGGTCACAAATGACAAAACTGCCCTTGTTTTACCACAATATAGAGTCAATCGTCATATGCTCATGGGTAAAATGGACGCAGATGTTCATATACTACTGTACTTATTACATTAGTTAGTTTGTTTAATGCTGTATATGAAGCATCGTCGCGGGATTTGTTTTGGATCTAGATCACGTGGTCAATTATTTTTAAATATGTTGAAGACTTAGATTTTGATACCAAACTATGAAACATTATGGATGCTGTCAAACATAATTTTTATTTCTTTTGTGATATAGGTTTTGGATCGTGGCGAGAAGATTGAGTTACTAGTGGACAAGACAGAAAACCTTCAGTTTCAGGTACTACATATATTATGTCATTTCCCTTAAAAGATTCAAATAATATAGTCCTCAAGTAGAAAAACTTGAGTCACAATTTTGACCATTTACTCATGAATGGGTCACTTCAGGTTAATTAGGTTCTAACGGGTCGACTATAAAATTTAGCTAAATATTGATATGGGTCAAATTTGTCAACGCAGGCCAACAGCTTTCAAATACAGGGAAGGCAGCTAAGAAGGAAAATGTGGCTGCAAAATCTGCAAACGAAGCTTATAATAGGAGGATCCATACTAACTTTCCTCGTCACTTTGTGGCTAATGGCTTGTGGTGGTTTTAAATGTTGAAAGTTAGTACTTGCTTATATTTGGTTTTCTTCTAGCTTTTGTTGTACAATTACATATAAATATATAATGCTTCTAGTACTTGTAACTATCAATAAACAGATGACATTCGAGCTGTTTGTTTTCAGTATCAGTAAATCTTGTTTATATAATCGTGAACCCTCATGATGTGCATAGTCGCTTTAATGGGGAAAAACAACGCATAATATTCTCCTTGTTGGCCGTAAAACTGATTACTGGGGCGCCCACGTGTGGCGTTGACAATGTAACATCTATGCACGAGTGTTCATGATTATAAATAACCATCGGTTGTCAAAATATTTAAGAACTTCATATTATTCCACGTGCGGCGTTGACAATGTAACATCTATGCACGAGGCTTCACGATTATAAGTGACCGTTGGTTGTCGAAATATTCACGAATGCCATGTTATTCTTTGTTTCTTAGCTAATTAAAAATCTCGGCATGATAATTTCTATTCTATATGCTAAATCACATCTTAAATCAAAGGCTTGTAGCTAAGCGAGATTAGGTATGTGAGTAACTTCAGATCAAAATATCGTGGTTTTGAGTACCAACTTAGACATACCATAGTCATGCCAAAGGCTTATTGGCCCAACAATCTACAAGTTGTGTGTTCAAGCCTCGTCAGAGACATGTGAGATAGGTAACGTAGGTTGTAAAAGTTTCCCGTTAAAAAAAACGACATACCAGAGTCATAGTCTTTAAGCATTTTGTGACATAACAAAAACTTGATATTCTATGTAATTAATGACTATGAAAATTAGAATAAGTAAGTTATTTATGAGGATAATTATTAGTGTAACAAGGATAATTAATGTAATTCGATTAATTAAGAGTAAAAGTAAATAATCTTTAGAATACATTTATTAGGATTTGCTTTTAGCATAATCAAAGATTTATGATGACCAACGCCATCAATATCCTGTTTGCAGTACTCCAGTCGATGAAATAACACGAAATTAGTGATAGAAGACAAATGCTCGAAGTATTTGTCTTGAAATGCCTGTTTTCGACACGACAAGCAACAAAACTTGGTTACTTCACCTGCATTTGTGTTAGTTTTTAAGAATGTCATTAGCGTCGTTCTAACTTCCTTAATCAATTTCTCTTGCAAAAAGATCAACATTGTGTCAAAATTTCACGACCACGCTTTTGCATTGGTATTGCATCATCTAACCATCCTCATAATTACATAGCAGGCGATTGTGTTCAATTTGAGTAAACCATCTACTTTCGCCATTTCAGTGAGAAACAAATCAAGCAACTCAAACAATAAAGACAATAAGGACTTTGAAAACTTCATTTTTCTTCATAATCAAGATTCAATACAACATAACAGAAGCTGACAACATTAAACAAACTAAAGGACACATGACATACACTTATTACTTCGGACTTAGACTTGAACTCGATCGCAACTTATTAATTAGGACTTACGACTCTGGTCTACCTAGCTGCAATTTTACTCTTGACCAAGCTAATCAGACATTGAGCACACTCCTTAATCTTTTGAAACACATAATAATCATAGGTAGCAGCTTTCTGATACCACCTTCCGCGCTAGTTTTTGGTCTCGATAAGTTATCGTAGACCTCTTTGTTTAGGGGCATGTTGGTATAGAGTGCTAAAAGCTCAGGCTTTTCACCAGAAATCGAAAAGTTTCTGAATGAAGGGGGTGATGCAACATGAACATTCTCTCTCGCAATCACATCTTTGAAACTAATGTACTTGTGTTTCTGCATGATTATTACTAAGAGAAGAAGTTTTAAGATTAAAATGGGTTTTCAGAATAAGAAAAAAAGGTTATATTAATGCCTGCATTTATAGATGGATTTATGTTTATGTCTGCATAAAAAGTGTTTGCTGAGATGGCAAAAACATATGTTAATACATGTGACATAAGTTTCATGATTACAAACATTAGACCATAGTGTATAACGAGTATATGTAACAAACATATAATTACGAATAGATTCGATCACTTGCTAAATAATGTGAAGTCTGCTCATGAATGTCATGCATGCTTACACATAGTAAATCAAAACCGAGCGTTACAAAAAATGTAGTCATGATTTTTATTAAGATTCTCGGTTTTTTTTCCTAATGTTTGCTTGTCGAGAATTTTTTAGACGTCGCAAAACGAAACATGTATGCAAGAAGCTGTTTGTTAGAACATGGTATCTATTTAAACTTTGGTTAAAAATTTAGAAGTTAACAGAAATAAAAGAGCAAATCTTTTAATGTTTACATTTATCATTAAGTTAAATAAAATTCTTTATAATTACATGAGCCTTACTAGGAAAAAAAGTTAGATGTAATAAATATTTGATAAACTAGAACATGATATTTGAACAATTTTTTTTAATTTTTTTAATTTTTATTTTTTTTCTTTTTTTTTTAATATAAATACACAACATGAACATAGAAAAGTTTTACAGCTGTAGTATTTTTTGGTAAAATATTTAATTGGACTATTCACACAATTAGCAATATGTGTGAATACTAATAGTAGCATGATAAGCATGAGAGTACAAAGATTACAAATAGGCAAAAAAAATGTGAACATTAACACATTAATCAAGTAAGGAAACACAACTAAAAGCATGTAGTTCATGCAGTTAATTCAGATTACCCAAATCTCATAATTTTTTGCCTAAATGAAGGCGATGAACTTTTGCCTGAGTACTTTATTCACATTTTACTGTTTCACAACGCGTATAGAAATCATGAATGGTATTAACAAAGTTGCGTCAAATAAAGTGTTATTTTGCGCGTATCTATTGGCACTCGAATTGGTGCAAGTCTTGCATAAGAACCAAATTGGCCGAATTGCTGAAAGTCGATATCCCCTATTGTCAATCACTTGTTTGTATTGAATCAACAAAAAAGATATTTCTACGTATGAAAACTATGAATCAACGTGATTATATGCATTTTTCATGTTTATTTCATAATTTTTTTACGTTAAAGATATCTCACTTAGATCCTCATTTTATATATAGTACTACATATGTAACTGCCTTAAAATGATTAGTTTGATCCCACATAGGTCACATATAGAAAATTTGCAAGTTTATATAGTGAGGTGCATCCGGTAGTGTGAGTTATGATAAATATTATGCTGTTCTTTCAAGGATCATTGCAATTTGTTTGTTAAAGTTGCAAATGTTCTTGAGTGAATAATTAATTTGTATTATTAAACTTATTAGTTTTGCATTTGTGTCTTGCAAATTTTGGTTTTAAGTTTTGATAAATATTGGAATTGTTTGGCAAGAAACTTTATTTGGGGCTGTAGGCTTTTGTTATAAAATAATCTCTTCTAAAATAAATAACTTGCTGTTTGGATACGTTTGAATCATTAACTTGCTTTTATTTCAAACAAATAGCTCCTAAATGAAAAGTGATTCATGAAGCTTTTAAACATTTTGGGTATTAAAACTTTAAATTCTTGATATACCTCTAAACATTTGTTTATAATTATGTATATGTCCTTTTACGTCATTTTACATCTTATAATTACATTTAACAATTAACTTACCAAACACTTTTATTGAAAAAAGATACGGTTTGTAGCTCGTGTTATGATTTCGGCTAATGACCACAACTTACGCTCTGAGATACAATTTTACATTAGTTTTACCAAACATACCCATTATTTTTGTTTGATGCGTGCGGAAGTGTCGTCAGCTATGTTACTTAACAGAAAATACAATGTGCCAAATACGCGAGCTGCTATATTATAAACCCACCGAGGGTATGGGTATACCTCGTGTAGAGGTATGCTTGTCTGTATCCGACCTCCCTCATACACCGCTCAGCGGTGTGTTGTTGGTGGTGGTGGTGTCACATGTATATAGACGTATACTCGAGGTACTTTTCGTTATAAACATGACAATAAAATTATGAGCTTTAATTTGAGAAAATATCAACTGAGATTACTACTACACAAACTAAAACTGGAAAATGCTATATAAGCAGACCTTGGAACTTGTCAGTCGTCACTAAACCAATGGAACCAACGGAACATCACTTGACTAGAAAAGATAACAACCGGAGCGAGGTAAGGGAGGGCCTTTGTGATAGAAGCGATGCTCATTTACTATACAACCGCATGCGGTCAACTTAATATGACCCGAGGTTGTAACAATTACAAGAAGAAATACAGTACAAATTGACATACAATCCTACTTGAAAACACTCGGATTAGAAATACAAAAATAAACTCAGAATCAGTACTAAGAAAAACCATATCAAAACATGAAAACTAATTGGCACATGATTCCAACAAAGAAAACATACTCCAACCTGCTCCCAGTTAACTAGCCAGCTTTCGGGCTGTTCTGGTTAGCATCTTGGAGTACAAAACACACGTCCACGATTCAAAGATTTTTCTGTTTCGATGTGTAATTTCAAACACAAATCAACAACCTACAACTTGTCCACGCTCTAGAAAACAATCAAAGATGACATCGGAAGTTGCGACATAATAATGCTATCAACATATAACCTATATAAAATACATTGAGAACTTATAGCAAGTTGGTTTCCTATACCTGTCAATTTCACAACACTAACCTTTGCAGAATACTGGAAAAACGTATCCAAGAAAAGTTGTATCATAGACAGGTGAGCTATTAATGGTTCAAAAGCATGGTATCGCAAAATCTATCCGGAACGGTCAAATCCAACTACAACTCGGAAAATATATAATGCATGAGGTACTAGATACTAAACCATGTTTGCAAAAATAACCGTTACCCAATTTATGTGATTAATGTTGTAGACAATCATAAAGTCATCTCATATAGCATACTCGATGCTTAAATAGTAATAATATGGTAAAAAAGATAAAAAGACAGATGTCAACAAAACATCTCTTCACATATAACTAGTTCATAATATAAACGAAAACTTCCTACTCAGTCAACCTTTCTTTAGTGGTGGAGAAACTTGCTTCTTTTATTTTCATGGGTAGATACCTGCATCCAAAAAGATCAGCAGTCGTTAATCTTCCTTCTTTAACATGTAAACAAAAGCGTATATGTAAAACGCAAGACTAAGCAAAACAAAAATAATGAAAAATAAACATTGGATAAAACTATTTGGATTTACCAGCTACCCATATCAACAATAATTGCATGTTTGCACGACGAAGTGTGTACTTAAAATCACGAGTAATCCGTTTCTTGTCGTTTGCATGTTTTGCAGCTTTAGTAAGGCTTTCTTGCCTTAAGTCGTTTTTTATCAAGTGTTTGCCTTGCACTTTAATAGTTATAGTGGTAACTGAACCCCCGAGTATACCCCCAGTTGTTATTATTACAGTGGGTGCATAATTTAACCAGTTAGTATTTCTTTTTGCTAATATGAAGAGCATAGAATCGGCAATTGTGCATATCAATAGTAGATCAAATTTCATCAGTGAATGTTTTACTGCTTAGTCGTGCCTTTAGGCGTCTATCTAGATGGATTATATACCTTCTATAGAGCATTAATGAACAGATTGGCTAGATCCAGAACAAAAAGTAGCAGTAGAACAACATTCAAAAGCAAGTAACGGGTCACAGAACAGCCTTTTCATACACCAGATAAATGATCCTAAATCGGAAACCAAACTCAAGAAAAGGAACCAGATACATTCTCAAACTATATTCAGTGATCTAACCAAGTTAAGCGTCCAATTTGCTCAAAGTAAACATAAAAAAGTCTTTTGTCGTTTTAGTCAAGAGTGCCTTAAATTCATTAGGTTGCCTTGCATTTTACTTGTAATGGCGCTACACAAGACGCCGACCCCTGAGTATGCAATTTTTGTTATTAAAGTAGATGCATAATTTAACCAGGTCCCCAAATACTATGATTGAATAACATCAATTCTGTAGTCGTGCATATCTAAGGAAGTTCTTCGAGCTCTTTCTAGATGGATTGTATACCTATTTCAGGGCAGTAATACATTAATTAACATATTCCTAGAACCAGTTAGGTTAATACACCAGCTAAGTATTGCAGCGAACTCAAATCTAAAAACCAGTTACGTTTTCAACCTAAGTTCAATGATCTAACCACTATAGCATCCAAATCGTCAAAATCGTCTATGAAAATGATCAGTAATCATAACACACTTGTATTATGTAACCAATCACAGCAATATTCAACGCTTTTTAGCTCGTGTTGCTAACATTAGTAAGAAAATGCAAGTACGTATTATCAATAACTGTTGTAGCATGATAATATAAGCAGTTAAGCACACGTATAAAGTATCTTGCTACTTTAAGTAATCTCGCCCATAATCACCCAAATTCATTATAAATTCACTAGATAATGGTTTTCAACAGAGCCACGCAAACCACTAAACAAATTCAGCATGATACAATAAATGAGCATATAAACATCCATCTCAACTTCGATACCAAAACAACTTATATTTTAAGCAAATTGCAATTAGGTTAATTTCTTAAATAAAATAATACATGTGTTACTTTACTTATTTATCGATTAAGTTAAAGAAAAATTACCAAAAGAGACCAATTCACTCTAAACTACACCAAAAGATACAAAACCAACAACATCTACGATATTGCCCCTAAATTCCACAGCAGATCCACTTTTATGTCGTGCAAATTCAATTAGTAAAACTTCACGAAATTTCGATCAAAACCCGGGAGAATTGGTTAAAATATTTGACGCATCTGTAGCGAAATTTAGGACAACTTGGTGAATGTTCCTAATTTTATATCTTTTTTACTTTATGTGTAATTTAGTTATAAATAATCTATTTTAACTATTTTATCCTAAAACAACATACTTCCGAAGTTATCAGAATAGCTAAATAACTACCAAACGTAAAATAGGTAAAACGAACTTTTGATGCATAAACGACAAGCTTGATCACAGAGACATACCTTTGATGACAAAAAGACAGACTTTTGATTTTCTATTTTGTAGATCTAATTATCTAAAGGATCATACTTTTAATAAAAAAAATTCATCTAAGTGCATCAAAAGCTCGCCCCTATGATTACATTCGTCATTTATGCATCAAAACATTACCACCACTTGTCGCAAATTAGTTCTATCTTACCTCTACATCTAATGATCATACATTTAATAAAAAAGTTCGCCCGTGTGATTACATTTGTCGTCTATGCATCAAAACATTACCACCAATTGTCGCAATTTGCTTCTACATTAACAACTATATTGACCTAAACTTAACAAACATACCATCAAATCACAAAATAAATAAAAAAAACACGAAAACGCCATTAAATCGATTACAGACCTTCACATCCTTTGAGGAGCAGCACCACCAAGCAAAGCAGCTTGTTGCAACTCAAGATCATTAAGCTGAGCTTCCCGATCCATCTCGATAATCAACGGAACCACCAAAATCAAGGCAGTAGTCGTTACGATCCACATCGCCCTTCCGGTGCTTTTCGCAAGCTTTTTGGCAACAGCTCCAGTGGCTGAAGCTGCTTGTTTGCCTTTGTAGATGATTGGTGACTGTGAGATTGATGACGTCACTCTTGTTAGGATCCCTTTCTTGTTGGCCGCCATTGTTGTTGTTGTTGTTGTTGTTAGGGTTTAAGGGTTTTGAGAGGGTTTTAAGGTTGACTTTAAGTAAGGATGTTAGAAGATCTTTGCTTTTTTAGTTCGTGTTTTTTAAGGATTTTGTTTACATGTTTGGTCCGTCAAGTATTGTTTTTCAAGACTTTTATGTTTTGTTAGTTTTTTTGTTTAGTAGTCGGTTGGTCAATCCGGGTTAAGTTCGGCAGGGTAAAAATAACATACCCGAACTTGACCCTATTGAACTCATGTTAGTCGGGTTCGGATCTACTGAGTCGGGGCCATTTGGGTTCGATTAACCGGATGTGAGTAAAATGGTCATAAATTGCCCGGTTGTTCTAATTTAGATAGATAGTATATATATATATAAAAAAAAAAAAAAAAAACTCTTATTCAGTAAAAAAACAGTCGACCGAACTTAAGTTATCCAAACATTTTCAACTCGACACCGACTTATTTAAGACTCGGGTTGACCGAATACAACTTTTGACCGAGTAACCTACCCGAACATGATTAATTGGGTTCAAGTCCGGGTCGGGTTCGGTTTGGGCGGTTTGCATCGTAGTGTAAGTCCATATAAAAGTGTGCCAAAATAAGAGAAAAATGTCTTAAAATAAACTCATAACCCCGTGTCACACATCAGTATTCTTTTTGTTGATTGTTTATGCTGGTTTCAAGATTCCCAAAAGTATTTATGTGAAAATAGAAATACTAAAAGAGAATATTATTATATTTTGAACTTAAGGATGGTTTTCGTAAAGTAAGATAAATGACATGGATTATTCATGTGACTTTTCATTTAGGGATGATTTTTGTTAAGTAGGTTAACCATTAAGTACTATTTATATTTTATATAACTTTTTGTTACACAGACAGGTCCACAAATATTGAATTTGTATACATATTTAGTCCATACTTTTCTTGATTGTGAACTCAAGGTTCATAAATTAGTCTCCTAAATTGTGAGAAACTATGATTACCAGAAAAATAAACTCTACGGCTTGTTGGTTACGAGTTCAAGTCTAGTTGTAGCATTAGAATCAAAATTTACGAGCATTGCATTTTGACTTTGAGAAAAGTTTATTACACGTGAACCATATCGCTGATTGCAATATACCATGTATGCCTATTATTGATCTTTCCATTCTACTTATCGCTCAATATATAAGTCCAAGTTAATATATAGTTCAAACATCGTTGTAGATTTTGATTTTTTTAAAGCATTTTACGCTGTTTTCATCATTTATGTTTAGTTGTTGAAGATGTTCACACTGGAATGGATCTTGGACACGATGTATATGATGGTTATTTTGTGCGAGATATAGCGCGTGTTCCGAAAAAGCATTAATTTTTTTGCATATAGTTTGTCAAAATCAAAAGTATTCTGTATGTTTTCATCTTATCAAAATAGAGGTGAAAGCGAAAATATCTGTAACGTAGTTTTTCAAACAGAATGATGACGCAATGACTTTGAAAATTATCATTGTCTTAAAATCTTTCAATTTGGAACGACGTCTTAATATGACCGGAGCTAGTAGGTTCTGGGGTCACAAAGTTGAAAATTGGCGAAATGGTACACACGTGGCTTGCGTTTTTTCACGGTCATCCTCAACTTTTTTCAATTAAAAAGTTCTACAATGGTCCTTATGGTTATTGACTTTCAGATTTATTCCATTTTTATACTTTTCACACGCCTTCATTTTTATCCGCTTTTCTTACATTTTGTCCGTATTTCATGTTTTTATCGGTTTCATCCGCTTTTCTTAACATTTTTGGATTTTGTCGTTTTTATCCATTTTCTTACGTTTTGTCTATTTTATTCGTTTTCCGCTTTCATCCTTTTTGTCCTTTTTTACATTTTGTCCGTTTTCTTACATTTTATACTGCTTTTCTTACGTTTTGTACTATTTAAACATATTGAAAAAAAATTCAAAAAGAAAAAAATTTGAAAACAAGTTTTCCAAAAAGAAATTGAATTTTTTCAAAATTTGAAAAACAAATTTCCAAAAATTCGTAAAAATCTTCCGAATAAAATTTGAAAAAAAAATCAATTTTTTTTTCAGAATACTTTTTTAAAAAAAAGAAATTGGAATTTTTTTCTAAATTGTTTTTTCAAATTCTTTTTACAAAAATGGTTTTTCGAATTTGGACACATTAAAAAAATTGAAAGAAAAATTATTTTGTTAAGAAAATTTGGAAAAAATCATTTTTTGGTAATATATTTTTCAAAAAAAATTGAATTTTTTCTAAATTGTTTCTTTCGAAATTCTTTTTACAAAAATATTTTTTCGAAATTTGGACATGATGAAAAAAATTATTTTCAATTTTTTTTCAAATTATATTTTTAATATGTCCAAATTTCAAAAAATTATTTTGTAAAGCATTTCGAAAAAACAATTTAGAAAAATTCCAATTCTTTTTTTGAAAAAGAAAGTATTTACTGAAATAAAATGTTAGAATTTTTTTCAAATTTTTATCGGAATTTTTTTTCCAATTTTTTTTCAAAATTTTTGGATTTTTTTTTCAAATTTGCGAAAAATTCCAATTTCTTTTTGAATTTTTTTTTCTATTTGAAAAAATTTACAAAATTTTCAATATGTTGAAATAGTACAAAACGTAAGAAAAATGCAGACAAAATGTAAGAAAAGCGGACAAAAATGTAAATAAATGTCAAAACGGATGAAAACGGGCAAAAACGGATGAAAACAGACAAAACGTAAGAAAAATGGATAAAAACGGACAAAAATCTAAAAAAAGGTAAGAAAAACGGCCAAAAACGGATGAAAACCGATAAAACGTAAGAAAAACGGATAAAACGTAAGAAAAACGGACAAAAACGGATAAAAACGTAAGAGAACGGGTGAAAAAGTATAAAACGGACTAAATCAAAGTCAATAACCATAAGGACCATTCAGTAAATTTTTAACTAAAAAAATTTAAGGGATGACCGGTGAAAGTCAACGCAAACCACATGGACCATTTCGCCAATTTTCAAACTTTGTGACCAGGTAACCTACTAGTTCCCTTGGTCATATTACGTCATCGCTCCAAATTTGAAAGTATTTTGCATACAATGGTAATTTTCAAAGTTCATTCGCGACATCGTATGTTTTGAAAAACTATGTTGCGTATCTTTAGCTTTCACCTTCAAAATGGTAACATCCTCTTTGATAGACTCATAGACTTTTTTTTTTTTTTTTTTTTTTTTTTTTTTTTATCTTTTGTATTTGGTCTTATTGTTATTTTGTTCTATTGTTTACCGGTCAAGCATCTCCACAAGTTGTTAACCGCCTTGTCAAGAACAATTTGAGATAAGTAGTGGAGGAGAATGTTATGTCGAATGACCATCACATAGGAAAAGAGGGGGAAAGAATTGAGGTTGAATCAGATGCTAGCCAACCTCCTGGTTTCGAAAAACATTTTGATATGACTAAGGAAGGCGGTGTTTGTACTACATTTCC
The DNA here is from genome assembly GCA_022545495.1 of Chrysanthemum lavandulifolium. Taxonomy (NCBI): domain Eukaryota; kingdom Viridiplantae; phylum Streptophyta; class Magnoliopsida; order Asterales; family Asteraceae; genus Chrysanthemum; species Chrysanthemum lavandulifolium. The sequence continues at coordinate 54,299,326 of CM040244.1, forward strand.
TGATGACAATGGAAAGGGAACTAAGGATGTGGATATCAATATCCATCACGTATTGGAGGAGAATGTTACGTCGAATGACCATCACATAGAAAAAGAGGGGGAAAAAATTGAGGTTCAATCAGATGCTAGCCAACCTCCTGGTTTCGAAAAGCATTTTGATATGACTAAGGAAGGCGCTGTTTGTAATACACTTCCTGATGACGATGGAAAGGGAACTAAGGATGTGGAAATCAGTGAAGTGGACTCGGACAAGACTATTCCCCCTGGTTTTGAAAACAAGCTCAAGACAAATACCGAAAAGCCATATATTCCACGATCGGGCAAGTGCTCTACTTCTTTTGGTAACTACAAG
>CM040244.1:54299777-54528134 GCA_022545495.1 Chrysanthemum lavandulifolium
AAATTAATTCTTCTTTTTTAAAGGTGATGAGCAATGAATATTTAACGCCACCCACAACTACTATTCATACCAAAAAGGCCATCATCGACATCGCTATAATTATTTTTAACAAACAAACGCAAATTACATGATTTTTGAAGTTATGAGAGAATTTTGAAAGTTCTCATAGTATTTGTTGATCAAACAAACCAGTTTTAAAGAAGCTCAGCTTATTTATTAGAAAATCAATTTTGTTACTCATAAGATCGCGTTTACATGCCTTACATACGTAAACATACCCCGTTTAGAATACTTTGAACTAATTTGTGCCCATATAAACTTTAAGTTAAACCGGCCCTCGGCGATTCCAGTTTAACTCTTCAGAATAGATCCCAGACAAGGAAATCTTCGGCTAATCGCTGAAAATCAACATTATTTCACCGCGAACGTTCCGCCTCAACCTCCGGGGTAGAGTGAATCGCAGGGAAATTTGAGAGAGATGGTTTTGTTACCTGAGAAAGGGACCTCTTATTTATATTGACCTTCCATTTCTCGGTCACGGCCTGGTAGGGATTTAAGTCACCGCGAGGTTTCCCTTGCCGGGTGGATAGCAATGACTTGTCCCGCTTTTTGGGACGCAGGTTAAGATTCGATCCAGAAGATTTACCCTTTCAGTGGCGCGATCGTCCGCGGGAATGGCTTTGGCCGCCGGGTCATATTTAGTCCGCGAAGACTCGGGCCATTGCCGTTAACTTGTTTAGTCCGCGAGGTCAGCGGCCATTGCCGGAGTATTACATGCAAGACTAAAGTCCGCCCGGAGATTGTGTTTGGGGTCATACGCCGATCGTCCCCCGCCTAGTTGCCTGTTAGTCTCATTGGCATTGCTAGACCAAGGTTAAACGCGCCTTGTATCGAGAGAATCAACCGCGCGGTCGGCTTTGCCACGCCTGGGCGATGTACCGCCATCGGGGTTCGCGAACCCCCTCCCGATTTCCATCGGGGACGCTTGCCTTTTTCCATCTCGTCGCTGATCCGGGCCAACTGGCCGTTAGTTGGGCCTTGACGCGGGCGTGTTTCGGTCGCTAGATTGACCCGCCCATTTTATTTTTTTATAACACCGCTTTTTTTACTTTACCTACATCCCCATTTTTCCCAAAAAAAAAAAGAAAATCCTCCACTAAGATTTCCAAACACCTTCACCTGTGTTAGGTCTTTTCTTCCTTATATATGGCTAAAAACTTTAAGCGATTTCACCTGTTTTGTTGACCTTACAGTTTTTGCTCAAATATCATATCCCACCTACGCCCCCCCTTCCTAGTCCCAAGCCACTTTGGGATGTTCTCAAGAAGGAACCAGTTCTTTTAGTTTTGCAACTTGAAACCCTTTCCGCCTTTTGTAGGGTTTTGGAGTATTTTCGTATCAATTTGTTTGTTCCAGAAGCCCTAGATTAGCCACTTGAGATCCTTTGTCAGGCCACGGCATAGCCACCGTGCCCTTTATTTAGGAAATTTTATTATTCGGGACGAAGGATGGTGATGACGCCGAGAAGCAGTCCTAAATCTTGATTTGCGGTAACCCCTTCGATTCCGCGAAGAATGGAAGGAGTTCTTTTTCCGGGTGACGCGACGCTTCCATTATCAATCCCGTGGAACGAACGCTTCCGGACCGGATCCACCTCCGATGATGATATTGACTTTGAAGCCACAAGGCTGCCTGACACGCGCGCGCTCCTTTTAAAAAATTGCCGAGCCTTTTCTATGCACCCTGACGCGCTTTGGGACGATGCCAGGCCCGACCTACCTTTTGGCTTCGGATAATGAGGGTGGGTAATCGGGCCTTGTTGCCTTCCTTGTGTCTTGTTACTAAGGCAATTTTGTTTCAGACATGTCTCTTCGTTTTCATTAACCAAACAGGATCCTTTGAGGGAATCCGGGAAAGGACCTTCGTGGAGAAGTCCTAAGACCAACCAAACAGAGTTCTGAGAATCTCATTAGCTTAGTTCAAGAGATATGGGACAAAGTACAAAGTAAGGGCAAAGCGAGAAGAAAAAGTCCCGCTTTAATGTTCCTACCAACAAATGGGAAGAGACTGTTCGAGCCCCGGGGCGCGCCCCCTACCGGTATGATATTTCTTTTTAAATAATGTTGTTACGTGGACAAGATCAAGGGTCTGTTGGTATGAGTCCGATTCGTTCCCCATCCCGGAGGTGACCCATTCATCCGTGTTCCGATCTTCAAATCAACCCGACCGCTCAAAAACATCCACCACACCATCGAAGATTTCGGATATGTCCGGACCTTCGAACCGCCGGCAACAGAGAGCTATTCGTGGGTCTCTCCGCGACCCTCCTGCTGCACCCGCTGCCCGATGATGACTTTACAGTCTTTTGGACAGGAGGCAAAGAATATATATGTCCCGGGGTTCACCAACGAGTTTCGAATGGATGATCCTGGGTTCGCTGAACGCAGACAATTTTGCACCCCGATACCTCTACCCGCAAATGCTCACACGACTGGCTGAGCAGACAACATGATGACTGCTCAAAGAAGGAGATGTCTTCCGAGGGCTCAAGGGCGCAAGCTCAATCAAACTAATAGGTGAACAGAGACCGAGAGGAAGGAGAAAAGACAGAGGCTCTGGGAAGATTCAAGTATCGAGTCGATGTCGAAACTTGACCTCCGGATGTTGGTTTATTGAGTCCGAGGGGAGGAGGAAGTCCAGTGGGCGCGGAAGGTAGATCGCTAAGGATGAACTTGCCACTGACCGGGAAAATGCCGAGTGGGGAAAGGTTACCCGCCTTACCGCTTGGACGAGCTTAAAGAGTGTTAAGGCCACGTTCATGAGGAAAATTGAAAGAGCGGAGAAGGTTCGCGTAATGATGGTCAACTCGCGAATCGATCGGAGGTCAAGACTCAACCAAGATTTTGATGGGTTTTACACACACACACAACAATATAGTATACTTGAAGCGAGGCATATGAGAAAAGAACTGAATAACCAACCCTCAAACGAGTTTATAAAGAAGATTTATAGGAGTGTTTGCAAGTGAACACTCCAGCTCTCATCCTTTCTTATGGGCCGCCCGTTCTTATGGCTTCTTTCATGCTTTCGACCTTAAACAAACATAGCGCCATAATAAAGTCTACCTATTACATACGAAATATAAATACTGAAACATCGCTTGTGAGCGATTCCATAGTTATAATCAAGCAAATCGAGCTGAGCTGACAGCTTGGAAATTTCAAAATTATAAGATAGGTTCGAGCTCATGTCGATAATATTTCAATAAGGCCGAACAACAACGTCAATTTATACATAAATAATGATCGACAGAAACTCTAATAATTCAAAAATACGCTATTAACTTAAAAGCAAATAACTTATACAAAACATTCTGGAATATTAGTATTAAGAAGATTTCATAATAAATATTTAATTATTATTCCAATATTCATATTCACAGCTAGTTTTTATATAAATATGTATGATTAAAATATTTATGCACATTAAGGCTTCAAAAGGTCGATAGCTATTTTATCGAAAGAGATCGAAATATTAAACCTCGACTTAATCGAATGAAACTCAAACTTAAACTCGAGTTTTTTGATAAAAATTTTGCTTGTTTGCAACCCTATATAAACAACCTGATTTTACTAACGTACAAATTGATATGATTAATTATGTTAAAAAAAAATTAGTAATATGATAATATACTACTTTTATATGGGTGAGAAATGAATCATGTGAATTTTAGCTTCATAGTATAGTATGATGACGTGTTAATCACCTTATCCAAAACTATATATCTTTCGGCAGTGCCACGTGTCGCTGAACTTGAAAGCCACGTCATTCTACAAACCGCGTTGATGGCACTTTGAGACCTATGGATTATAACCTTCATTTATTTGGTCAACAAGTAACAACCATACATAAGCCATGAGTATGGATTAAACTTTGTAACTTTTCAATTTGGTCGGTTTGAGCTTTTGAGGTGTAAAACATTTGTTACATTCTCAAACTTTAAAGATTTTACAATAACCAGTTGAATATGTATGGAAAGTGCCTAAGTTTTTATTCAACATTAAAAGTTAAACCACTTGGCTGACAAAATTCAAAAGTTGTTTTCACTTTTAAAATACATTGTTTTCCCTAAACTATTCAAAGTTTGGACATGTAATCTCTTTATGAATAAGACAGTCACATAATGTTATGTCACTTGTTAGTGCCTCTTACTTTATAATAAACCAGCTGAAACATCAAAAAAAAAAAAAAAAAACATAATGTTATGTCAAAACCCTTTATAAGTCTTTATGAACAATTATTATTATTATTATTATTATTATTATTATTTTATTTATTTTTTTTGCCAAATGACTTTTTTATTATTATTATTATTATTATTATTATTATTATTATTATTATTATTATTATTATTATTATTATTATAACATCACTTTATTAAAACTCATGTGATTTATGCTAAATTCCAGAGGAAGTTTCTATAAACCAACCGCACCCCACACCTTTAAGAATAAAGAAACCAATCATTATTATTATTATTATTATTATTATTATTATTATTATTATTATTATTATTATTATTATTATTGTTATTAATTTTTTCATAAAGCTATTTAATCTAGTTAAAATTAAGAAATACTAACAAACTATCTTAAAATATATTAAATAGCTTCAACATTTTCGACGAAAGAGATATAAATTAAAAGAATGTATACTTTTTCTTGAGAAAATAATCGCGAGATATTATATAAATATGTTTTTTTTTTTTTTTTTTTTTTTTTCACTTGATACCCATTCATTTAACTTGTGTTTGTCGATCAAAAGTAGCAACAACACTAATCAGTAATCGTAAGCAACATCAATGAGCAATAGCTATACAAAGCAGTTGTTTTTCTATTATAAAAATGCTTGATGTCATAGTTGTAAGTGTAATTATTACGCGTAAAACATTTACTAAATGTTCAATGCTATTAAACGTTACTTTATGTAGCTGCTAAAAACAACTGAAAGAAAAAAATAAAGTTAACTGTTGTCAAATGAGTATTAAAATCACAACACTCACCTCACCGCTTCTAAATACTCTAAACATTATGCCGACACGCCCATATGTAACAAAATTAACAGAAACCACAACCGAAACTCAGAATGTAACTCTTCTGAGAATAGATCCCATTAAGTGAAATCTTCGTTGCTAATCGCTAAGAAAATCAACACCGTTAGCCTCACCGCTGAACGGGTTCCGCGTCAACCTCCGCGTGAGAGTAAGTAATCGCTTTAGAGATGAGATGAATTCTAGAGAGAGAGTATGTGTGTTTGTTACCGCTTGAGCAGAGGTGAGACCTCTTATTTATATGGTTGACCTTTCGCATGTTCTCAAGGTCACGGGTCTCGAGAGAGACAACAGACGAAGTCACCGCAGAGGTTGTCCGCTTGTCGTGATGGTGATGTTTTCGGGCGGAGTTGTCCCGCTTCCTTTTGGGACCGCAGTTGCGCATCTCGATCTAGAGAAGATTCCTTACCCTTTCATAGTATGCGTTTATCGTCCGCTGAATGGCTTGTTGGCCATTGCCGGTCAGTGTATTTAGTCCGCGGAATGGCTTGGTGGCCATTGCCGGGTTACGTTGTTTAGTCCGCTGCATGGCTTGGCGGCCATTGCCGGAGTATTACATGCTAGTACTAAAGTCCGCTACCGACCGCACTTGTGTTTGGGGTCATACGTGATCAAGTCCCCCGCCTAGTTGTGCTTGTTAGTCTCATTGCAAGCATTGCTAGACTAAGTTTGCTAGTGTAACCGCGGTTGGTTGTATCGTAGGAGAACCGAACCGCTGTCGGTCGTGCTTTTGCCACGCGGCGGTGGTGCGCGCATACCGTCCATTGGGGTTCGCGAACCGCCCTCACCGCATATTCTCTCGATCGATGGGACGCTTCGCCTTTTTCCATCTCGCTCGCTGATCCGGGCCAACTGGGCCGTTAGTTATGGGCCGCGACGCGGCGTGTTGCCGGTCGCTCGATTGACCCGCCCATTTTACTTTGGGGTATAAATACCGCTTTTTACTTTACCTGCATCGCTGCCATTTCTTCTTCGCAAGTAAAAAAAAAAGAAAATCCTCCACTAAGATTTGTGTGTGGCCCAGCCTTCACCAAAGTTAGGTCTTCTTTCTTCCTTATAGTATCATGGCTAAAAACTTTTAAGCGATTTCACCAGTAAGTTGACACGTATGACCTTAGCGAGTTTTGCTCGAAATATCATATCCCACCTACTGCACCCCTTCTTCCTAGTCCCAAGCCACTATTAGGGATGCTCCGCTTGTAAGATAGAGTATACACTAGGTTCTTTGAGTTTTGCAACTTTAGGATACCCTTCCGCCTTTTGTGTAGGGTTTTGAGTATTTTCGATCAATTTGTCCCGCTTGTCCGTATTAGCCGCCGCTAGGATTAGCCACTTTGAGATCCTTTGTTGCGCTCACGGTGGCATACCCACCGTGCCCTTGTTTAGGAAATTTTATTATTCGGGATGAAGGATGGTCGATGACGCCAGAGAAGCGTAAGTGGTCCTAAATCTTGATTGTGCCGCAGTGTTACACCGCCTCGATTCCGTGAAGAACCGGAAGGAGTTCTTTTCCGGGTTGACGCGATCGTTTTCCATTATCAATCTCGTGGAACGAGAACGCTTCGCTGACCGTGATCCACCTCCGACCGACGATGATATTGACTTTGAGCTATCAAGGCTGCCTTGACACGATGCGCGCCCCTTTTAAAAAGTTGCGAGCCTTTTCTATGCACCGCTGGACTTAGCCGTGCTTGGGATGATGCCACCACACGACCTACCTTTAGGTCTTCGGATAATGAGGGTGGGTAATTTGTGCGCCTTGTTGCCTTTCCTTGTGTCTTGTTGCTAATTTGTGCAATTTTGTTTGCAGATATGTCTCTTCGCTTTCATTAACCAAAGCAGGATCCTTTGAGGTGATATCCGGGAAAGGACTCTTCAGAAGGTGAGAAGTCGCCGCTGATGAGACCGCCAACCGAGTTATAGAGCCTTCTGAGAATCTCATTACCTTAGTCCAAGAGACTATCGCGGACAAAGTACAAAGCGCTAAGGCAGAGAAAGCGACTGGAAGAAAAGAGTCCGCTTAATGTTCCTACCAAGCAAATGGAGAAGAAGAGATCAGGTTCGAGCCGCAAAGGACGCCGGCTCTACACCGTATGATATGATTTTTTTTTTTTTTTTTTTTTTTTAAAGTAATCAAGTGTTGTTATGCAGGGACAAGATCATGGGTCCGCTGAGCTTCGCGATGAGTCCGATTCAGTCCCCATCCACGTGAGGTAACCCATCCGTCATCCGATGCTCCTCCGGATCTTCAAGTCAACCCGGATTCGCTTCAAAACATCCACCACGCCCATCGTGAAGATTTGGGTGTGATATGTCCGACCTTCCGAACCGCCTTTTGTGCAACAGAGAGCTCATTCTGTGGTCGGGTCTCTCTCGCAAGATCCCTCTCGTCACGCACCGCTGCCCTGATGATGACTTCTACGAGTCTTTGTCCGTGGACACCGCGGAGGCAAAGAATATATATGTCCCGGTGGTTGCCACCAACGAGTTTCGAATGGATGATCCTTGGGTTCGCTGAGCATGCTAGACAATTTTGCCACTCCCTGATACCTCTCTACCCTCACAATATGCTCACACGGACTTGCCGGAGCAAGACAACATGATGACTGCTCAAAGAAGCGCAGATGTCTTCCGAGGTGCGTCATGGGTCGCAGCTTGAGCTCAATCAAACTAACAGTTGAACAGAGACTCGAAAGGAAGGAGAAAAGATGAGGCTCTGGCGGGAAGATTCAAGTATTGAGTCGATGTCATGAAACTCGGACTCTCCGTGAGCGTGTTGGTTTATTAGAGTCTGAGTCGGAGGAGGTGAGGAAGTTGCGAGAGCGGGTGGCACAGTTGGAAGGAATGATCGCACCCAAGGATGAGCAGCTTGCCAATTTGACCGTGGAAAATGCTGAGTTGAAGGGAAAGGTTACCGGTCTTACTGCTGTCTGTGACGAGTTGAAAGAGCAGTGTTAAGGCCACCGTTTATTAGAGGAAAATTGAAAGAGTGCGAGAGAGAGGTCCGCGTGAGTATGATGGTCAACTCACAGAATCGATCGTAGGTTGGCAAAGACTCAACCAAGATTTTGATGAGGAGCTTTTTCCGAGTACTGATGGCTATCGAGGGCAAGAGGTGGGTGATTGGTCATGGTTTTCACGGCTCGATGGCATTCAAACAATGAATGAGCTTCGCATAAGGTTGGGGATTGTATTGGCAAGGCCATCGCCAAGGGCTAAGACAAGGCTTGAGGTCGGGATTGTCCATGGTTCTAAGGGGCTAACGCTGAGCAAATCAAAGCGCATAACCCGGGCCAAGGAGGTTTATCGTGAGTCTGCCATCCGCCTTAGCGATGTTCCTTCCCCCTTCGACTCCTTAGAAGCTTGCAAGGATTCGCCCTCGAATTCCTTATGTCCCACCAGGCTTCAAGAGGAACGACCTAGCACACCGTGGGAGTTTGTTTTAACGCCCGTGGCGGAAGAGGTGCTCCTTCCCACCCTCTCGCCCAAACCCTTACTAGCGCCCGCTATTGCCGCATATAAGGAAAAAAAACATCGGGCCTATGGTAAGAAATTTGATGTATGGAACCCCGAGTTGATTGTTTCCGAGGTTGAGCACCAAATCACTTCGACTGGGGAACCCTCTATGGTGATTGCCCCCTTTGGCCCGACCCCTTCCGCTGCCGTCTGTGGTCCAACTGGGGAGGATGAGAAGGAGGAGGAACAATCAGCTCATGATGACATGTTCGACACTAGCGTGCTTGATGGTTCCAAGAATGTTCGAGGTTGTTCTTGGGCGGCATTTAGACTATGCCGCCTTGCTATCTATCGTGAAGCTTTAACTATTTCCGCTGGGGTCGCCGCATCATGCGGTGCCCTTTTTGTAATCCGGGTATGCCCTCGTATTTGTACCAAACTTATTTCGATTTAATGAAACCGCTGGAGTTGTTTGTACGCTTTTTGTTTGATTGCCGGGTTGAGTATTCCGGCTTTGACCTTTGGCCGCATTTAAGAAGTCCGGGTATCATAGAATGAACAATGGGCTTGCAATACCACTTACATGCCCGAGTCAATTTTGAGGTTGCTCGTCTCAGATGCGCGATAATCGTCTGTCATGGTTGTGAGAATTATGCATGTGTTTTAACACTTAAAAGAAAATGATTGCATATGTATTTTGGAAAATTTGTAGAGCGGGCTGCATCTACATTTCATTTATAAAATATTACAATAGAGATGAAAAGTTAACGCCCCTCGTTGTCCGGATCCGTCCGTAATCAACTTACAAAAGATGGGGAAAACCTACTTACGCTTAGATGTAACATTTCTTCAGTGTCATGGATGTTCCATGTCCTGGGAGTGTCTCCCATCCGCTGCCTCGGAGTTTGTATGTTCCTTTCCTATTGCTTCGATCACTTCATACGGCCCTCCCACTGGGACCAAGCTTTCCGTGTCTTCGCTCTCGCTAGCTTCGTTGTTCCGTAGACAAATTCTCCGGTCCGAATGCCTTGCTTCAACCTTAGAGTTGTAGTATCCTCCATTTTTGCTTTGCTACGCTCTTCAATGGCCGCGCCTCCTTTTCTCTTCCAAGATGTCCGTGTTCGCTGTCACCGGTCGTTGGAGACTTGGTGTACAAACATAACCGAGGCTTGGCATTCCAATTTCGACCGGATAACCGCCTTTGCACCGTATGTAAGAGAAAATGGAGTTTCTCCGCTGCTCGCTTTGATCGTAGTTCTATGCGCCTGAGCACATGTGGTACTTCTTCCACCCAATCCTTGCTTCCTCTTTCCAATCTTGATTTGATGCCGCCCCCAAGCTCTTGTTCGCGCTTTCAACCAACCCATTTGCTCATGGATGCTTTACCGACGCAAACCGCTGCTTAATGTTAAGCTTCGACACCAATCTTTGAATGGATTGTCGCGAACCGCTTCCGTGTCCGACACTATCTCTCCCGGCAAGCCAAAGCGGCAGACTATGTTATCCCAAACAAACTTCTTCACTTGCCTTCCGTGATGGATGCTAAGGGCTTGGCTTCGATCCATTTGGTGAAGTAGTCTATCGCGACAATCATGAATTTAACCTTGCCGGACCCTCCGGGAAAGGTCCGCAGATGTCGATACCCCACTTGTAAAAAGGCCATGGGAAGTGATTGGGTCAAATTTTGTTATGGATTCTGGGTACCGGACGGTGGACTTGGCAATCTTCGCACTTCAATTAGTTCACGCATCCCCGCATTGTCGGCCAATAGTATCCGGATCCGATTGCTTTGGCGACCACCGCCTGGGCCGGAGTGCATGCTACATGATCCTTCGCGATTTCCGCAACACGAGTTGGCTTGGGGGGCCTACACATCGGAGCCAAGGTTCTAGAAAAGATTTGAGCAAGATTCCGCTTTTCAACGCCAGATTGCCTTGCTTTGATCCGCAGCCTTCCTTGCCTTATTGTCATCTCGCCGGAAGTGTTTCGTCCCGTAGATACCGATCGTGGCGCCATCCACGTGTCCCCATCCTCTTCCACAATTGCCGCACTTCCTTTTCTTCAATGGACTTCTCCTTCAAGATTTCCACGAGGACCTGCTTTGTCGTGGACAAAGTCGGTGGATGCTATCTTGCTTAGCGCGCACCGCTTGTTTTGACCGGGAACCTGCTTGATTGAGAATGTCCGAACCCCGCAATTAGTGATTTGGCCTTTGCCGATAACGCACCATGCTTTCCTCCTTGCTTCAGATGTCTGCTTATCCGGTTTGCCACGAGGCGGAGTCAACGCTATCGATAAGTCCTCGACCGCATTTGTGCCGCAATCCTTAGTCCCGCGATCAATGCCTCGTATCGGCTTCGTTGTTGGATGCCTCGAACTCAAACGGAGAGCGAGGTGAACTCCTCGCCCTTCCGGCTCGCCAAGATTAAGCTCGCCCGACCCTTCTACGCACGAGGATCCGTCCGTGAATAGGCTCCATGGCTCCGAGTATCGCTGTCGGTCTGCTTTCCCGCTGCGGTTCCTTCATCCGGGATCTCGCGATGAAGTCCGCCGTAATTTGTCCTTTATGGTCGTCCGAGGTCCGGTGATGTCATGCTCGCCCGCTCTATTGCCCACCCGGTCATTCTTCCACTCTTTTCCGCTTTGGTCGACCGCTTTAATGGTCGGTCCGTGATCACCGCAACCGGGCGTGCTCGAAATATCTCCGCAACTCGCGAGACGATACACCAAAGGCCAGACGAGCTTCTCAATTGAGTATAATTGCTTCCGCCCTTTAAGGCGCGCCGACGAAATACACCGGTCGTTGCCTTGATTCTCTTTGTGCTAACAAAACCGCGCTTACGCTTCTCGAGACGCCGCCAGTACATAATCGCCTCTTCCTTCGTCGGAGCTATGACCATTGGTAGGTTAGCAATGTGTCGCTTTATTCTTTGAATGCTTGCTCCGCCGTCCGTCCAATAGAAGTCGCTTTTTGATGCACTTCTTCAATGTCCCAAGAACGGAGAGACCTTCCACGACTTGACATGAAACGGCCGAGATCGCTAGTTTTCCATTCAGAGACTGCACTTCCTTTTTGGTAGTCGGAGATTTGAGGGTGGCTACGGCCGCAGACTTGTCCGGGCAAGCGCGGATGCCCTCTTTGCTTACCACATGACCTAGAAACACTCCTTGTTCTCGCCTCAAATGTGCACTTTGGGTTAAGCTTCATATTGATGCTCCTTAGGGTCTTGAATGTTTCCTTTATGTCTCGAGCACCTCTTCTTCCGAATGACTTTTGATTACTAAATCGCCAACGACACTTCCAAGTTTCTTCCAATTTGCTTCTCGAACGCCCGCCCACAAGTCTTTGGTATGTGGCACCTGCTGCTGTGCCAAAGGGCATTTTTGTGTAGCGTAAGATGCCTTGGTTTGTGGAAACGCCTGCCTTCTCTTCATCCCCGCCGCCATCTCAGATCTCGTGGTACCTTTGTATGCGCCAAGAAAGCATTTGAACGGGTATCCGCAGAGGGACTCAACCTTCCAACAATTTCCTAGTGGGTAGCAATCTTTCTGTGCTTTGTTTAGGTCCTCAAGTCCACACATTCTCCACCCCCGCCACTCTTTTCGACGAGTACGGATTAGACACCAATCATGGTAGTGTACTTCCTTCATGATCCCCACGCCACTAGCTTGGTGACATCCTCGTTGATTGCTTTGTTTCTTTCCGGGCCCGCCTCTTCTTCTCGTCAGACGGGCTATAACCTTCCTGACGCTCAGCTTTATGTTCCGCGATTGTCCGCGGGACTCCTATCATATCGGAAGGTTCCCAAGCAAAGATGTCCAAGTTGTTCTTGAGTAGGTCGCAGAGGCTCTTCTTCCTTCTTCGCTCAACCCGCTTCTATTGCACCGCTTGGTCGGGAATTTTGGGTTAATTGCCACGCGACTCCTTCTTTCACCTCTCGGGTCAGTATGGCCGACTCGTTCAACGATCATTCTCGCATTCAACCGAACCACCTTGTCACTGTGCAGAGTCACAATTCCACCTTGAGTAGGAAATTTTAGCATCCCATGCGCCGTGGATGGCACTATCCTCAACAGCCTAATCCCCGGACGCCCAATGATTCCATTGTAGGGGGACGGAGACCGCACAACCATGAAATTCATCCAAGCGCTGGCTGAGTTCTCCTCATCTCCCAACGTAACCTCCAGGAGGATCTGTCCTAATGGCCACGAGAGTTCTCCACTAAAACCCAACAAAGGGCGCCGTAAGGTGAATTAGCCTTTGCGGATGTCCGACTTAGCTTGTTGAAGCAATGCTCGTAGTACTTCGAGGCGCCCATTGTCCACGCACATCCCGTGATTGTGCATCCTTCCACGTCCGCTTTGATCACCGCCGATGATCATCCCAATCATCCCCGATATGGGGAAAGATATTTCCATGCTCAAGACTCCTCCGAAACAAATTGGTTTGACCGAACGCCAAGTGTTGACCATGTATATGGCATGGGCTTTTTCTTTGGTCATGGTCTCTTTCTTTCCTCCTTTGGGGCCGCCATTCTTTGTGCTCCATTCTTGATCTCTTTGACCGATGTGCGAGTCGCTCGACCGACCGCCTCCTATCTGCTTTTTCAACCGATAGCACTCGTCCGTGTGCGCCTTTTCCCCGTGAAAGTCACAAGATTGTCTTTGTTTCGGATTCTCACGGCCGACATTGGTGGAGGGTCGTGAATTTCACCGTATCCATGGCCGTGATTTCTTTCGTGTCTTCGTGAGGAGTGTGAACTCGTCTCTCTTCTTCCTCTCCTACCGAGCGGTTCCTAAACTCTCCTTCCGCTCGAGATCCGGATGTTTTTTGTCCGGATCCCGGTTCCTCCACCGGTTGGTCGCGCCACCTCACCTCCGAGGAATGCCGGGTGTTTTTCTTCGATCGGTTGGTCGCGCCACCTCACCTCGAGGAATGCCTTCACAACTTTCCACATTTCATCCCGCGATCGGGAATGTTGTCGCGAGCCTTTTGATTAGCTCCGGTTTGTTATTCCGCATAAAGCCGACACCTCATGCACTCGAGCTCCCTTCACATACATGCTCTCCGCCTTGAAGCGCTCCACGAATGCCTCCGTGGATTCCCTTCTCGCCGCTTTATATGGTGCACTGACCGATCTTTCAGATACTTCTTCGTCAGAGAAAGTACGAAGAAAACGCGATCTTAATTCCTCAAACCGCCGATGCTTTCCGGACTTAGCTCGTCAAACCACCAAGGGCGTGTCCAACGAGGGTGGAGTTAAACATGTGGCACCATGCGGGCATGGCCCATCTTTCCACTTTTGCCGCGGTCCGAAGATTTTCAAGTGATCCTCCTGATCTCCCGTCCCATCATACGCTTTGATGCGAAATGGCATTCTTGTTCTTTCCGGAACTCAAAATTCGTATGCGATGGGTGAAGGGGTCTGTGTCCGCCACGCCATACGGGAATAGAGATCGCCATCGCCTCGCTTGTTTCTTCTGAGTGGACCTCCGTGTCCCCCTGCTTTCCCCACTTTCCGGTAGATACCTCCTTTGTCCCATCATGCATGAGTGATATGTGTCTCTCCGTCCGACTTCGAGTGGAAGTATCGCTGGTAACACCCGGCTCACCGGTGTCTTTGCTTCTCATTTTCTTCTCAGATTGCTCACCGGGGTAATTTTGACCGAGTCCGAGAATACACTTGGTTTTCGTTATCGAGTCTTGTGGAAACGTGCGACGCCTTTTCCACCGAGAAGACATCCGTCGCGGCCTTTTGGTTTCCTCACCGGTCCTTTTCTAGGACACCCTTATCTCGGCTGTTGAGTCTCGAGAAGACACTCCTTGACTTGGAGTATTCCGAAGGGTCTGACCTAACACTGGGGCTGGCCTCGCGCCTCCTTTTAGGTGCCCGCTTTCCCCCCCCGACCGGTACTCCTAGCGTGTTCTCGAGATCTCTCATCTCTAGTCTCATCGTCGAAATCTAGACGGGCTTTGACCCGGTCCAGCTTCTCCTGATGGACCTTTTCTGCCATAAAGGGCAAGATCCGATGGTAGTGCTTTTCACGTAACTCCTTATTGACGCTGTCTGTCGTCGCAGATTAGGGTGATTTTTCTCTCGCATTGCGCACCGCCTCGCTCCCGTGTTTCGACCGTGGACGGCCTGTGACGGGAAGGATTTTCACCGATTGCTCATTAGTGGTTTTCTTTAAAAAGAAAAAGAGACGCAGCTTGTGTTATCGGTCCCACGGATGGCGCCAACTTGTTAATACAATTGGGCGCTTCTCCTCCGAGGATTAGTTTAAGCTAACTCTTCTGAGAATAGATCCTCAGACAAGTGAAATCTTCGTTGCTAATCGCTAAGAAAATCAACACCGTTATTTCACCGCGAACGGGTTCCGCGGTCAACCTCCCATGAGAGTAAGTAACTGCTTTTAGAGATGAGATGAATTCTGAGAGAGAGAGTGTGTGTGTTTGTTACCGCTTGAGCAGAGGTGAGACCTCTTATTTATATGGTTGACCTTTCGCATGTTCTCAAGGTCACGGGTCTCGAGAGACAACAGACGTAAGTCACCGCAGAGGTTGTCCGCTTGTCGTGATGGTGATGTTTTCGGCGGAGTTGTCCCGCTTCCTTTTGGGACCGCAGTTGCAGCATCCGATCTAGAGAAGATTCCTTACCCTTTCATAGGGCGCGTTTATCGTCCGCTGAATGGCTTGTTGGCCATTGCCGGTTGTGTATTTAGTCCGCTGAATGGCTTGGTGGCCATTGCCGGTTACGCAGTTTAGTCCGTCCGCGCATGGCTTGGTGGCCATTGCCGGAGTATTACATGCTAGTACTAAAGTCCGCGGCCGGACCGCATTTGTGTCTGGGGTCATACGTGATCAAGGTTTGTTCATTTGGGTCTTTGACCAGCACCCTAAAATGTTACAGTTTTAAGATCGGGTAGATAGAACCATTTTTTGTTAAGAAGAAAAAAAGATTGACCCATTGTTATATGCCTGCCCATTGTAACATCTAAGTTATGATAGTTTTAAGGTCTTTTCTTTCTAATCTAAGTAATTGTTTTAAAATTCTATTTGATTTACTATAAATAGATAAATAAATAAGGTTTTCTCTGCTTACGTTATTATGGAAAACGAGCTCAGATGTATCCGATCTCACCGTATTAAATCATGACCGCTAATCTTTCTTTTCTACCCACCTTAGACATTTTAATGTTCAACCAAAATCTTTATATAAAAAGGATGTTGCTCAAACTAGTTATACGTCAGGAGTTTATAAATCAGAAATTCTAAGCAATACGGAGCACAAACAGATCATTTTTTCATTAAAAGTGTTTGGTAAATTAGTTGGTAATCAGAATTATAAGTTGTTAATGAATTTTACGCTTTAATAAATGAAAGTTTTAAAAGCTTCATTAATGTCTTTCATTTCGAGCCACTGCTTAATATAAAAGTTCGTCGATGATCCAAACCGAAATGCACTGCTTTGAATAAAATTATTTCAGAACAAAAGTTTACAAAAAAAAAAAAAAAAAAAAAAAAAAGTTGCATCAAACAATAACTTTACCCATTTACCGTTGGTTATATATATTTAATTAAGACTCCTCCGCCTCTAAATGTCTTTCTATTGACCAAGATTTCTTTTCCAACTTTACCTTAAATATTCTGCTTTGCTATATAACACTACGCAAAATATATTTATAAATTGGGTTTTAATCAGTTTAATTGGATAATTTGAGAGCTTATTTTACATACTAAACTTTTCTCACATACCATGACCATCTCCACCATCTATCTAAAAAAATCAATCATTTAGTATTAAAATCATTTTATTATTTCACATATTTTATAATTTAAATACTTCTAAACCGCTAATCGTTGTCGAAAATATTTAATCAGCGACGCGAAAGCATTTAATTATCTTTTATGATCAAGACTTCACATACTTCTTAAAAAGAAAACCATTTTTCACTTTTTTCGCTTTTACAAGCATCGAATTTTCCTAAAAATCATCATATACGATTAAACACCACTGATCACACGATATTGCTGTTAAATCATACGATACGTAATATCACACGCGACGCGACATAGATATCATACGCGATTTACACTAATATCACACGCGAGCATTCATATATGATTTAATCGACATCACGCGATATTCAAATTAAGATATCAAAGTGACTATCCTGTAGAAAGATAATTAAACGCCGCGACCAAGTAAATATTTTCGCTTAACGATTAACTTGCCACAGACATTTAAATTATAAAAATATGAGCATTACAAAGAACGTAAAAAAACAAAAAACTTTAAAAAAACGTGAAAAATATGAAAAAACGCCAAAAGATATCAAAGTTGCCTATCTATGTAAAGATAATTAAACGTCATCACAATTATATATTTTTTTTCCGATTAACTATTTCAAAATATTAATATTTAAAAAATGCCGAAAGCGAGTTTATTAAATTGTTGTGATTAATCTAATCCATTGATTAAATAAAACGAATATTGTAGATCGATCTCAGATGTGAAAAATATTTCGTTTCTCAAACGATCTTAATCAGATAATTTTCATGAGGCTTCAAGTAATCGCACAACAATCCATAAGTAGAATGATGCATATTCTTCGCTTGACGGAGTAAAGATGACATACTTCTCCCATTCAGACCAAGACTACCTGTGAACTTAGTATTCACCGCAATTCTTGGCAATGATGATGTCAGGTTTATCCAAATCATTGATGATGTCCGAAAATCGATGATGATAGGACTCTAGTGTCTCTCCGTGTTCAATCATGAAGTGTTCATAAGCCAAGTAAATTTTGGATTCCAAACCTCCCGATTGAGTACGCATCCTTCTATAAGAAGACTAATATGATCCCACATCTTTTCAGCAGCTCGAGCATCAACACTACTAAGAATGGTTTGTAATCCCAAGAGGATGTATTCCATTGCAAGTTCATCACCTTCATAGTGTAGAAGTTCAGAGGATTTAAATCCGCAATAAAGAGCAATGTTGGTTTGTTCATCTCTCGGTGGAACAGAAGCTGATCTCCGGCACAACGACAAGAGTATCTCAAATGGACCTTCCAAGATAACCTCTTTAAGAACTTTCCATGTGGCTTCTTTAGATCACAAAACCTAAAGAACCTTATCACCCATTGATCGTAGTTTCCGGAGGAGCATTGAGGTCTATCATGATCCACCATGAATTGATTGTTGGTCGCTTAAAGCTTCACACATCTGCAAACCAAGCCGGTTCCTTCATAGTGGTCCGTGATGGATGTTGATTGAAATCGGCTTCGTAGGTGGAACTTGAAGGCTTTGTGGTGTTCGAACCATTTCATGAGGGAATTGCACCCATTCATGGAGTATGTCACGTTAAATTGTTGTTGATAAATTGCTTGTTGTTGATTCCATTGTTGATGCGCGAGTTAATTGTTGTTTGGTCGAAGGATTATAGTAAAGTGGGGAAGCTAGTAGTACGGTGGTCGAGACATGTTGATGAACTGTAGTAGTAAAATGGATCTTGTAGTCGAATGAACCTTTGTTGATGAAGTGTCCTTAAAGCGTAGAAAAGACAAGAAACCAAGTAGTACTTAAGTTTAAAACACCAAAAGTTATGCGAATAATAAGAAGTTATGCTGTAGGATTTAGCTTACGCAGAAGGGGATAAAAGCACTCAAAGTTATGCTGTAGAAGTTAAAGCGAGAAAGTTAGCGAGGATTACCTTATGAGACCTAAGTTTACGCAGAAGTGAATCTTATGCGTAGATTTCTACGCAGAAGCTTACGCCATGCCGTAGTTTGTGGTTTTGTTCCAAATGATCTTTTACACTTCACAAAGGTAAAAGATATCCAGAAGTCGACGATTTTCGTACTTATCCAAGTAAGAAAACACGAATAAACCGTAAAATTGAAGATCAAACCAAGGAAAAAATCTTACTGTAATTTTAGGGTTTCGACACGCAGAGAATTACTCGTGAACTTTGATTTGCTCCAATGTGTTTCTAAACTAGATTTTGTTATGGAATAGCTTCAATAGTACCAAAAGAACACAAAATGTGAATTTTGATGTACCAAAACTCGCTAAACCGGGTTACGCGTAGAACTGACACCCACTAACAAAAACAAGCTTAAAAACGAGATCCACGCCAGAAGTTTGAAACTTTTGCCAAAACCAAAGATTTTAACACCTCAAAACATTGAAAGTACAATAATCTTGATTAAAAAGTGTAAAACTAGTTTTAAGAGAACTAAAGATCATAAGTATCTTTACGCCAGAAGACCCAAAACCAAAACTTCAAAACAAAGTGTACACCCAACTATTCCATGATCGATACCATCATAGGCCACTAGCTTTACAAACACAAGTTATAGAAAAGAGATGAAGGCGATGAACAAGTATCAAACACACACACACAATAGTATACCATACTTGAAGCGAGGCATATGTAAAGAAAAGAACTGAATAACCAACCCTCAAAACGAGGTTATACAAGAAGATTTATAGTAGTGTTTGCAAGTGAACACTCCTAGTTCTCATCCTTTCTTACGCACCGCCCGTTCTTACGGCTTCTTTCATGCTTTCGACCTTAAACAAACATAAAGCGCCTATAATAAAGCCTACCTATTACATACGAAATATAAATACTGAAATAATCACTTGTGAGCGATTCCATTAGTTATAATCAAGCTTAAATCGAGCTTGAGCTGATAGTGGCTCGAGCCGGCTACTCAAAATTATAAGATAGGTTCGAGCTCATGTCGAGTAATATTTCAATAAGGCCGAAGCTCACCTGAACGCTCAATTTATACATAAATAATGATTCGACAGCAAACTCGCCAATAAATTCAAAAATACGCTATTAACTTAAAAGCAAATAACTTATACAAAACATTCCTGGAATATTAGTATTAAGAAGATTTATAATAAATATTTAATTATTATTCCAATATTCATATTCACAGCTAGGTGTTGTATATAAATATGTATGATTAAAATATTTATGCACATTAAGGCTTCAAAAGGTCGATAGCTATTTTATCGAGCTCGAGATCGAAATTCGCATTAAACCTCGACTTAATCGAATGAAACTCAAACTTAAACTCGAGTTTTTTGATAAAATTTTGCTTGCTTCAACCCTATATAAACAACCTGATTTTACTAACGTACAAATTGATATGATTAATTATGTTAAAAAAAAATTAGTAATATGATAATATACTACTTTTATATGGGTGAGAAATGAATCATGTGAATTTTAGCTTCATAGTATAGTATGATGACGTGTTAATCACCTTATCCAAAACTATAATATCTTTCGGCAGTGCCACGTGTCGCTGAACTTGAAAGCCACGTCATTCTACAACCGCGTTGATGGCACTTTCTTTGAGACCTATGGATTATAACCTTCATTTATTTGGTCAACAAGTAACAACCATACATAAGCCATGAGTATGGATTAAACTTTTGTAACTTTTCAATTTGGTCGGTTTGAGCTTTTGAGGTGTAAAAACATTTGTTACATTCTCAAACTTTTAAAGATTTTACAATAACCAGTTGAATATGTATGGAAAGTGCCTTAAGTTTTTTATTCAACATTAAAAAGTTAAACCACTTGGCTGACAAAATTCAAAAGTTGTTTTCACTTTAAAAATACATTGTTTTCCTAAAACTATTCAAAGTTTTGGACATGTAATCTCTTTATGAATAAGACAGTCACATAATGTTATGTCACCTATGCGTTGTTGCCTCTCACTTTATGCCATGAACCAGCTGAAACATCAAAAAAAAAAAAAAAAAACATAATGTTATGTCAAAACCCTTTATAAGTCTTTATGAACAATTATTATTATTATTATTATTATTATTATTATTTTATTTATTTTTTTTGCCAAATGACTTTTTTATTATTATTATTATTATTATTATTATTATTATTATTATTATTATTATTATTATTATTATTATTATAACATCACTTTATTAAAAACTCATGTAATTTATAAGAAATTCCAGAGTGTTTCTAGAAACCAACCGCACCCCACACCTTTAAAGAATAAAGAAACCAATCATATTATTATTATTATTATTATTATTATTATTATTATTATTATTATTATTATTATTATTATTATTATTGTTATTAATTTTTTCATATAAAGCTATTTAATCTAGTTAAAATTAAGAAATACTAACAAACTATCTTAAAATATATTAAATAGCTTCAATCATTTTCGACGAAAGAGATATAAATTAAAAGAATGTATACTTTTTCTTGAGAAAATAATCGCGAGATATTATATAAATATGTTTTTTTTTTTTTTTTTTTTTTTTTCACTTGATACCCATTCATTTAACTTGTGTTTGTCGATCAAAAGTAGCAACAACACTAATCAGTAATCGTAAGCAACATCAATGAGCAATAGCTATACAAAGTAGTTGTTTTTCTATTATAAAAAACGCTTGATGTCATAGTTGTAAGTGTAATTATTACGCAAAACATTTACTAAATGCTCAACGCTATTAAACGTTACTTTATGTAGCTGCTAAAAAACAACTGAAAGAAAAAAAGTAAACTGCTTTTTGTCAAATGAGTATTAAAATCACAACACTCACCTCACCGCTTCTAAATACTTAAACATTATGCCGACACGCCCATATGTAACAAAATTAACAGAAACCCAACCGAAACTCAGAAATGAAATTGAAAGAAATTTGTTAAGCGATGTTTTAAGGCTGAAAGACAAGTGAAGTTTTGAAAGGATTAACGCGAAGAATGAACACTTTTTTAAAATTAATTCTTCAATGTTTTTAAAGCGTGATGAGCAATGAATATGACACGCCATACCACAACTACTATTCATAGGCTTCACGCTAAATAGCTCATCATCGATATCGCTCATAATTATTTTTAACAAACAAACGCAAATTACATGATTTTTGAAGTTATGAGAGAGAATAATTCTGAAAGTCTCTCATAGTATTTGTTGATCAAACAAATCCAGTTTTAAAGAAGCTCAGCTTATTTATTAGAAAAATCAATTTTAAGTTACTCATAAGATCGCGTGTTATACATGCCTTACATACGTAAACTATACCCCGTTTAGAATACTTTGAACTAATTTGTGCCCAAGTATAAACTTTAATGTTAATAAATTTGCCGCCTCCGGCGATTGGCCAGTTTTAACTCTGGAGTATAGATCCTCAGATAAGGAAATCTTCACTGCTAACCCGCAGAAAATCAACATCGTTATTTCACCGCGAACGGGTTCCGGTCAACCTCCGGCAAGTAGAGGAATCTGCTTGAAGAGATGAATTCTGCAGAGAGAGATGCGGTTCGTACGGGTTTCGAAAGCAGGCGAGACCTCTTATTTATATTATTGACCTTTCTCGCTACGTTTCGCGCCACGGGTCTGGTAGAGACAACAGGACGTGAAGTCACCGCAGAGGTTGTCCGTGGTCGCGATGGTGATAGCTTTCGCTGACTTGTCCCGCTTCCTTTCGGGGATCGCAGTTGCAGATCTCCGATCCGAGAAGATTCTTTATCTTTCATAGGGCGCGGTTTATCGTCCGCGAATGGCTTGTCGCCACCGCCGGTCAGGTATTTAGTCCGCTGAACGACTTGAAGTGCCATTGCGGGTTAACTTGTTTAGTCCGCTGCACGGTTTCAGCGGCCATTGCCGGAGTATTACATGCAAGACTAAAGTCCGCTACCGGACCGTGATTTGTGTTGGGTCATACGCGATCAAGTCCCCCCGCCTAGTCAGGTTGTATAGTCCCATTGCAAGCATCGCTAGACCAAGTTTCACATAGTAAACGCTGGCTGCATTGTATCAGAGTAATCGAACTGTCGGCCGCGGCTTTACCACGTGGCGAGGCGTTGCATACCGCCCATCGGGGTTCGCGAACCGCCCTCACCGATATTCTCTCGACCGATGGACGCTTTCGCCTTTTTCCATCTCGCTCGCTGATCCGGGGCTAACCGGCCGAAGTTACGGGCCTGACGCCGCGTGTTTCTCGGGTCGCTAGACGACCGCCCATTTTACTGGGTATAAATACCGCTTTTTACTTTACCTACATCGCTGCCATTTCTTCTGCAAGTAAAAAAAAGAAAATCCTCCACTAAGATTTGCAATGGCCCATTTTCACTGTGTTAGGTCTTCTTTTCCTTATAAGATTGCGGCTAAAAACTTTAAGCGATTTCACCTGTAGTTGACACAGTATGACCTTAGCGAGTTTTGCTCAAATATCATATCCCACCTACTGCACCCCCTTCTTCCTAGTCCCAAGCCACTATTGTGATGCTCCGCTTGCAAGATAGAGTATACACTAGGTTCTTTCGAGTTTTGCAAACTTTAGAATACCCTTCCGCCTTTTGTGTGGTGGTTTTGGAGCATTTTCAGATCAATTTGTCCCAGCTTGTTCCGTACCAGCAGCCGCCAGGATTAGCCACTTTGAGATCCTTCACAGTTTGGCTACGGCATAGCCACCGCCCTTTATTTAGGAAATTTTATTATTCGGGATGAAGGATGGTTGGATGACGCCAGAGAAGCGGGCGGTCCTAACTCTTGATTGCGCTGCAGTTACAATCGCCTTTCGATTCCGTGAAGAACCGGAAGGAGTTCTTTTTCGGGTCGACGCGATCGCTTTTCCATTATCAATCCGTGGAAACGAGAACGCTTCGCTGACCGGATCCACCTCCGACCGATGATGATATCGACTTTCAGCCATCAAGGCTGCCTCGACACGGCGCGCCGCCCTTTTAAAAATTGCCGAGCCTTTTCTATGCACCGTTGGACTTAGCTGCTTGGGACGATGCTACCAAGACGACCCACCTTAGGTCTCTTGACAATGAGGGTGGTAATTTGTGCGCCTTGTTGCCTTCCTTGTGTCTTGTTACTAATCAGGCAATTTTGTTCAGACATGTCTCTCGCTTTCATTAACCAAAGCAGGATCCTTTGAGTTGATATCCGGGAAAGGACCTTCGTAGCGAGAAGTCGTCGCCACGAGACCGCCAACCGAGTTAGAGCTTCTGAGAATCTAAATAGCTTAGTTCAAGAGACCACCGGACAAAGTACAAAGGCTAAGGCAGTAGAAAGCGACCTGAAGAAAAGAGTCCCATTAATGTTCCTACCATGCAAATGAAGAAGAGACTGTCCGAGCCAATAAGGACGCCGTTCCGGTACCATCATTCAATGATATTTTTTTTTTTTTAAATAACTGCAGCAGTTATGCAGGGACAAGATCAAGGGTCTCGTTGAAGCCATGATGAGTCCGATTCGTGTCCCCATCCACAGTGAGGTGACCCATCCGTCATCCGATGCTCCTCCGATCTTCAAATCAACCCAGATTCTGCTCAAAACATCCACCACGCTTACCATCGTGAAGATTCAGTGCTGGATATGTCCGGACCTTCCGAACCGCCAGCGTGAACAGAGAGCTCTATTCGTATTGGTCTCCTCTCGCAAGACCCTCTCGGTCACGCTGCATCTGCGGCCCTGGATGATGACTTACTTAGTGTTGTCTCCGACACCGCGGAGGTAAAGAATATATATGTCCCGTGGTTGCCTACCAACGAGTTTCGAATGGATGATCCGTTCGTGTCAGCATGCTAGACAATTTTGCCACTCCCTGATACCTCTCTACCTCGCAGACATGCCTCACACGGACTCATGCCTGAGCAAGACAACATGATGACTGCTCAAAGAAGCGGATGTCTCCCGAGGAAGGCTCAAGGTCGCATTGAGCTCAATCAAACCAATAGGTTGAACAGTGAGACTCGAGAGGAAGGAGAAAAGATAGAGGCTCTAAGGGAAGATTCAAGTATTGGAGTCGACGTCATGGAACCTCTGACCTCCGTGAGCTGCTGTTGGTTTATTGAGTCCCAGCTCTGAGGAGTGAGAAGTCATGAATGGGTGGCGCAGCTTGGAAGGTACGATCGCTACCAAGGATGAACAATTTTGCCACTTCGACCGTGGAAAATGGCTGGCGGTGGAAAGGTTACCGTCCATTCACCGCTTGTACGAGCTTAAAGAGCAGTGTTAAGGCCATCGGTTCATTAGAGGAAAATCGAAAGAGCGAGAGAAGGTTCATGTAGTAGGCGATGGTCAACTCATGAGCATCGATCGTGAGGTCAAGACTCAACCAAGATTTTGATGAGGAGCTTTTTCCGAGTACCATGGCTATCGAGGGCAAGAGGTGGGTGATTGGTCATGGTTTTCACGGCTCGATGGCATTCAAACAAATGGATGAGCTTCGCATAAGGTCAGCGATCAGATTGGCGCGCCACTGTCAAGGCCCAAGACAAGGTTCGAGGGCTGGATCGCCCATGGCTCTAAGTGGGCGAACCGAGCAAATCAGCGATAATCCATGGGCCAAGGAGGCTTATCGCGAGGTCAGCCATCCGCCTTAGCGATGTTCCTTTCCCCGCTGACTCCAGAAGCTTGCAAGGATTCGTCCCTCGAATTCCTTATGTCCCAACAGGCTTCAAGAGGAGCGCACCTAGCGCACTGTGGGAGTTTGCTTTTAATGCCCGGCATAAGAGGTGCCCTTCCCACCCTCCGCTTCCAAACCCTTACGAGCGCCCACGCTTATTGCTGTGATATAAGGAAAAACATCGGGCCTACGTAAGAAGTTCGATGCGTGGAACCCTGAGTTGATTGTTTCCGAGGTCGAGCACCAAATCACTTCGACGGGGAACCTCTACGGTGATTGCCCCTTTCGGCCCTACTCCTTCCGCCGCCATCCGCGGGTCCAACCGGAGGATGAGTAAGGAGGAGAAATGTAGCCTCATGATGACATGTTCGACACTCAGCGTCTTGATGGTTCCAAGAATGTTCGAGGTTGTTCATGCTGCGGCATTTAGACTATGCCGCCTCATGTTAACCATCGCGAAGCTTTAACTATTTCTGCTGAGGTCACCGCTATCATGTGGCCTTTTTTGTAATCCGGGTATGCCTCAGTATTTGTACCAAACATATTTCGCTTTAAATGAAACCATGCTGGAGTTGTTTGTACGCTTTTTGTTCGATTGCCGGAGTCAGTACTGGCTTTAGACCCTCGCCGCATTTAAGAAGTCCCGGGTATCATAGAATGAACAATGGCTTGCAATACCACTTACATGCTTGAGTCAATTTTGAGGTTGTTCGTCTGTAGTATGCCGACATTGTTCTGTCATGGGTCGTGAGATTATGTATGTGTTTTAACACTTAAAAGAAAATGATTGTATATGTATTTTGAAAATTTCGTAGAGCTGGCTGCATCTACATTTCATTCATAAAATAGTACGACAGATATGAAAAATTAACGCTCTGCTGTCCTGGACCGTCCGAATCAACTTACAAAAGACGGGAAAACCTACTTGCTAGATGTAACATTTCTTCAGTCATGATGTTCCATGTCCTCGAGTGTCTCCCCATCCGCGGCTCGTGCTCAGATGTTCCTTGCCTATTGCTTCGATCACTTATACGGCCCTCCCACTGGGACCCAACTTTCCAAAGATCTTCGCTCGCTAGCTACACATCTAGACAAATTCTCCGTGTCTAAATGTCGTGGCTTCAGACCTTGGAATTGTATTACCCTTCCATTCTTGCTTTGCACGCGGCTCTTCAATGGTCGCGGCCTCCCTTTCTTCCGATGTCCGTGTTTGTTAAGGTCGCCGGTTGTCGGAGACTCTGGTGTACAAACCGCACCGAGGCTTGGCATTCCAATTTCGAATTCGATAACCGCTTCTGCAGCCGCAAGCAGAAAATGGAAGCCCGCTGCTCGCTTTCGATCATGGTTCTATGCCCAGAGCATGTGGCACTTCCTCCACCCAAATTCTTGCTTCCTCTTCCAACCTTGACTTGATGCCTCCCCAAGCTCTTGTTCGCACTCTCAACCAACCCATTTGCCTCGCTGGATGTTTCCACCGACGCCAATCGCCGCTTAATGTTGAGCTCGCACCAATCTTGAACTGATTGTCGCGGAATCGCCTGCCTGTCCGACACTATCTCCCGAAGCCAAAGCGGCAGACTATGTTATCCCAAACAAACTTCTTCACTTGCCTTCCGTGATGGATGCTAAGGGCTTCAGATCGATCCATTCGTGAAGTAGTCTATCGCGACAATCATGAATTTAACTCTTGCCGGACCCTCCGAAAGGTCCGCAGATGTCGATACCCCACTTGTAAAAAGGCCACGGGAAGTTGATCGGTCAAATTTTGTTATGGATTTTGGCACCTGGACGGGACTTGGCAATCTTCACACTCAATTAGTTCACGCATCCCCGCATCGCCGCCAATAGTATCCTGGATCCGATTGCTTGCCACCACCGCCTGGGCCGGAGTGCATGCTACATGATCCTTCATGGATTTCCGCAACACGAGTTGGCTCAAGGGGCCTACACATCTGAGCCAAGGTTCTAGAAAAGATTTCGAGCAAGATTCCGCCTCAGCCACAGATCGCTTTGCTTTGATCCGCAGCCTTCGGCCTTATTGTCATCCGCTAAGTGTTTCGGTCCTGAGATACTCGATCGGGGGGCGCCATCCACGATCCCCGTCCTCTTCTACAATTCGCTGCACTCTCCTTTTCTTCAATGGACTTCTCCTTCAAGATTTAACGAGGACTGCTTTGTCAAGTGACAAAGCCGGTAGATGCTATCTTGCTGAGCAAAGGCCACCGCTTACTTTTGACCGAGAACCTGCTTGATTGGTAATGTCCCGAACCCCGTAATTAGTGATTCGCCTTTCGCTGATAACGCACCATGCTTTCCTCCTTGCTCAGATGTCTGCTTATCCGGTCTTGCCACGAGGCGGAGTCAACGCTATCGATAAGTCTCGACCGCATTTGCGCCGCAATCCTAGTCCCGCGATCAATGCTTCGACTCTCCCGTTGTTCGCTGCCTCGAACTCGAAACGGAGAGCCGGTTAACTCCTCGCCCTTCCGGCTCACAAGATTAAGCTCGCTCCGACCCTTCTACGCACGAGGATCCGTCCCGCAATAGGCTCCACGGCCCGAGTAATCGCTGGCGGTCTGCTTCCCTCGCTGCGGTTCCTTCATCCGGGATCTCATGGCGAAGTCCGCCTGAATTTGTCCCTTTATGGTCGTCCGAGGTCTCGAAATATACCGCTGCTTGTTTTGATTCTTTTGTGCTAACAAAACCAAGGCCATAGCCTTCTGAGACGCGCCAGTACATAATCGCTTCCTTTTCACGAGCTACGACCATTGGTAGGTTAGCAATGTGTCGCTTTATTTCTTCAATGCTTCTATCGGTCAGTCCAATGAAGTCGCTTTTTTGATGCATTTCTTCAACGCCCCAAGAACGAGAGACCTTCCACCGACTTGACATGAAACTACCGAGACTCGGCTAGTTTTCCATTCTGGGACCGCACTTTTTTCGTGGTCTGAGATTTGAGGCGGCTATAACAAGCAGACTTGTCCGGCAAGCGCGGATGCCCTCTTTGCTTACCACATGACCTAGAAACACTCCTTGTTCTCGCCTCCCCAAATGCACTTCGGGGTTAAGCTTCATATTGATGCTCCTTAGGGTCTTAAATGTTTCCTTTATGTCTCGAGCACCTCTTCTTCCGAATGACTTTGATTACTAAATCGCAACGACACTTCCAAGTTTCTTCCACTTGCTTTCGAACGCCTGCCCACAAGTTCGTATGTGGCACCGCTTGCCAGCCAAAGGGCATTTTTGTGTAGCGTAAGATGCCTTGGTTTGTGTGGAACGTCCTTTCTTCATCCCCTACCGCCATCTCAGATCTGTGGTACCTTTAGGATGCTACAAGAAAGCATTTGAACGGGTATCCGCAGAGGGACTCAACCTTCCAGCCAATTTCCTAAGGGGTAGCAATCTTTTCGTGCAGTTTGTTTAGTCCTCAAGTTCTACACATTCTCCAGCTCCCGCCACTCTTTTTCGACGAGTACGGATTGGACACCAATCATGGTAGGTACTTCCTTCATGATGCCTACCGCCACTAGCTCTGCGACATCCTCGCTGATCGCTTTGTTTCTTTCCGGGCCCGGCCTCTTCTTCCGTCAGACCGGCCATAACCTTCCTGACGCTCAGCTTTATGTTCCGCGATCGTCTGGATCTTCATTACATATCGAAGGTTCCAAGCAAAGATGTCCAAGTTGTTCTCGAAGAGGTCGCAGAGGCTCTTCTTTCCTTCTTCGCTTAACCCGCCTCTATCGCACCGCCTGTCGGGAATTCAGTTAATTGCCACCACGACTCCTTCCTTCACCTCTCGCGGGTCGTACGTCGACCGTCTCAACGATCATTCTCAGACTCAACCGAACCACCTTGTCACCGCAGGCAGAGTCACAATTCCACCTCGAGTAGGAAATTTTAGCATCCCATGCTGGATGGCACTATCCTCAACAAATTTAATCCCTTGACGCCTAATGATTCCATTGTAGGGACCTGAGACCGACAACCATGAAATTCATCCAAGCGCCTGGCCGAGTTCTCCTCATCTCCCAACGAATCTCCGTGAGGATCATCGGTCTAACGGCCACGAGAGTTCTCCACTAAAACCCAACAAGCGCTGCCGTAAGGTGAATTAGCCTTATGGATGTCTCGACTTAGTTTGTTGAAGCAATGCTCAGAAGTACTTCGAGGCGCCCATTGTCCACGACATCCCGCGGATCGCGATCCTTCCACGTCCGCTGATCACTAGCGACGATCATCCCGCCATCCCCTGACACGGAGGAAAGATATTTCCATGCTCAAGATACCTTCCGAAACAAATTGGTTCGACCGAACCGCCAAGTGTTGACCATGTATACGGTATGGGCTTTCTTCGTCGTCTCTTTCCTCCTCTTTGGGGCCACCATTCTTCAGGCTCCATTCTTGATCTTCGACCGATGCGCGAGTCGTCCGACCGACCGCCCTCTATCTGCTTTCTTCAATCAGCACTCCTCGCCGCAGCCGCTCTTTTCCCCGTGGAAAGTCGCAGATTTGTCCTTGTTTCTCGATTCACGGCCGACATCGTGGAGGGTCTTGAATTTCACCGTGATCCATGGCCGGATTTCTTTCGTGTTCATGAGAGCGAACTCGTCCTTCTTCCTCTCCTACCGGAACGGTTCCTAAACTCTCCTTCCGCTCGAGATCCGATATTTTTTTGCCCGGGTCCCGTTCCTCCACCGTCGGGTCGCGCCGCTTACACCTCGAGGAACGCCGCGGTGTTTCTTCGACCGGCTTCGGTCGCGCCACCTCACCTCCGAGGAATGCCTTCACAACTTTCCACATTTCATCCCCGACCGGGAATGTTGTCGCGTTTTGATTAGCTCCGGGTTTGTTATTCCGCATAAAGCCGTACACCTCATGCATTCTGAGCCCTTCACATACATGCTCTCCGCTCTTGAAGCTGCTCCACCTAACGCCCGGATTCTCTTCCACGCTTTATATGGTGCACTGACCGATCTTTTCAGATACTTCTTCCGTCAGAAGTACGAAGAAAACATGATCTTAATTCCTCAAACTGCCGACAAGCTTCGACTTAGTTCGCCAAACCACCCGCTGGCGCGGTCCAACGAAAGGAGAGAAACATGTGGCACCACGCTGGCATGGCCCATCTTTCCACTTTTGCCGCCGGTCCCGAAGATTTTCGCGATCCTCCTGGATCTCCCTGCTCCATCATACGCTTTGACGAAGCCGGCATTCTGTTCTTTCCGGAACCTCAAAGTTCGTGTGATGGCGGGCGGCGGGTCTGTGTCCTGCCACGCCATACGGGAGTGTAGATCGCCATCGCCTCGCTTCTTGCTTCTGAGGACTTCCTGTCCTCCTGCTTTCTCCACTTTCCGGTAGGTACCTCCTTGTTCACCATCACAGCACGAGTAGTAGGCTGTGTCTCCGCCTCGACTTCGAGCGAGTAAGTATCTGGCATGGTAACACCCGACTTCACCGTGTGTCTCGCTTCATTTTCCTTCCGACGCTCATTGAGGTAACTTTGACCGAGTCCTGAGAATACACTTGGTTTTGCTATCGAGTCTTGGAAACGCCATGGACGCCTTTTCCACCGAGAAGACATCCGTCGCTGCCTTTTGGTTTCCTCACGTCTTTTTTCTAGACACCCTTATCTCTACTGGCTGAGTCTAGAAGACACCCTTGACTTGAGTATTCCGGCGGTCCGACCTAACACTGGGCCGGCCTCGCGCCTCCTTTTAGCGCCTGCTTTTTTCCCCGCCCGACCGTGTACCTAGCGTTTCGAGACCTTCCTTCTAGCCTCATCCTCGAAATCTAGATTCAACCCTATTCCAGCTTTCTCCCGATGGACCTTTTCGCCATAGTGGCAAGATCCGATGGTAGTGCTTGCTGTAACTCCTTATTGACGCTGTCCTGTCATGGTATTAGTGATTTTCCTGCATGATTGCACCGCCTCGCTCCCCGTGCTTCTCGACCGTGACGGCCTGGGGACTCGGGAAGGATTTTACCGATTGCTCATTAGTGTTTTTCTTTAAAAGAAAAGAGACTAGCAGTGTTATCGGTCCCACTGACGGCTGCTTAACTCATATCACAATTCAAGGCCTCCTCCGAGGATTAGTTTAAGCTAACCTTCTGAGAATAGATCCTCAGATAAGTGAAATCTTCGATCTGCTAATCGCTAAGAAAATCAACACTGTTAATTTCACCGCGAATCCGGGGTTCCCGTCAACCTCCTAAGTGAGAGTAAGTAATCGTTTTAGCGAGATGAATTCTGAGAGAGAGTATGTGTTTGTTATCGTTGAGCAGAAAGCAGACTCTCTTATTTATATTGGCTGACCTTTTCTCACACGTTTCGCCGGCCACTTGGCCCCGGTAGACAATGGCTGACGAAGTCACCGCAGAGGTTCCTGTCGTGACGGTGACGATACCGGGCCGACTTCCTGCTTCCCTTTTGGACCGCAGTGTTAGCATTCTCCGATCCGCAGAAGATTCCTTACCCTTTCATAGGGCTGCTTCATCGTCCGCGAACGCTTCATTGGCCATCATCCGGGTGTGTGTATTTAGTCCATGAATGACTTGGTGGCCATTGTCACGTTAACTTGTTTAGTCCACATGATGGGTTGGATGCGGCCATCACGGAGTATTATATACAAGACTAAAGTCTGCTACGGACTGCATTTCCTTTCCGTGGTCATACGTGATCATTTAACATAGAGGTTCTTCCTAAAACCATTTTTGTAGTTTTAATGACGTTTTATTCTCCAAGTTGATTTGCCATACATGTAAATAAAACAAGTCACAGTTTTGTAAAGTAAGTTACTTAATATGTAGCTGAAAACAATAGTTTAAGCTTACGGTCACGTAACATAAATTATATCGTAGATTCTTTGATTAGCATTCAATTATGTGGATAGGGAATAACGTTTCGAGAATTTCATGTAAGTAATTATTGGATGTGATGAGTTGTTGTGCTCAACAATTATTATTTGGATTATTCGTAAGTGTAAAGCTGTTATTTGTAGACTTTATGCTTATTGGATGTGAAGAGTTGTTGGGACAATTATTATTCTGTAGAACACACCAAAGGTATCGTAATTCAGATTGGTGCTCGTGTGGTCTAGATAAGTAGTGTTGTGGTTCGGATCGGGGAT
Organism: Chrysanthemum lavandulifolium; assembly: GCA_022545495.1. Lineage (NCBI taxonomy): Eukaryota > Viridiplantae > Streptophyta > Magnoliopsida > Asterales > Asteraceae > Chrysanthemum > Chrysanthemum lavandulifolium. The sequence continues at coordinate 54,331,897 of CM040244.1, forward strand.
AGTTGGAAGGTCGTTTTTGCAACAATTTTGAATAGACAAAGGTCAAGGTTGTTTTAACGTGTGGTGGTTCCGTATAGTTCTTCGACAACATAGCCTCAACATCTCCTTGTGTCACCACTCGTTATGATTGTGTAACTGGAATTGTTTGGTTAAAGATCTGACGAGGTTTATTCAATTGACAGTGTTTTATTCGTTTTCATACTTTTTACAGGGTGATCGGTATTAAACGGTTGTAAGTATGTAGTTCAGTTCAAATGACAGGTTTGTTCATTTGGGTCTTTGACCAGCACCCTAAAATTGTTACAGTTTTAAGATCGGGTAGATAGAACCATTTTTTGTTAAGAAGAAAAAAAAAGATTGACCCATTGTTATATGCCTGCCCATTGTAACATCTAAAGTTATGATAGTTTTAAGGTCTTTTCTTTTCTAATCTAAGTAATTGTTTTAAAATTCTTATTTGATTTACTATAAATAGATAAATAAATAAGGTTTTCTCTGTTTATGTTATTATGGAAAAACGAGCTCAGATGTATCCGATCTCACCAGATTAAATCGGTGACCGTTTTCAATCTTTCTTTCTCTAGCCACCTTTTAGATGTGGATATTTAGTGAGGTTTGAACTCAAAATCTTTATATAAAAGCAGACATGTTGCCCAAACTAGTTATACGTCAGGAGTTTATAAATCAGAAATTCTAATGAAATTTCTGCAAAACAGATCATTTTTTCATTAAAAGTGTTTGAGTAAATTAGTTGGTAATCAGAATTATAAGTTGTTAATGAAAGAATTTTACGCTTTAACGCCTTCTGAAAGTTTTAAAAGCTTCATTAATGTCTTTCATTTCGGAAACACTGCTTAATATAAAAACTTGAGTCGATGATCCAAACCAGAATACTTGCTTTGAATAAAATTATTTTCAGAACAAAAGTTTACAAAAAAAAAAAAAAAAAAAAAAAAAAAAAAGCATCAAAAAGGAAAAAGCTAATACCTTTACCCATTTACCGTTGGTTATTATATTTAATTAAGACTCCTCCGGTCTAAAATAAGTTGTTCTTCACTTTTCAAGATTTCTTTTCCAACTTTACCTTAAATATTTGTGTTTGTGTTATATAATACTGACGCAAAATATATGATAAATTGGGTTTTAATTGAAGTTTAATTGGTATAATTGAGAGGAGTTATTTTACATACTAAACTTTTCTCACATACCGCTTTAATTCATCTCCACCATCTATCTAAAAAAATCAATCATTTATTTAAAATCATTTTATTATTTCACATATTTTTATAATTTAAATACTCTTAAACCGTTAATCGTTGTCGAAAATATTTACATGGTCGCGACGAAAGATTTAATTATCTTTTATGACGCAAGACTTCGACATACTTTCGAAAAAGAAAAAAACCATTTTTCACTTTTTTCGCTTTTTACAAGCATCAAATTTCGCTTAAAAATCATATACGATTAAATGAATTTGAATCACACGCTGATATTAGTTAAATCATATACGATATGTAATATCACACGCGATGCGACAGTATATCATATGCGATTTACACTAATATCACACGCGATATTACATATCATATATGATTTAATCGACATCATGTGATATTCAAATTAAGATATCAAAGTCGACTATCCGTAGAAAGATAATTAAACGCCGTCATGACCACAGTAAATATTTTCGCTAACGATTAACTGGCCAACAGATATTTAAATTATAAAAATATGCGAGCATTACAAAGAACGTAAAAACAAAAAAACTTTAAAAAAACGTGAAAAATATGAAAAAAACGCCAAAAGATATCAAAAGTCATTTCATCTATGTAAAGATAATTAAACGTCGTCACAACGATATATTTTTTTTTTCCGATTAACTATTTGAAAAATATTAATATTTAAAAAATGCCGAAAGTGAGTTTATTAAATTGTTGGGATTAATCTAATCCATTAGATTAAATAAAAATGAATATTAGAGATTGATCTCTTGTATGTAAAAAATATTTTGTTCTCAAATGATCTTAATCTGTATAATTTTTATCAATTATTATATAATTAAAAAAATTGAGGTCAAAATTAAAAAAGAAAAAATTAAAAGGTTAAAAATGAACACTTATTTAAGGACAAAAAATACTAATTAACGTCATTAACAAAATAAAGCTAAAAAATAGTACAATCCATGGCTTGTATAACGTCAACCATTGTATAGTTACATTGAATGCATTAACAAAAAGCAAAAGAAACTAGTAGAATAAATAATAAGTAGGATTGGCAGAGACGGGTGTGTGGTTAGAGTGACAGGTAGGTTAGTGTTGTAAGTGACAAGGCGTTACAAAAAGATACTCCAAAAGATGAGCTGTCATGTCAACAAAGGCGGTTGCCGACGTATCAGCTGTCACTTTAGTTTCACCTACAGTCGCCAGCCATTAACTCAACAGCAACCGCTTGTTTCTTCTATTTTAACTTTCTATTTCTTTCTCACAAGTTAGCAGTGATTGTAATTTAATACCATCACTGCCGCTAAAATAGTGCTTTTAAATCTCATAAACTTTCTTTGGGATGTTCATTTTCCATGTAATTACATCCGTCATGGCGAGCCGATATGATATAATTTTGCAGCGCCTCACCTGTTGATGTTCAAAAAAAAAAAAAAAAAACTCGGATTCCTCCCAACTGTCTGCTACCTCCTGCCTGCCCATACATTTTTTTGTAATGGATAATGTTGTTATTTTATACCCATAAATTTTAGTATTACTGAAATGAAAATTCACAAAATAACAACGTATTTTTAAATTTCGCCGATTAAACACTTACTTTTTATTACCTTACTTCACCAACGAACTTTCAAAATTTATTCCGACTTTACCCATATTTAATTCGCTTATATTAAAATAACAACCTAAATAACTATATTACATTTGTATTCTTTAAAATTGTTTCGATCATAATCTAGCTTTCAAAATTTGTTCAAACTTCACCCATACGCGGGGTAATATAGTCATTTCGATTATTATTTTAATATAAACCATTATATGCAAGAAATTAACAAATTTTGAAAGTTTGTTGTCGGTTGAGGTAATAAAAATTAATGTTTCAAGCCTGAAAATTTGAAAAGACGTTGTTATTTTATTGCTTTTAATTTTTAGAAAGAATGTAGAAAGTAAAAAGGTGGAAAGTTTTCATTTGTTTATACACTTACTATAAACTTAACTTTGTAACTTACGACGTTTCGCTAAATAAATTGAGTTAGTTTAAATTAATCGAAATAGAAACAGTAGCCATTTGAAATGTCGTTCTCGAGTCATGACTATAATTTGGGGTTGAAGATTATATCATAAACTAAAAGTTGAATCCTGCATTTTATAAAGAGTTTGAATGAATTGGGATGGAAATGTTTATTAACGACATTTCGCTTTTTTGTCGAAAGCTTGACCAACGGAAAAAGTTTTTGGCCGAAGACAAAAAGTTATAAAAATATATCAAATTAATTTAAGATATATTTTAGTTTTACGTGATAATCTATTAATTTCAAGAAAGATTTAAGACTTGACTACTATAAAACGGGCTTGAGCTTATAGCTTATAAAAGCTTATATAAAATTGTACAACAAATTAAGCTTAAAACATAAACCTTATAAGCTCTTATAAACCTTGTGCCAAACACAACCCTATGCTGTAAATAATATTAAAGTACAAACTTTTAGTTGATGAGTCACTCATTTGTGAACTATAAACCCAAGTTTGAGTGTGACGAGATAGGTTGAAACCTCTTTATTTTGGATCTTAATTGAGTGTTTAAAGCTAGATAATAATTGATCAAATTAGGTTCAAAATTCATTTTAAAATAAATTTTTGAATATCGAGTCTTTGGTTGTTAATGAGCCATGATGTTTTGCACTATTGATATAGTTACTAACTCGGAAGTTGTCTCCGATTTTAATGAACGATGAGTTTTTGCACTGTTGGTTACAATTACTAACTTGTAAATATAACATGATGTGTTTTATTAAAATGTACAAGAATGGGAAGATGAGCTCGATTCACTATAGGTATTGCAGTGTTTGGTTGATACGTCTAACTTCGGAAATGAGAGTAATACTAGTAGATTTGGGCTTGTTTAAACTCGTCAAATGTGTTGGGTACGGAAAGCGTATTACCAAATTCATGTTTGTATCATTGACTATCAAACGCTATTTGTTGGGGGGAAAAAAACAAAACAAACAAACTACGAAAATAGACGAGTTAGCGGGGAGTAGTTATGTTTACCCTGTAAGAGTATAAATGTCCAAACACCTAAAATTTGAGTGTCCCAATCATTTTTTAGATGTGCAAATCACCTCACTTTATATATATTTACTACCTTATAATGCATTTAGGACTATTCAATTATTAGAAAGTCTTAAAATTGATTTTTAAACTGCTTACATTATGGAAATATCAGAATAAAATTATTTAAATATTCATCAGAATCAAAAAAAATCATTACTATCAATAATTGGTTATTAAAAATATTTAACCGCATCTACCATATAAATTCACACAAACCATTTCCTATCTCTCACACACAAAAATAGTCTCTCAATATACCATCACTTCACTCCTCAACTCTTACGGGGCACTTTTTTTTGCAGCGATTCTTTATATGGTTGTTACAAAAACATTTAACCTAATAACATTTGCTTGCCGAAAATATAACATGCAGACCAATCATGCGCGTTAGTGGGTGACCATGCTAGTACATTACAATGCTTCTTTGAGTAGCATTCCGTAAAATTAGCGTTTACCGGCATTTATACAAATTCAAAATGTTATGCTGCCATTGTAAGCTTCATATTTATATGCTAAACGCTAGTTGCCTATGAAACTTTTTTAAATGTTGTGCGCCAAATATACATAAAAAATAGGATTTAAAGAAGTTTACACTAAAACAACCGCAACTTTTGGACACCTAAATGAGTTACTCCCTTCATCCTATAATAAGTGTTCACTTTTAAATGTAAAAAGTTATAGAAAATCGCACTAACAAACTACACTCTCTACCAATCAAATTTCATTTTCTTCATTAAAACATCTTTTCATTGAAATATCAAATAAACACTTGTTTTGATATATCTTAAGTACCAATACATCTGATGTGGCCTGGATGCGTATGTGTCATCGCCTTTCTCTCTCCGACGACCGACGACGACATTCGTCACACACAATGGTGACCGAGATTTTTTATTTTTATTTATTTTTATTTTTTAATTCAACAATTTTAAAAACAAAATTAAACTTCATTAATAAAAATACTTAACATTACAACAATAATTAAAACTTAAACTAATAAAACGTAGACGTTATAATACTTATTAAAACCGCAACTTAATAATCTAAGTTGTAGTTGTAACGATTCTTGATCAAGTTGTTGTCAAGTTCAGTGTTTGTCGTGCGGGCGTATTTGTGTCGAGGGTTTTGTCGTAGAAAATTAAATCTTGCGTTCGGTTTGATTGTGCTACCAATGCAGCTTGACGCCGAGCTCAAGTTTCTCCCTTTGAACTCCTATTTCGCTTGCCTCGCCTCCGCAAGCTCTCTTTTGCTTCAACTTTATGTATTCCTCTTCCATATTCTTGTTTTTTTCCTTAATTGAACTTTTGAACTTGAAAAGTTCTTGGCTATTTTAGTATCAAATGATGTTGGTGGCTCGTATACTTTCTTTTCGGTCACACGACTTTTGGTCGTGATTCTCGAGTCTCTTCTTCTTCGAATCATCCACGCCTTGGGGATTAAAAGGACCTTTGTCGACCCGAGGTGGTTTCAAGTATTGGTTTCTTCCCGACTAGTCGTGGTGAAAGCAGCATCTCAACAGCTTTTCCAAGCGAATGCCTCTCAAAACTTTCCAACACTCCTTCAATGTAAACTCATGCTTGGAAGCACATGGTATTCTTACAAGCCTTTTCATAGTCGTCTTCGTCATTCTCACCGCCTGATTATTCTTGATATTATCCATAATTGCACAAAAGAAACCAACCTAGAACGAATCCTACCCTTCCATTTGGTCGTTATGGAGTCGAGGTTCTTGTTGAACCAATTTCATTTTCAAAGTACGCTATCACCTCATCCCAAAACCCACTCCGGTTGATAGTGTTCCTCTTCCGAAATTTCGACACATGTATCCAAGCTCTACAAAGCGCGACCTCTTCCGCTTTTGTCATGGTTTGACCTTTTCGCTGCAACATTCTTGCCGCTTCTCCTTTGTAGTCGCTTTGAACCCTTCTTTGATTTGACGGTGACGCCTCTCGACATCGCCTTTAATACGAATAGAACCGTGGTATGAACCGCGCTCGAACCTTGTCCCATCGAAGCATCTCGAGTCGGGTATTGTTGAGACGTGTAGTTTGAGGAGGAGGAATTCCATAAATGCTCAAAATCCATATCAAGATTAACACCATGAAGCGTGAAAACGATTGATTAGGTTGGAAGATTGGGAGAAATCCATGTTAGATGATATGACGACCATTTGGTGCTTGGTTTTGATTTATACTTGGACGACCCGGTGGGAAATATGGACGATTGACGAAATGGGTTTTGATTGTGGTCAAGTTATGGTAGTCGTGTTTCATAATCAAAATCGGTGCTTGAAAACGAATACCCGATTTTGAGGCGGTGTTACACGGTTAATTCAAACGGTGGATCCGGTGAGAATTCAAGTTCGGGAATTTTGGGGAAGTCGGGATCGTAGGTTTTGAGTCGGGAGTTTTCTTTGTGACACGATGAATATTGATGAGAAGTTGTTTGAATTGTGTGTTTAAAACGCTGTTTGGCGTTGATATTAATAATGTTGAAAAGTGATAAAGTTTTTTTTTTTTTTTTTTCTTTTTTTTTTACAAACGGGCATATTATAAGTTTGGATTTTGTGGCTTAACACTCGGTTGCCTCCTCAACCGACTTCACCCTTTCTCTCCCCTCAACCATGCTCGACCGGCCACCCCACAATGGGGCAACCGGCCTCAACCGATGATGACAACCGGCCTCAACCGAGACCATTGTATCCATATAGTAAAGACATTTAATATGAGGCATATGGAGTATTTAATATGACACATATGGAGTATAGAATTGAGATCAATATAACCCATATTCGCTTATGTAACAAACGAACCAATCATGCCTCCATCTTTTATCTAAATTAATAAAAATCATTTTTCACTTTTTTTAAAACAACTTATCTTACAAACCAGAATTTTCAAAATATAAAAATCTATCGTGATGACGAAATTAAATTATCTTTATAGATATGCACTTTTATATATTTTCGACAAACATTTTTTCAAAATTTGTCCAAAAATCATATATGATTTTACGAATTATATATGATTTTCAAAATCATGTATGATTCGATTTTATGAATCATATATGATTTTTACGAATCATATATGATTCTCAAAATCATATATGATTCAGAAAATCGAATCATATATGATTTTCATAAATCATATATGATTTTGTTGACCAAATTTTGAAAAAAATGGTTAAAATATATAGTAGTGCATATCTATAGAAAGATAATTTAATTTCGTCACGATCAGATAATTTTTTATCGCAGAACGATTAACGGTTTCATGATATTTAATTTTTTAAAAGGGTGAAAGTTTATCATAATAAAAACGAATTCACTATTATTTGGCTCATCAATCCACAGAAATTTTGGATCTATATCAACTTTCTTGTGAAGATATATGACAACGTAGTTATATGACTTATATCATGTAACTTTGACTCGTTAATGTTTTATGTCGATACATTTATATATTTTGTCAAGAGTGTTGATATATAGACCTAAAACAAAGACATATTAATAGATCTAATCTATTCATTTCATGACAAGTGTCATATATTTATTCTTTATCATCATTTTTTATCAAAAATTTTCAAATAAACTAATCACATATTTAGATATAAATTTTGGTTTTAGTTTAGCCATGCAATTTATTTTTCTTTTGACAAATAGTAAAAAGATGTATCATATCAAGAGATCTATGGGGTGTTTGTTTAAAGTTATATGTGGGCTTATTATTATTTGATTTGAACTTATATTTCACAAGCTCATTTCTCATTTATTTGAGACTTTTATCATGTTTTATCATATCATAATAAACTTATATGCCTCGTAAGCCTCAAAATGTTCAGAAATCACAGCTTATGAAATATAAGCCGAAATGAAATAAGCTAATAAGCACACATATAAGCTTAAACAAACACCCCCTAGTAAGCGTAATAATGAAAGAGTGGATAATATAAATTTTGACAAATTAATAGAGTGACCAAGTCAAAACTAATATAATCTCCATGAAGTCAATGTCATTAACAGAAGACATTTCTCTTTCTACTACGTGGATTGTTCTAAATAGTTAGATACTTTGAACCGTTGATTAAATAATAATAATTGGTTTTACTTGAACTTAAATATTTGGTCTTAGTAGTTAAGCATGTGCATTGGTGGCTTCGTCTTATCGACATGAGTTTATCATAGTTGGTGAAATGTCAAAAGATAGTGTCGCATGATTTGATTAATTTTGTCATTTAGTCTTTCTAAGAACTATTAAGCGTTGTTTCGAAAACTAGACTCGACCGTCTGATTTAATCAAGAATTGTACTGTCCCGTGTGACCGACTGAATCAAAAAAATTCGAACACAATTCAACCAGAAAAAACAAAGAACCGGAGAAAAAACCGGTTTGATCTTTGATTCGGTTTTAAAAACCATAATATTAATAACGCAATTTATAAGACGGGTGTCAAGCTGGCTTTCCTACACGTGCCTAAAATATAATATCGATGTCGATAATACTCAATTTCACTAACCAAAGCATGAGAATGTAAAATATAAACATTTATTTTTAAGGCTTTTTCATTAATGATCATCTTTTGCAAAAATAGTCCACAAACTAGTATTTTTTTTAGTTTCTAAATTTAGTCTTGTGCGATCGATAAATCGTGCAACTTCATCATATTTTTAACAAGTGTCAAAAGTGAATAGTTAAATGTTTTGTTCGACTAAAATAACATTTTATGTGATCATAATGTTTTGTGTGCGACTATTTGTCTAATCGACGTGAGTTTATCATTTAGTTGGTAAAATGTCAAATATGGTGTGGCATTACTAGATTCATCTTGTCATTTAGTTTTCTTAGGACTATTAAGGCTATGTGTAATGGTGCTTACACGATCGTGGTCATCGCTGCCATATCAATGTTAACTCATTTTTTTTTCTACAATTTTCTTCATGATTAACTTGGTGTAATAAAACGATTGCTCTCACCACAAAAAACATATCCCATCTAAACATAATATACCCCACAAAAATCATTTATTAAAAACACCCCACATACAACAACTCGGTCGAGTATATGACCAAGTCCTTTGCTTGTTTGATCTATAACCACGACCATGATTGAGTCGTGTTAAGGTGTTGGAATGCGTCGTGTTTGATCCATGACCATGACCATAACCATCCATTACGAATGATCTAAGCACTCTTTCGAAAACTAAACTAGACCGTCTGGTTTATGATCGAATCGAACTGGCCGATACGACATGTTGAATCAAAAAATTCGAACATGTTAAAAAAAACGGTTCGACCCTCCGATTCGAGATTAAAACCATAATTTAATAGTGCAATTCATAAGACGGGTGTTAAGTATGTTTTTCTACATGCGCCTAAAATATAACATCAATGTCGACAATACCCAATTTCACTAAGAGCACTCATTCGAACGCCTAACGCCTGCTAGGCTTTAACGCATATCGGCGTTATACCGGATGGAAGAGGAGCAGTTAACGCCGTGGTCCCCGGCCGTTGCCTTCGTAACGGCGTTAAGCGGCGAAAAAAAAATCATTTTAGTCCTCTAATGCCTACTAGCCGTTAACTTTAAAAAAAAAAATCATTTTTAGTCCCTAACGGCTAGAATTGATAAAAAAAAATCAAAAACCTTTTTTTACCACTATAAATACACAATCAAAACACCATTTTTATTCACACTTCCACTTATAAATCCTCTCAATACTCTCAATCTTTCAACTTCAATTAACCGCAAAAAAAAAAAAACAATGTCGGGAGGCAACGACGATATTTCTTCAATCTTCTCAATGATGGGTGGAATCCTCAAACCCGGGTTCATCATCTAACCCAACGCGGTTCATCTTCAAACCCCAACCCACTAGGCTTATCAAGCCAAGAAATGTGGCAACAACAACAAAGATTACTGTTTTGGCAACAACAAAACCAACAAAGCACCTTAAACTCCAACTTTCAAAACCTACAATTCACACAACAATCACAAACTGAAACACAAGGTGTTGCTGAGACACCCACATCTCCACCAAAAAGGAAAATGTCGATTGCGAAAATCCAAAAATCCAAGACCCCGAGCCCGAACCAATTGATTCGATGAGGAGGTTATCGTTACCAATCGTTGGAATTCAGCAGAGGAAACATTACTGCAAGGTGTTACATAGTCGTTTTGAGGATCCAAAAGTTGGAAAGTGCCAACCTAGAGATACATTTTGTATCGGGTCGAAATGAGTTCAATAGACTCAACTTTCAACGCGGCGCACCAGCGACATGATGTCAAGCAAATGGACATCGTTTTACGACGTCGCAACGGGATCAACGAAGCGGTGAAAGTGAGGTGGATGTGATGAAACGAGCAAAGCAATGGTATCGTGAGGAAAACAGAGGAGCACTGTTTGGTCTCGATGACGCTGGGATGTTTTGCGTCATTATAAGAAATGGAGACGCCGGAACCGGTTGATTTAACCGGCGAGTCGAAGCCAAACAAACGAGGCTTTGTTTGGTAATGATGAACAACCACGGCCCATGGGAAAGAAACGTGCTACCAAGAAAGCACGATCCGAGACTACAACAGTCTCGGGGAACAAGCACTGGAGGAACGAGCTCGTCAATTATTTTACGAAACTATGGCAAACGAGTTTCGTATCAAACGAGAAGCCTCCGCGGTGTATCGGGTCACGCAGAAAGAGATCTCATTAACAAGGTTGGAAGAGATCAAGTTTTGATGACGCTCATCATGGGCAAGATCCAATGGTCGTGCAATGGATCAATGACGAAAAAGATCGAATCATCGTAAAATATAACTTGAAACCTCGTCGATAGATCGTATTTCCTTTAATCTCGTATTGCAGTGCGCAGTGTGTGTTTTTTTTTTTTTTTTTTTTTTATTTCATTGTATTTTTTTTTTTAATCTCGTATTGTAATATGTTTTAGTTTTAATGAAATGTTTGTTTTAGTTTAATAAATGAAATGTTTGTTTTAGTTTAGGGTTGAAATTGAAAATATGAAATATTATTGGTGTTATGGTGTTATTGGGATGTTATGGATGGGAGTGTTTTTGAGGATGTTAATGTTAAATGTTAAAGTCGATGTGGTACCGACGCGGACGGTGTTATTGGTGTTATGGTGTTATGGATGGGAGTGCTCTAACTAAAACATGTGAATGTAAAATATAAACATTATCTTCTTACATAAGGCTGGAAGGCAAGGTCCATCTTCACTCATCTTACACCTCAGCGTCACATCATCTTTCTCTCTCCTTTATCTTCTACTCACCTTTTTGTGGACAAGGCCTTCACTTCTACTACCATTAACTTTTTTTTTTACAAAATATATAAATGTAACTAATGAAAATAAAAACGCGAACGTACGAAATTAAAACATTGAGTAATCTTCGAAATTAAAATAGCACATAAACTACAATTATTAAAAACACAAACATATGAAAGTTAAACATTGCATAAACTTCGAAATGAAAACTAAAACTCGAAACCCCACTTCGCTTTGATCCCCGCTCTGGCCTCGTCCATGGCTCTGCGTGCTTACCCGGTCAAGTGTTTCATATGGCTTAAAATAGAACATCATATCTTTTTGTCTTGCTTTATACTCATGCACTTCCACATCCTTTTTTTTACTCGCATAAATTCAAATTTTTTTTTCATCTTCAATTCCATGACACGCTCATTCTGTGCCAAATCCGATATCATCATCTTCGCCAACGCCTCGTCATTCATAGTTCCGCTTGAGCGCACACCTTCTTCTTCATTGACTTTTGCTTTGTCCTCGCCCGATGATCGCCGAACTTCCTGCACATTATCCACCTCGTTTTCTTTAGCTTCAACATTCAAATTAATACTAGCATCCCCAGTTTCCGTGTTGAATGAACTAGACCCAGATGACTTGTATCTCTTGGACCTTTCTCTTGACTCCTTTGCTAAAAAATTTGGAGCTTTAACCTCATTCCATTTGTCACATATTCTTAACACCTTCCAACAATGTTTGAGTGTGAACTTGTAACCGTATTCAGCTTCAAAGTTTAGCATTGCCGTATTGTAGTAATCTTCGTCTCCTGCTCCACTTATCGGATTCATACGCTTGACGTTATTGAACACTCTATAAAACCGAGCCACGTTCGGGCGCATCGTCTTCCATTTCCCACAAACCATATCGTATGTTCGGTGATCCATCTTTGTTTTGCTATCTATGTACGCCTGTACCTCAGTCCAAAATCCATTCTCTTTCCTCGTGTTACCTTTGGCACTATCTTCAGAAACATGAATTCAACCTTTGCACAACACAATTTCTTCGTCTTGGGTCCATGGAATCATTCGGGGTTACTCCTCGGTTTGAGCAGTCCTAGTCTTGCGTCTTCTCGACACCTTTTTGGCCGGTGCCGGTTCCGGGGCCAATTCTTCGACGGGAGATTCTTCACGAGGCCGGTTTTGATAAAATTATTCTCCAAAATAAGGTTCGTACATTTATTCATTTAGAAATGAAGAAATAGGAGACATGGTTTGTTGTGTATGAGGTTGTGATGACGAACCACCCCTTTGTGTTTGTGACAAGTAGTTTGGGTTATCAAATGGGAACGCGTTTTGTTGTGAAAATTGACTAAACGCGTTTTGTTGTTGTTATGCGTATTGGCTAAAAGCTTGTTGTTGATGTTGTTGTGGTTGTTGTTATTGTTGTTCTTGTGGATATGGGCTATGGTATGGTTCATTTTGGTATGTTTGGTTATAGAAGGATTGTGCTTGAAAGTTTATTTGTTGGTTTGGCGAAGGAGTATTTCCTAAATTGAAGGTTCCTTCGTGTGTCGATGGATTGCTTGGGATTTATTCCTCTAAACGATTGGTGTTTTTCTTGAGACATGGTTTTTAAAGAAAGATGTAGTTATAAAGTGTAGTGTGTGTTTAAAAATATATTTGGTGGGTATTTATAAGCGGAAAATGGGAAGTGGGATTTATTTTATTTTATTTTATTTTTTTTTTGTAAGCAACCAAACGGTAACATTTTTGTGCACGCAAATCAACTAGGTGACTTGATCATTTTAAATTGCCTAGGAAGCCGAGACTCACGCGTGAGTTTTGTTTGTGTACAAGGTGACTCGCGAGTGAGGAGAACTTAAGGTGACTCGTTTTCTCTCCTTGTCGTCCGGCCTAAGGATAAAGAAACTACTTCTAAAAAGAACTTGTGATGATTCAAAATATTTTCAACTTTTTAAGTGTGTAGCTTTACACTATGAGTTATGAGTCTTTTTTATTGATTATTAAATGCAAAATGGAACATATAATTTTGCGTCATCTCAAATGAGAATATAAGCATATATTTTGGGACGTATGGATAATAGCGTGAAGTGGACCATTTGAAATTTGAAGTTGGATAATTCTGTTCCACCGAGGCACCGATCAATAAAAAATTACGATGGCTTATAATGGTTTTATCCAAAACCTTTTTTGGCACGTTTTAAATGAAGAAATATAATTTTGTGCCTCACTAACTTTGAAATCAAACATAACAATGTTCTATCTAAGTACAAAATGAACTGTGTACAACTCGAAATCCAAAAATGCATAGACAAAGAATTAGGTAAATGACCGAGAAACATAACAATTTGATTCCTTTTTATAATAAACAGAAGGTTTTATACATCTTTGTACAACTATAAGACTAAGAATTTTCTAGCAAACTTGGAAATTACAAAAATAAACACTTCTCACGCTCAATCAAAAAAAAATAAACACATTTAAAGGAGTTTTTCATAATCGATACTTTATGCGAGCAAACTATTTGGGCGAGTAAACCATTTGCTCTCCTATTCATTTCACTCACATATCATCGCTATAAAGAGAAAAACGTGAAGAAGAAACGATTTCTTCCCTCCTCGATTCTTTCCGCGCCGCATACTATTAGTTAAGACAGAAGCCGACTCACTGGAGAGTTAGGTTAGTTATTTTCTCTCACAATCTTTACGTTTCTTTAATCGATCGTTCATTTTCCTCCGAAGAAATTTGAAGAGAAGAAAGAAACGATTGCTCTCCCAAAATGTCGATTTTGATAAAGCGGGTTTAGATTGTTCATTTTGGTAAAGATGGAGGTAAATGCTTATTTAAAAAAAATAATCTCTTATAGTTTAGTGACTAGTGTTTGAGATTTTTCAATGATGTCTCAAGTTCATATTTTATACCCTTTCCATTTCAAAATATCGTCCACTTTCATATTTGCACATTGTTTTAGATTTTCTCACTAATTACGCTTTCACCAATCAAATATCAACATACCCACTAAAATCTCTTTTAATTAATTCAAACGCTAAGAGAACACTTTATTTGAAACAACTCGAAATAGAAAGATCGACATTAAAAAAGTAGACAATAACTTTTAAATTAGTCTCAGGGTATCGATTTCCCCAACCAAATGTCTTTATGGAGCCGAGGTAAAGACTACAACAACAACATACTTAAACTCATCAAAGCGAAGCATGAGAAAGATAGAATGTAAACAGATCTTACCAAGTTACCATTACACTCAAAATAAATCTGAAAGTAGAGAAATTACTTTAAAAAGCCTCAACCAAACCGAGATAAAAGACTGAGTCTCAACAAAATATAGATTTTATATTAAAATTGCCCATCAAAACTACCTGTTTTGTTAAAAAAAAAAAAAAAAAAAAAAAAAAACGTTTTACTACTCTTAAATAGCTATATAACATTCTCAACTATTAACTACTTTATATCACTTACAAAAATCCTAAACTACTTCCTATTTAGCTCATATCAATACTACTTATAAAGCATTTAGACACTTCTCTCATATTTATTTTTTAAGACTTCCTAAAATAGATTTTAAGAAATATAATTCAAAAAACATAATTTACAAATATGTAAAGCACAAATCAAACTACAAAAATATTATTTATTACATACAATTAATACATAATTTAAAACACTCTTTCGCCAATATATACAATTATCTAAGCACAATGTACAAATACAATATTTGTATACAAATACAAGTAAAAAAAACATAATATACAAGTATTTAAAGCATAAATAAAACTAAAAAAAAAACATTATTCAACACATACAATTAATACACAATTTAATTCACTTCTTCATCAAAATATACAACTATATAACCATAATGTACAATATAATTAAAACTTACAAACATAAATCAAAACTCCGCAACCCAAAACAAAATAACATTTGGTCGCCGAAAAATTTAGTCGCGGGATACACGCCACATCACGCGAATACCATGCTAGTTTCAATAAGGGTTATTGTACAAAAAAAGTCACTAAAGTTTGAGAAATTTGTCTCTAAGTCACTATAGTTTAAAAGTTGTTATTCGAGTTACTCAACTTATCGTGACCAGGTTATATTTATTACTCTTGTTTTGGTAACCTAGAATTACCGGTAATAATACTACGTGGCAAATATTTTAGATTTAATTTATATTAAAAAATGAGTTAATATACAAATAAGTTACTAAAGTTTGTCAAAATGTTCATTTAAGTTCTATATCGTTTACATTCTTTTACATTTAAGTTAATATACAAATAAGTTGCTAAAATTGTGTATATTTTATACGCTTTTTACAACAACTTTTGGACGTTATTATCGCTTACATTCTTTTACATTTTATCTGTTTTGCAAGTTTTTTACAATTTTCCACACATTTGTATTTTTTATTTTATTTTATTTTATTTTTTTACATAATTGGACGTTATTAGACTTTTGAAGTAATTTTTGTTTTGATATGTTTTCATCGTTATTATACAATTTTGGATGTTATTATCGCTTTTGGATGTTGTTATCGTTTTCTTACATTTTATACGTAAAACGTATAAAACATACAAACGTTTTAAAGAAGATAAAACGATAGAACATAAAACCATATAAAACATACAAATGTATGAAAATGAACGAAATGAACAAAACCATACAAGAATGTATGAAACGTAAAAGGTATAGAGAAAACGCACACACACATATATAAAAAAGGATAAATACATACAAAACGTATTTAAAATGGACAAACATATATACAAAATGTACGAAACGTAAAAAGGTACGACAAGAGAAATGCATACACAAACGTATAAAAACGGATAGAAGCGTAAAAAACATACGAAATGTACAAAAGCGTTTAAAATGGAAAAAACTTAAAAAAGAACGACAACAAATAAAGCGTACACAACGATATAATACGTATAAAACGCGTTTAAAATGGAGAAAACGTAAAAATACGAAAGCAGATAAAACATACATAAATGTATAAAACGGATAGTAACTTTTTAAAGTTCAAGAACCTATTTAACAAACCCCGAACTATAGTAACTTTGCATAACATCTCAAACTATAGTGATGACGTGACAAGAGAGAGCCCAGAATCATCCGGTTGCCCACCGTAGTAAATAAGAATGTAACTTTTAAACGTTAAGAACCCATATAATAAACCCGTTAACTCGAAAGAATCTCGAATGACAACTTTTAAACTATAGTGACGTTAGACAAATTTCCATAAACTTTTAGTGACTTTTTTGTATAATAACCCTTTCAATAATAGCTTCTCAACTACTATTTTAAATTTAGACTTAACTTTAGCTCATCCAACAAGCAACCTAAAAAAGCCTATTTTCTACTCTCCTTATTTCAAAATAGAATTTTGTTTTGTATTAAAAAAAAATAAAAATAAATATCTCACGAATTGTACTATCTATCAATTAAATACTAGTACTGCTCAATAAAATCACTTTTGATTGATTGAAAAATAAAGTCAACATTTGTTACTTCTTCAGTCTCAAAATATAAGTCCGATTTGACTTTTTCTTCTTAAGTATGACTTAATTTTTTTTGCGTGTTTTATAATACTCGATAAAAAAATATATCAATAAAAAAACGTTTAAAACATAATCCATTTATATATTTGCATCAAGTATTATTAAAAAAAAAAACAATAATAAAAAATTTAAGATCAAAGTTAAAAAAAAAGTCAAATTTTACTTATATTTTAAGACGAAAAGAGTACAACACATCTATTTGTCTCAAAATTAGTGTTTCTCTTTATATTTTGGCTTGCTCAAAATAACTGTCTACTTTTTATTTTGACCAATGAGAAATTGTTTAGTGGATGATGATGATATTCGATTAGTTGAGTTGTGTAGTGGTCTCATTTTTTATTAATTTGTGTTTTTTTGTTTGTCGACAATAATTATGAGACGGAAGAAATATTTAATTAACAAAAGAAAGAGTATTATATTATATAAATTTAAATATTTTAATTTAAAAAAACAAAAAGCAAAGCAATAAAATAACATTTACGGCTGCCAACACACATATAAATACGCGCACGGATTCACCAACCCAACAACGAATCCATCAATTCATAAATTCAAAGCATTAAAAAATCATCATCCTCAAAAACCCTCAAATTTCACAATCCACAATCAAAATCATCAAAATCAAAAACCAACCCATTTCAATTCACCTCATCCTAATTCTAAAAACCCAAAAACCCCCAATTTTCATCACCAAAATCATAAGAAATCACCCAAAAACCCTAAAAACTCCACACCCAAAATTCACACTCCACAATCAATATCTTTAAAATCTAAAACCAACCCATTTCAATTCACCCAATTCCAATCATAAAAACCCAAAAAGCCCCAATTTTAATCCACTCAATGTATCAAAACGATTCAACATGGTCAAGATACGAAGACAAGTTATTCGAAGACGCATTAGTTATGTACCCAGAAGATGTAATTGGTCGTTGGCAGAAGATCGCGGCTTCAGTTCCTGGTAAAACAGCTGAAGAAGTGAGGAATCATTATGAATTACTTGTTCATGATTTGGTTTTGATTGATTCGGGTCGGGTTGAGTTACCGAGTTATGCTGATGATGGTGTTGGTGAAAATGATGAGATGTATGTGAGCTGGGATAATGAGCTTAGAACGAGTCAGATTTCGTTTGGTGGGGTGAAAAATAAGGAGGGGGAGAGGAAGAAAGGGACCCCGTGGACCGAGGAGGAACACAGGTATAAAATAGCAACGTACTTTTTTAAATGTCGTGTAATTGTCATATTAAGTGTTCACTTTTGAGTTTTAGCCGGTCAAAAAGATTTTAAGGACTAAAATGACATAGGTTTATAGTTTTATTTTTGTATTTGTATACCAAGTTCGTTTTATAATAAGTGTCCACTTTAGAGTTTTAGCCGGTCAAAATGTTTTTTAAAGACTAAAAGGACATAGGTTTAAAGTTTAATAATTACGTTTTTTTTTTCAAAATGGACACTTATTTTGGGACGGAAGGGTGATAATTGATAGATTAAATGGTAGTTTTAACCGGTTGAACAAGTTTTTATATAGTGGTATCCAATATGTAGCATTTTCACTTATATATGGTTATATTAGATCATATACATTGAATTGTGGTGAATAACTTGGTGATTACTTTTAATAGGTTATTTTTGATCGGATTGCAACGGTACGGTAAGGGAGACTGGAGGAGCATTTCACGAAACGTGGTGGTTTCAAGGACGCCTACGCAAGTTGCAAGTCATGCTCAAAAGTATTTTCTCCGGCAGAATTCGATGAAAAAAGAGAGGAAAAGGTCAAGCATCCATGACATCACTACCACAACCGACACAATGGCGGTGCCGCCACCGCCACCCGCGAATTTCCAAGGAGGAGCGACACAAATGGGGTATGGTTACCCTATGTAGAAGTACAAAATTAGCACTTTGATGTGTATATATTACTACATGCTTAGTGTAGATAAGATTATGGTAAATTTAGTAGTATACCCTCCAAATTAACAACCAACTACCAAAATTTGTAAAGTTTTAGATTTCGAGACATATGAGATTTAGATAGTGGTTAGTGTGTTTGGATATGTAATTTCAAAGTGATCGTTGATATTTTAAGGATTATAATTGAGATAGAGTACTTTGATTATTGTTGTCGCGTGTTTGAGTTATTACATAGTTTTGATGGAAATAATTGCGTTGGTGATGAAATACATGAACAACGCATGTTGTGATGAGATATGGCGTGTAATTGTTCACATGAATGACTCGTAGAGTTCTGATAGAGTTTAGTGATTAATTGTGGTGTTGAAAGACCCCCATCTAGTAAACGCCGACCATAAAACGTTGTTAACATTAATGTGATTCGAGCTTAATAACTTCTAAACAAAGATTTCGAGTTGATTGGTTGTTGATTATTTATTAAGGTGTCAATAACAAAGAGCATGAAACATAGGAAGATAAAATGATGTTGATGTTCACATTGGACCATTTAGGATAAGTCCTTGACTTGTGAAAGTGAACCATGTTTGGCTCATTCTACCATTCACTATCAGACCTTCTTTTTCTTCCCTTACAAGTACTTCAGGATTTGGTAGTTGTTCATTTTCTATGCTTTAGTTGTTGGATTAATTAAACTTCTCTAATTACTGTTAGATTTTGTTTAATGTCGTTTTCAATGTCGACGGTTTGCTTTTATTACACTAGTCATTTCCACGCGCAATACCATCTTTTGTTTTCATTACGCTACCTTGCCAAAACCCCAACGTCTTGTCATGCTGCTTAACACGTGTAATTTTTTTTGCTTATTTTCTTCGTAAAATTGCCGCGTGCATACAGTTGCATACGTGCCTGTGTTAATGACATTAGATGGTGTCGAAGAATAGGCTTTTCAAAGATTATTTTTAGAGTCTCGTTACGTAGATTTATAAGTACGTACACGACAAGAGTTACAAACACGTACACGGCAAGAGTTGAGCTTTAATAATTTCTTCCTCTGTCACAATGTTGTAGATGTTGTGCGTGCGACTCATGATTGACTGCAAAGAATGAGTCGGATCTGAACATGATGACCATGTATAGCCATTATAAGTGATTACATTCTCTATTGCTGATTGCCTGATTGAGTCATTGAACATGCTACTTTGTCATACTTAACACTCAGCCAACTATGCAGTCTGAAATAGTCAAAAATTGTAATTTTATTAGTGCTTATACATTATTGTCAACTAATTAACTAAGGAAAGTTAGATCCCATCACGTAACGCCCTCTTATTAGTTTAGTTTAATAAATACAGACTATATCAGTGTTACAATGTTAGCAATCATCATATATGATGAACTCATTTCGACAATAAAAGAATAAATCCATATGGTATCTTTCTAATCCATATAGAAGTTTTACACACAGTAAATCATCAAGAAAACGGTCAGCACAAATACATAGATGGTGAATACAGAAATTACATGTCCAAACCAAAGTCTTATTTTGCTGAAAACAACCCAAATAGAGTAAACTGTAACATGTATGCTGGCTTACGCCTTGAGGCCATCTTCGATCTTTCGGATAGTAGCCCTCTTAGCATGAAAGGATTCATCCAAAATGCCCTCAAAGATACTAGAGTTAAACACACTTGTAGGAATAGACTGAGTGCCAGCGTTTGCACTTCCAAAGGCGGAAATAGCCAACGCTGGTTCTTTAGTGCTATTATTATATTGAAAATGTGCAAGTCCTTTAGGAAAGACAAAGATGTCGCCCATATGCAAGGTTTGATTGAAAAGCTTATTAGTAGTATCCACAAATCCTACTTCAAGACATCCCGACATGAGACACATAAGTTCTGAAGCCCTAGGATGGATATGGACCGGATTAACTGACCCGATAGGGAACTCAAGGACTGCATATGAAACACCTAGACCATTAAGTGCCGGAAACTCATTCATGCTCACTTTCAACGCTGTAAAAGTTGGTGGGTACTCGCCACCCACTAGGTGACGCATGCCTGTGAAGGTGAAGTAGTTGGCGTCTATGGAATTGTTCGGGGCCACAAAATCAGTGAGTATATCAGGGTCTCCAGCATTTGCTATGTTAAGCATTGCAAACACGAAAACCAGACATGTTAATTCTAACTTCAAAATCATCTTAAAATTCAACCGTTTATAGAATTTTCTTTAGCTCAAATTTATAGAAGTAGGGTTTTGATTTTTACAAGGTGTTAGACGGGGATTTAGGAATAATGTTCAGGAATATACAATGTTAGTCATCAAGGATTTTAGCTAGGTTTTCTCTAGGAATTTATGTTTATTTTCATTGTCTTTTACATAAATTTCGCAAGTGTTTTTGGTTAGTTTATTACTCCACTTTTTAACCTTTTTGACTGTCTTTCCTTGTAATGATGTGTTGGTGAGTCATTTTTTAACCTCTCTCTGTGTTTTTATATGAGAAATTCAATTCGGACGTTCTTAGAGTGGATTCTACTAAGAGGTGGCAATATGAACAAGTCGTCTTGGTTGTGAAAAGGGTCGAAACATGATGTCTTTTTTTCTTTTTCTTTTTTGGTACGAGGGAAACCCCACCCCAGACACCTTTGGTGTCACCTCAGACTCCATAGACCACCCGTGAAAACATAATGTCTTGAGGGTCCAAAAACATCTTTATGTACGCGTTCCACTGTAACTTAATCTTTGAGAGAATTGGTGTTTTAAACTCCGAACATGAAGTGTTTGGTCGAAACATCTGTTCTTGGTGTTAATATATTTAATTTGAACTGTACCTAGTATCATCAATAGCAGCTCTCCTACTCGAGAGGGTGTGCGTGAGCTGGCCATGGCCTATGGCTGAAATCAATAACATATATACGTGCTAATGCTATATGCTGTTTTGGCTTCAGCTTTAGTGTTTACATATAAGATCTGTGAACATGATAATTGTGTTGTAGCCGCTAGTATAACATAGAAAACAAAGAAAAAGCAGGCACAATTGCAACAAAAATATCAAAACAATAAGTTTCTAGGACTGGGAAGTAATGAAAATACAGATGACGTTTAATTTCCAAGACATGGATCAAAATGAGTCAGATCCGGTTGGCTTTTACCTAGTCATCCGGTTTTAAAAAATGATATCTTACGAGAGTTGTCTCACTTGTATGTAGAACGACAATGCTAATAATTTTAGGTTTCCTCGATCACTATTATTTGTAGCTTATACCTATCCAAAATACTGAAAACCAACCACTAACCTACATAACATCACGTTCACGCCAAATTCTTCAACAACTTCTTAATTATCACAGAAAGAGCAGATGCACTCACTCCACAATCATCGCCCGTGAAACAAGATTTTCCTTCTTCAGCAGCTTTACATAACTTTGGATCCAATGGTACTTTTCCAAGAAATGGGACCCCCACTTCAGCACACATTCTAGCTGCACCTCCACCGCTAGTGTCAAACACTTCACTACACGCAAAATACTCCAACAATTCAGGAGCTTTTTCTTTCATAATTTCCAGTGCCCTCTTTGTAACATCCTCCGGTTCTTCACCATTCATGGATCGTTTCATGTACTTTATATCAGATAAGGGCTGAGGGCTGAGATAGCCCGCTCATATTCTCAGCAACACCCAGAACTTGAATTCCAACTTTCTTACAGAACTTGACCATTTTTCTGTTATCGATCAAAGAAACTTGTTGCGGTGTAGATACGATAATGGCACCGTCAATTCCCGTTTCTTTGAGAGATTGCACAATCGAGATGTGCTCGTCTTATGTTCCTGGTGGAGCATCCACTATTAGGTAATCGAGCTCACCTCAATCGACGTCTTTGAGAAACTTTTTGATGATGGCAGTTTTTCGTGGACCACGCAAGATGGCTGCATCATCTTGGGCATCGAGCCAAAACCCGATTGACATGACTCCAATGGAGTCAACAAAAACAGGGGACCAGCCTAGGTTGCTTTCGTGAACTTCTTGGCCTTCTAAACCCAGCATTTTGGGAATGCTGGGACCACAAATGTCGATGTCCAGTAGACCCGAATTGATGATCCATTGCAGCTAGGGCAAATGAGAGTTGGGCTGAGAATGTGCTCTTGCCGACACCACCTTTACCAGAGAGAATCAGTATCTTGTGCTTCACTGTGGCCATTCTTTTCCGCAATTTCAACCAAATCTGTTAAAACAAAAAACGTGTCTAAGAAAAGACTATCGAGTAATGGCAGTATGGCACAAAAGTATTTCGGTCAAGATAGGTAATTAACGTCACGGGCCAAAACAGGCTAGGTTGGGTTCTGTTGGCATGAAAATATGAAATACTGTCCGTTTAGTTGAAGGAAAATACCCTCTTTTCTGTAACAGTCAATTTAATATGTATTATAGTTGTTAAGTGATATTATACTCAGATGTATGGGGCTTAACCAAGATATTCTCGTGACCGTTTTGACCTTTTTGCGAGCCACGCTTGAATGTGTACCTTGTGAGGTTTGTACCCAATACCTCTTATGACGAGGTTATGTGACTTACTCACTTACCACTATGTCATTTGGTGGTGGTTAACATCAATATTAATGTGTAATTGGCAATTCTGTTATAAAGAACATTTCTCTTATATTTTTCTTTAGCTAAGATCTTGAATAGTATGCTTTTGACCTTCACTTTCAAGAATGGTATATTCTTTGGTAACTATTAAAATACATTGACTTTTGGGATCAACCTACTTCTGTTCTTATGGGAACTGACATGAATTTGTAGCATAAGTTATGAAATTTGAATTATATCATAACTTGTAACCAGTATGCTTTTGACCTTTTTTGTTATACTTTTTGTTGACAAATAGTGTGATGCATTCTGACTTTCTGGGTCAGCAAAATCAGTATTAGGTGTAACGCCGGATGCATACTTTTGTATGGTGAATTTCTTACAGGTTGTATTATATTGTGGTGGAAAAGATCAGCGTGTCTAAGTAGCACCTGCATTTGGGTGGGACTCTTTTTCTTGAAGGCTTGGGGGAGACTCTAGGATGAGCCTTACGAATGAAAAGATAACAGATGGTTCAGCCATTGCACCGGTTCCATTGTTCCACAAGCACAGATCTTTGAGACCGGTGGTATAAGAGTGATTTCCCGATTCATGTGTCCATACCATAGTATCACGTGTTCATACATGCAAACCAGTGATCTACTTATAATGTTTAGTTGTTTACTATTTAGGTCTTGAAATTCTTTGCTTAGTAATTTGTTCGATCTTTTGGTGTGTCCAAAACTTAGCTAGCTGCTGAAATTCTTTTAAGTAATCCAGCTCGAGAGACTCATTAATTAGTTTGGTTTTGATTGACATGACCAATCACCCAACCTCAAGTACCACTGGACTGGACTAAGCGAAACATAAGAGTTTACTCCGCTTATGGTTTCTCGTCCTTTGTCGTTGTTGAGCTCATGGCCTTAACTTTCCGGTTTATACCTTAAGGTCAAAGAAAGAGTCACTCCACTCCCAAACCTGATGTGATACACCTGAACCTCAAGAGAATCATATTTTCTTAATGTGATGAATGGAACCTCATATATATGTGTAGAAAAACATGATATGCAAACCAAAACACTTTATATAGATCAAACAACTCAAAGTTCAACAGTGTTATAATCATACAAGATCACCACAGCAACTATGTGATCTTATCTAACTTGATAATAGTTTTACAAGATAAACAACAATAATAAATGGATAGATCGGATCTTGAGTTAAAGTCTCAAGATCAGCAGAAATGAGAGAGATATTTTGTAGCGGCTTTAAAGAACCGATATACTCTTCTAACCCTAGATGAAGAGAGAAGAGACTCTTATATACTAGGACTTCCAACGGTCTAATCCAGCTGGGCTTGATAAAGGAGAGGGCTGAGACAAGAGAAGATGGGCCGAGAGCAACTTGGGCTTTGACAAACCTGAAACATAAAACATAAACCCAAGAACACACAAGGAATATAGGATTATATATTTTAACATCCCCCCTTAATCCGATATTACAAAGAGGTCAATCATTCCAAGTTTTTCCACAAGACACTGATGTTGAGAAATGTCCAACCCTTTGGTAAAGATATCAGCAATTTGCTTTGCTGAATCTACCTTGACAGTTTTGACAACACCATTTAAGATTTTTTCTCTCACAAAGTGAAGATCAATCTCAAGGTGTTTAGTCCTCTCATGAAAAACAGGGTTAGCAGCTATTTTGATAGCTGAGTTACTGTCACAGTGCAGATCAACAGGTAGCAGATTTATACATTGCAAATCCTGAAGGATTTTTAAAATCCAAATGATCTCACTGGTTAGGGATGCTAGGGCTCTATACTCAGCCTCAGCTGAAGATTTGGAGAGAGTATTTTGTTTCTTGCTTTTCCAAGAGATGAGATTCTCATTCATAAAAACACAATAACCAGTGACAGACTTTCTAGTGACAATGCATTTTGCCCAGTCAGCATCTGAGTATCCTTTAAGAGACACACCAGTATTCTTAGTAATGTGAATGCCAAGACCAGGAGATCCTTTAAGGTATCTCAATATTTTAAAGGCAATTTTGAGGTGAGAAGTTAAAGGAGAATGCATGAATTGACTAAGACAATGCACAACATAGGATATATCAGGTCTGGTATTGGTCAAATATATAAGCTTTCCCATAAGCTTTTGATAATCAACAATATTCACAAGAGCAGGATCGATGGCAGTAGCAGATGGAATACTAGATATAGACAGTTTAGCCATCAATGGAGTCTTAGAAGGTTTGCAGGCAAGCATACCATATTCAGATAGCAAATCAAGCACATATTTTCTCTGATTCAGACAAATTCCATTATCAGAATCAACCACTTCTATACCAAGGAAGTATTTAAGCTTTCCCAAATCCTTTATCTTGAATTTACTTTTCAAAAACATTTTAAACTTCTCAATTTCACCAAGATTATTTCCATCACAATTATATCATCAACATAAACAAGGAGGGCAAGAAACACACCATTATCAGATTTAGTAAACAAGGAGTAATCAGATTTACTTTGACTAAATCCATTTTCACTGAGCACAGAAGTGAGTTTAGCATTCCATTGTCTAGGGGCCTGCTTAAGACCATAGATAGATTTTTTAAGTTTGCAAACAAGGTTCTTATCACCAACATAGAAACCTTGAGGAGGTCTCATGTAAACAGATTCATCAAGCTCACCATACAAAAAAGCATTATTAACATCCAGTTGAAAGATGGGCCAGGAATTTACAACAAAGAATATTAAGCACACATCTCACAGGTGACCATTTTAACAACAGGAGAAAGTTTCTCATAATCTACCCCTTCCTTTGAGCACACCCCATGGCAACAAGTCTAGCCTTGTACCTCTCAATTTCACCATTGGCTTTATATTTAAGTTTCCACAACCATTTGGAATTCAAGGCACTTCTACCTATGGGTAATTCAACAACATCCCAAGTATCATTTTCAAGTAAGGCAGCAATTTCTAAGTTCATAGCATCAACCCATAAGGGGTTTTGAGATGCTTCAAAGAAGGACTTGGGTTCACAGTTCTTATTCAATTGAGTGACAAAACACAAGTTTTCACCATTTAAGTTAGAGTACCCAACATATTTTTCAATCCCATATTTCACATTGGTTTTAACAACAAAGTCATTATAGTTTTTTGGAAAAACAGAAGTTCTAGAAGATCTTCTTAAGGTTTGAGTACCACAGTATTTATGTTGGGATCAACATTTCCTTGACGAGTTTTCATCAAGTGTGGTTGCCACAACATCATGCAATCGGCATCAATGTTATCACCGGATGATCCAGTTGGGGAATCACCGGTGTTCACATTGTCGCCAGAGTTGCAGAGGGCTACCTCCACTCGATGACTCATGGTCACTATTATGTCTGGATACATCTCTCTCATCATCATTAGGAAGCTCAGGGTTATTTAGATCAAAGAAATTCAACAGGTTATTTTCATGAAAGACATCAGATTCAATATGCTTATTCTTAATACCATTAGATATAGATTCCTTAAAAGGAAATATGGACTCAAAGAATTTAACATCCCTAGACACAAGAAATTGACATCTATCAAGACTATAGAGCCTGTATCCTTTTTGAGAGCTAGAATAACCCATCATAACACATTTTTCAGATCTGCTGGTAAGCTTATCATGACTATTAAGAATAGTAGCAAAACAAAGACAACCAAACATTCTGATAAGAGAGAGATTAGGACTGCAATTATAAATCATATGGTAAGGGGATTTTCCATTTAGCACAGAAGATGGCAATCATTAATAAGATAAGTAGCAGCTTAGCACACACTCATTCCAAAATCTTAAGGTATTCCCCACAAACATAAGACATCCGCCACATTTAAGAGATGTCTGTTTCCTTTCAACCACCCCATTTTTTGTGGGGTGTAAGCAATGTAAGTTTGATGTGTAATCCCATGTTATCACAAAACTTGTTAAAGGTTTGATTTTGAAATTCAGTTCCATTGTCACTTCTGAACACTTTAACAGTCTTTTTGAATTGATTTTTAATCAAGTTGTAAAAGATTTTAATAGACTCAAAAACTTCATCCTTGGATTTAATAAGATACACCCACACAACTCTAGTATAATCATCAACTATGGTAAGAAAATACCTATGGCCAGAGTGACTCACCACCTTATAAGGTCCTCACAGATCAAGATGAACAATATCACCAAGCATTTTAGATTTATGATCACTTAAAGGGAAGGGTTCTCTAGTCTGTTTAGCTCTTTGACAGATTTCACAAACCTCATATTTATCATTTTTTCCAATTTTCAAATAATTTTTGAGAACATCAAGGCGGGGTCACGGGGTGGCCAAGTCTACAATGCCAATCATAGAGAGACAAAGAACACTTGTACTCAATATCAATATTATCACATTTAGTACCTTCAGTATCTAAATAGTATAAACCACCACATTGTTTACCAATCCCCAGAATGTTTTTCAGATTCAAATCCTGATTCACAAAGAAACATTTACTTTCATCAAACACAACTAAGATCTTATTATCTTTAGCAAGTTTATGAGCAGAAATCAAGGTCACACAATAATCAGGAATGACAAGCACATCAATCAGGACAAGACCATTTCCAAGTCTAAGGTTTCCAATTTTAGATATGATGGCATTAGTGCCATTTGGGTGAGACACTTTGATATTAAGATGAGATATGTCATACACATTTTCTAACTCTTTCTCACTATTGGTCATGTGCTGATTGGCACAAGAGTCCACAACTTTACCAACATAATTCATTTTGTCATAGAGCTAGAATCGAGCAAAAAATTTATCAAAGTTATCATTAAACAGTTTGCTAGAATTAAAGTAAGTACACCGCCATGTTGGCTTGTACATTTTATCAAACATTTGTTCTCCTTAATGAGAGATCAAAGTGGCAAGTTGCTCATCAGTGAACCCTGAGGATCCGGAGGACTATCGGACCACAGGGACCCAACAGAGTTGTATGCAACATTTTTAGCCTTACCACCTTGTCCCCATTTCTTTTTTCCAAAATCAGCAGGATATCCTATGATTTTAAAGCATCTGTCTATAGTATGACCAACATAACCACAATGCTCACACACAACTTCAGAGTTAGCATTCACACTAGTTCTTATCACATTAGTTCCACGAGTTTGAACCAGTGTTGGAATTGGGTGCAAGCGATGAGAGTTATGTCTAGCATTAGTGTAAGAGTTCGATTTTTTGAAAGTTGTTTCTAGCGGGACCACCGGCTAAGAAAGCGAGTCGACCACTGAGAGGCACCGGTGGTTCCAGATGCCACTCTGTGAGATTCCTCACTAGAGATAATGGCATAAGCCCCTTTAACATCAGGTAAGGTCTCTCTAGATAAAATAGAACTTCTAATGCTCATGTAAGACTCATCAAGACCCATCAGAAATTGCATAAGTTTCGGAAGTTGATTATGCTTTTTAAATTCATCAGAGGCAATGCACACACAATTAGGTAACTCAACCATGGCATCATACTGTTTCCACAAGGCATTCAACTTATGATAATAGTCAGACAAATTAGAGCCATTTTGTTTCAAAGAACTGATTTTATGATGCAAGTTGAATATCACAGAACCATCAACTTTATGATATGTTTCCTTTAACTCATTCCAAACATGTTTAGCCTTTTTTGAGAAAATTTGACCAAGGAATAACTCCTCGGATATAGAATTCAAAATCCACCTAAAACAACAAAGATTAACTCTATCCCATTGTTTAGCCAGACCTCATCAGAATAGACCTTTACAAGTGCCATCAATAAAACCAATTTTATTTTTACCCTCTAAAGCCGAAGCATAGCATTAGCCCAAATTTGATAGTTTTCAGTTCCTCTAAGTTTAACAGAAATAACAGTGAGCACAACAGAATCATTAGGGTGCAAATGTAAAGGATTACTAACATCAAGTTTACCAATAAGAGTGACATGGTCACTGACACTCTCATTGTCAGAATCACCATGTTCAGACATAATGACAAAAACTCAAACACACAAACACAAGAGAATAAAGCAGAGCAACAACACCTTATATCTCCTCAAGTAACAATCAATCTCCAACAATCAATCACAGCTTCTCAAAATTCCATCAACCTATCCTCCAGCATTCTAAACAAGAAAAGTAAAGGACAAAAATAAAAGAGAGATAAGAGGTGTTACAGAGCAATATCCGCAGCACAATCGAACTGTAACTCCTAGATTCACTTAGTCTAGGAGGGAACAGAACCTCCAAGCCACGAACAACCAGATCCAGAATCCCAGAAAAGTCGAAACCCCATTTCTTAAATCAACCTTTTCTCTGATACCATGTAGAAAAACATGATATGCAGAAACCAAAACACTTTATATAGATCAAACAACTCAAAGTTCAACAGCATGAAGCTTATAATCATACAAGATCACCACAAAGAACTCGTGTGATCCTCTTATCTAACTTGATAATAGTTTTACAAGATAAACAACAATAATAAATGGATAGATCGGATCTTGAGTTAAAGTCTCAAGATCGTGAAATGAGAGAGATATTTTGTAGCGGCTTTAAAGAACCGATATACTCTTCTAACCCTAGATGAAGAGAGAGAGACTCTTATATACTAGGACTTCAACGGTCTAATCCAGTGGGCTTGATAAAGGAGAGGGTGAGACAAGAGAAGATGGGCCGAGAGCAACTTGGGCTTTGACAAACCTGAAACATAAAACATAAACCCAAGAACACACAAGGAATATAGGATTATATATTTTAACAATATGAACATGAGCGTTGTGATTCTTGTGATGTGAAACTGATGTTAAACAACGTGTTTTCATCTTCAAACGCAATGTGCGGTAATGATTAATTGGTTTATTAGCTATGTGTTCAAATTTGTTAGAAAAACTTGTATGTATATTGTCTATGATGTGATTTTCATGTCCCACATAGAAGCAAGGTGAAAATGAATGTTAGTATATAGCTTCAAAGCATTTTATCTTTGTAATTTGGGATTTGGAAAATGCGGATATATTTACCTACATTGCCCCATAATTCGTGGGTTCTGTTTCCCTCATTTTTTAAAACTTTCTTATTCATCTAACAACAAACAAACTTTTTTATTTCTTTAGCTTCGTTAATTGATTTGAGGAACACAGGGATTTTTCTATTTGCTTAAAACAAGGAGTTTGTGTGCAAACTTTTCATCTTTTATTAACGAGAAATAAAATGCTCGCACGTTGTGGCGGCGTGTGAGACACTATAATCGTTTAATTACTTTACCTTTTTTGCACAAAAAAATTGGTATATGTCTATATAATTTGATTTCATGCGTTTTCATATAACTGTTTGTGTGACACTATAATCGTTTAATTACTTTACCTTTTTTGCACAAAAAAATTGGTATATGTCTATATGAGGTGAGATCAATACAAAACACATCTAATCTAAAGAACAAATCATAAGATCTCAACCATTCATCTTCTTTTCATCTAATGGATGAGATGAAAGCAAAATTAACAAAGGAAGAGTAAAATGTAATTATAAAACCCACTTTCCACCAAAAAACAATATATTTTGAAAGCGGTAAATCTTGTTCTAAAAATACACCATGTGACGAGAAAAATCATCTTTCTATTGATATGCACTTTTATATACTTTCGACGACTTTTTTCAAAATTTTCGTCCAGAAAAATCATGAGATTCGTAAAAAGACGAACTTTTTTTTTCAAATTTCCGTCCAGGAAAAATCCCACGAACCGTAGAAAATCCACGGGATTCAGTAAAAATTCACTTGTGATTTGTTATTTTAAAAATCACAAGTGATTAAATAAAAATTTTACTGGGATTCATAAAAGACGAACTTTATTTTTTGTTGTGTAATGTTATGAGAAAATTCTTGTTCACTTTTAATATATCTTTTACTTTGAATATATAATGTTTGTTACTTATATTATGTTTGATCTTAGTGTAGTTGTGAATCTTTTAGTTGATCTAATTGCCTAAATTCATACATTATCGCGTTTTAAAAAATAACAAATCACAGTGAATTTTTACGAATCTGTGGGATTTTTATGAATCCGTGGGATTTTTTACTAATCCCGTGGGATTTTTACTGACGGAAATTTTGAAAAAAAGTTTGTCGAAAGTATATAAAAGTACATATCTATAGAAAGATGATTTAATTATCGTCGCGATGGTGTATTTTTCGTAGTTTGAAGATTTACTGTTTGCAAGATATGTTGTTTTTTAAAAAAAGGTGAAAAGTGAGTTTTTATATTAAAAATGTGGAAAGTGAGGAAATATCATATAATTACCAAAAGGCCCTTTAGTAGATAATTAAATTAAGATATCAATTAATCTAAATCATTAAATTGAAGTTGGATGAATGGTTGAGATAAAATGATTTAATCTTTAGATAAAATATGTTCCGCATTGAACTTTCATTGTATATATATACAATTTGGTCAAACTGAAATTTTTAAACCCTTTTGTATTACCTACCGATGAACGTTATTCATCACGTAAAATCTCTTGATGCACGACATTTGAGGTGTAGATACCTTTTTTACTTAACTTCTAGAAAAAGCTTCACTAATACCTTTGTGGTTTTTGGTGATATACCTCTAGACATTGCAACATAAATACGCCCATGTACAAAGTCCAGCAAATAAACATCCACGTTTAGAATTGTCTGAGCTTTATTGATAGTCTCGCGCCTGAAAGTCTGAGTTTTTTTTATGGTCATTGCTAAGCTAAGTCGCACCTGAAATTGCTTTCTTTTAAGTTTGAACAATAACATTTTTTTCTTTAGCATATGAACTCACCTAGGCTATAAGTCTAATTATTCCACAAAAAAGTGTAGATTAGCGAACACCCGACCCAGGGTGTCTTTTAGCCAACCATTGTTTCACCCCAGGAATATTTCCGTAAGAACTCTCTGGCACAGTGGGGCACCAAGCTGAGTGGACGAGCCAAGACTGGACCAGAGCTCTTTTTCCACAAAGTCTCCAGTGTCTTCATGGGTTTTGGGAGGTGGGTGCTATGTCTATATGAAGGATGAGACTTGAGCACAGGTCACTGACTCAAGCAAGTCTTGAAACCATTCTTCCAACCATCGGACTAATGCTCCATTGGTGGCTATAAGTCCAATTATAAACTTGTAAGCCACAAAAATAAGCTTATTGGCTTTGAAATTTTTTTGGTAAGCTCATAAACCCATAAAAGCTTAATCTATACTTATACTACTAAGAAAGCAAGTGGGTCATTTTGTATGTTTTGGGATCCTGGGAAAGCTCCGGTTTCTACCCGTTTCACAAGCTTAAATGACCTGTGCTCATCTGGCGCATCCAATTACTAGCAATTAAAAACATATATATGCACCACATCAGACACAGATAGGGAGTTAAGATCTTCTGTAAAACAAAGACATCAAAATTCATATTAGGTACAGACACTCGATAATGCCAGTTTTAGTAAATTTTAACACATCTCCAGCGAAAACAAGAAACCACTAACATAACTTCACGCTCAAGCCAATGTGTTATTCTTCAACAACTTGTTAATTATGACAGAAAGTGCAGCTGCACTCACCCCACAATCATCACCAGTGAAACAAGATTTGCCTTCTTCAGCAGCTTTACATAGCTTTGGATCCAACGGCACTTTTCGAAGAAACGGGACCCCTATTTCAGCGCACATTCTAGCTGCACCTCCACCGCTACTGTCAAACACTTCACTACACGCTACCACATCCAACAATTCAGGTGCTTTTTGTTTCATTATGTCCATAAACCACTTTGTAACATCCTCTGGTTCTTCACCGTTCGTGGATCGTTTCATGTACTTAAAATCAGAAATAGGTAGTGATAACCCGCTCATATTCTCAACAACGCCCAGAACTTGAATCCCGACTTTCTTACAAAAGCTCACTTCTTTCCTCACGTCTATTAAAGAAACTTGTTGCGGGGTGGTGACGATGATTGCACCGTCAATTCCCGTTTCTTTGAGAAATTGCACGATTGAGATGTGCTCGTCTGATGTTCCTGGTGGAGCATCCACTACTAGGAAATCAAGCTCACCCCAATAGACATCTTTGAGAAACTGTTTGATGATGCCATTTTTTCGTGGACCACGCCAGATGACTGCATCATCTGGGTCAGGGAGCATGAACCCGATTGACATGACTCCTATGGAGTCGACATAAACAGGGGACCAGCCTAGATTGGACTGGTGGATTTCTTGGCCTTCTAACCCGAGCATTTTAGGGATGCTCGGCCCACATATATCAATGTCGAGTAGACCGACTTGATGATCCATCGCAGCTAGGGCGAATGAGAGTTGGGCTGAGAATGTGCTCTTGCCAACCCCACCTTTACCGGAAAGAATTAGTATCTTATGCTTAACTGTAGCCATTCTTTCTGCAATTTGAACCAAATCTGTCCAAAAGAAAACAAGATATGAGAAAAGATATCTGGTAATGGTGTGAAAGAGTATGCGTCAAAACAGGTAACTATTACAAGGGTCAAAACAGGCTGGGTTGGGTTTGCATGTTACACGTTTTGTCCCAAATATACAAAATTGAATAACATGACTTGGAAGTTTATTCATTAAAAATACCCGTTTTTAAATGACACATTTCCTTCGAAGCTAAATTTTTTTATTCCCCCTTGACCCACCTCCTGGTTCCACCCATCTGCTCGACCCGCCAAAGATAAGCATAAGTCATACATATGCATTTATAAACAAATGAACAAGAAAGAGATGATTTACTTCTGTTTAAGTGTTTGATTAAACACAGTGTTTGAAACATGGTTTGAACATTATAAGATATGTAACTAGAATTCAATAGCAAATGCACAATTAGCGAGTAATGTTGAAACATCAATGCACACTACCAACACCAACTCATGACGTCAACGGCGACTAAGTAACTCTAACATAAAAACTTTCCATAAATCAAAAAAGTTTAGTTTCCAACAACTAAAATGAAAGTTATCAGCAAAGTGTCAATTACGTAAACTTCAATTCAATAGAAAATCAAAGATGTAAGAATACACTAGGCAGAACACTGACAAACTAACAATCTAGGCCTGGCTGCTTATAATTCAAATGTCAACGATCAAGCAAGGGGTTGTTTGAGATTGCTTACTAAAACTGCTTATGCTTTTTGAAACAAACAGAAGTGTATGATCATATGTAGCAAAACAGAATGCAAAAGATACTCTTTGTATTTGCTTATGTTGTAGCAAAACATAATCAGAAGCAACTATTCAGATGTTTTGCGCTTTAGCTTAGTTTAAGAATCTAAAAGGTAAAAATAATCAGAATTAAATAAACCAGTTCAAATAAGTAACTCCTAAGAAGGTAGGTTTAGGAGCCTATTTACAACTACTTACTCACTTAATAAGCAAGTACCAAACTGCTTATGTCACTCTAGAATGAACAGACTATTTTTGTCACCCAAACTGTTTATCCATGTTGAAAAGAACATACAAAAAAGCATATAAAGTTATAACCAGCTACTGGTATAACTTGTGACTTTATGAGTATAACTTGACAATTTAATCCAAAACCTATCTACGGAATTGTTTTGACACCATGTGTAAGTTTATTTTAGCTTACTGCTTCTGTAAAAACACCCTCAAAAGCTGTTTATTTTATATCACCCTCAAGTAAATAAACACTTTTAACAAGTTAGTTAGCTTATGTAAGTTGTTTTGTATCATTTTATAGAAAAAAAACTTGTTACTTTTCTAAAGTAAGATATCCAAGCACTAACGCCAGTATCGTTTCCATCAAACCACGCAAACTTTAATAAACAAGCATTCCTATACACTTCCTAAGTAATACCAAAAAAAACAGCTGTAATAAGCAATCCCAAACACCCCCTAAAAAACATTAGTAAAACGGAATCTGCTGATCACAGACTCCAAAAGCTTATCAGCTTACTTAAGCTATTTGAATAAGTAGTTATGCATTGTGCTACCAAAAAGCTTCAACCTTTTATTCAAGCAGCTTAGGGGGTGTTTTTTAAGCTCGTTTTTGGGCTTATGTGTTTTCGGCTTATGTTTCGTAAGCTCATTCTTTTAGCTCATAAGTTTTGAAATAAGCCGAGCTTATGAAACATAAGCTGATACCACATATTTAAACTTAAACAAACACTCCCTTAATAACTCAGATCCCAACACTATATTGTTTTGAGCCCAAATATCATAACAAACCACAAATTTGACAAAACAAGCAAGACCCATAATAAAGGTAAATAAAAATAATCGGTTGATCACAGAACCCAACAGCTTATCAGCTTGCTTAGGGGATGTTTGTCTAATCTTATTTGATGGGCTTACCTGCTTATTGAAAATTTGATAAGCTAATAAGCTCATCTTTGGGCCTATAAGCTTATTCACTTGAGCTTATGAACTTCATAAGCCCAAGTAGATAAGCCCACAAAAATTAGCTTATGAGTTTATCAAATTTTCAATAAGCTGATAAGCCCTTCAAATAAGGTTAGACAAGCACCCGTTAAAGCTATTTGAATAACTAGTTCAAGTAGCAAAAGGCTTGTGACTATGATCACTAATATTTTTCCGAGGTCTCAAGTTCATTTCTGCTAGGTGCAAACAACCCTAAAGTCGCCACGCCAACTTTCTCAAAAGAGAGGGCTTTAATATCTCCTAGTATATATTGTTTTAAGCCAAATATTGTAACAAACCACTAAATTCACATAACAAAGGTAATAAAAATAAAGAAATAGTGATGCAAGTAGACCTGGATCAGGGCCTTTGGGAGCAGTAGCACAAGCTTCTTGATTCGGACAACCCGCACAAGCGTCCGATTTCCCCGCATCCTCTGATTCTGTTCCTGGGCAATCTGCAAACCCCATAAAGCCAAAAAAATTAAGTCAAATTCATCAGAAGAAAAAAAAACAAAGACAACTAAATAATGATAATAATCGTACGTTCATTGGCGTTATCTGGTACTTCTTTGTGATTTCCGTTGTTTTCCATTTTGGGTTTTGCTTTTGGAAGAAGAAAGAGGCTTGTGTTAATTGTCAAATGTGAATTTATAGGCTGCTGCCCTAACCAACCGACTATGGGCTAATTGTTGTTTCATTTGACTTGACTTCTTAAGTTTTCTAAAATTGCCCTCAGCTTTGTTGTAGCTTTCATTTACAGCATATGGTATCACATCATTGTCACAAGTGTTATGGTTGGCCTTATTGGCACTTTGGCAGTCAGGGACGTACCCACTTGGCTGAAAGTCGAACACTCGATTTTAGGTTATGAAGTGTCGATTGTTTTTAAAATATGTCTTTTCTTGAACCAAATACGTATGGTCATAAACAAAATTTTGTGCAAACACTCGTTAAAAATCATAAGTCTGCTCTGTTGGTATCGTTATTTGAACAATGTTGCTTTTAAGTGTGTTGAGTTGTGTATGTGTGTGTTTGAGTTTGTTTTAGAAGGTCTAGTTTTAAGTGTTATTTGTGCGGTTTAAAAGGTTTGGTCACCTTGGTGTTATTAATAGTGTCGTGCTAACATAAAATAGATGATATTGATTCTTTATGTAACCATGCTTAGAGCTCTTTGGCCTTTATGAGTTTAGGAGATATTCGCTTAGCTTGTTTTTTATTAAAATTTGACTAAGCAAGTTTATCAAGTTTTAGCTTATAATTTGTACAACTACATGAGTTCAAGTCGATTAAGTTATAAGTCTAGATATTAAGCTAAACCAAACATCTTCCGACAGACTTATTTTAAATGTAGTTGAATGATCCATAATGGGTTTGAGATATCTAGATAACACTAATATTGAAATAGATGCAATTTAATAACATCATCGAATTTCAAAAAAAAAATGCTTAAAAAGATAATATGATCGTCAAAAGAGCTCTTATGGGTATTATTCTCTTATTATTATATATTACTTATAATAGACTTACCTTCAAAAATCATACCATGTCTATTCTACTCCATTGATTTAACCACATGTCTCGATCACATGAATAAAAAGACTAGCATAAAACTACTAGTTGAAAGAAAATGACAGTTTTATCTGTTAGTTTCCCATGCCAACAGACTATGATGCACATACATAAAATTTGCAGATTCAAGCATAGAAAGAATGGATTCATTTTCAATTTTGCATGTTGCTAAAAGGATTCATACCATCTCAAGATCACATTTTTCAGAAAAAAGAAAAAGAAAAAAAGAAACTTCAGTGAGACAATAACGTTTACATTCTCTATCATCACTCTTCCACTGCAAATATTTAGTTGATAGGCCAAAGAGTGTTTTTAGATAAATATGTTATGGTTTCAATTCCAACTCGCAGCTAAAAAACACGAATACGTGCTATTTACATGAGGCTAATTTGGACACGATGAAGGATCCCAATCCTCCCATTTCTTTCCTAATTTTCTCTCCAAATGACCTTCGTTGGGTGCCCAAGTAAGGTTTAATCTTAAATGCACAACGGTTTAATCTTAAATGCACGATGAAAAGTTTACTTTCTAATCGATCGAGTTCACGACCAACAAAAAAAAAAAAAAAATCGATCGATTTCATACAAGCGATCGACAACAAATCGATCGCCTAAGTCGATCTCCACCTAAGTCCTTGAGGAAGGGTCAATCACGACTCTTTGGGCGATTTAAATGTTTTGGAGAAGTTCTCGCGATTGGGTGCGATGTAAGGGTTTAATCTTAAATGCACAACGGTTTAATCTTAAATGCACGATGAAAAGTTTACTTTCTAATCGATCGAGTTCACGACCAACATAAAAAAAAAAAAAAAAAAAAGTGCGATCGATTTCTCATACAAGCGATCGACAACAAATCGATCGCCTAAGTCGATCTCGGCCTAAGTCCTTGAGGAAGGGTCAATCACGACTCTTTGGTGATTTAAATGTTTTGGAGAAGTTCTCGGTGGGGTGTTCAAAAATCGAAAGCAAGCGAATCGAGCCGAACCGCTCAATATGAAGCGAAAAAACCGAAACCGAAAAACCGAAAAAAAAAACCGAAAAAACCCGCTTATCACGGTTCGGTTTCGGTTTAGTATTTGATATCCGTGGTTAACCGAACCGAACCGTGCTTAATATATGAAGGTTTTTTTAACTAAATATTTAAATAATTGTACAATATTAATTATACTAATGCACTAATTTTATTGTATAACGCCCTTTTGCTCTTAATGTAAACAATTCTAGACATTTTATGTGTGAAAGTTGATTAATGTGAATGTAATATATAAATGTCGAACAACTATTATTTTGTTAATTGATTATGTATGGATATTTGAATGTAATTATTCTAATGTGATAAGTTTTATATGATTATAATCTACTAAATGACATTTAATTTTATTAGAACATATTATTGTTTATAAAGTTAAACTTGATTAAACTTATAAAATGGTTAGCAGTGACTGAACCGCGGGTAACCGCTTTCATTTTAGTTGCGCTTGTCCGGTTACCCGCCTAATCTGATTCGATTTCGGATAGTAAAATTAATTCGCATGCATGATGGATAGTTTAAATCTCATTAGCAAAGGCCGAACAGCGCATGAACAGCACAGTTCTCAGCTATTGGAAATAGACGGAAACCGTAGAAAACAATTCTTGAAGGACCTTTACTATATACCACAAATAAGCAGAGGGACAATCTACACAATGCAATATTAACGATTACTCTACATCCCAAAAACCCCAAATTCACAAAATCAAAACCAATCAATCAATTTAGTAAAATTATTAATCAAATAGCCTTCACTAATTCAATCTTGATAAACAAATAATAATGTATCATCCATCGAGAGGCGGTGTTCGTGGTGGCCGTGATCGTAAGTTATCATACCAAATCTCATCCTTATAACTTCCTAGGGTTTCCATTTTTTAATTATTAAATTTCTGATCTGTATCTGTTACTTGTTACTAGGATGTTTATTTATTTTGTGTTTTAGGTCAATATTTATAGTGTAAGGTGATTGTGTGATTATCAGGCTGGACTTCATTTAGTTTCGTAACGTTGTTGTTTTATTTTTTTCACAATTTTACTAGCTTTTAAGGATTCATTTACCATGAGTATAAGTAAATATTTATTAAGCTGGATTTATCCAACAGCACTGCTTGGAGAGCCGTGCTGCTCGTGAGCTACTTGAGCTTGGCTCAAACGTAACATAATAAACCTTGTTTAATAAACCTAAACGAGCTTTTACATATATAACTGTAGTATAATATGTATCATATAATTTTTGAGATACCTTGTTTTAATAAATAAGGCTCGTCTCTTTAAACTAACATGAAATAGATAGAATTCTATGCTAAACACTTTTTGAAACGACCCGAGCCCAAGTTTAGATCGAGCTTTAGGAATTGCTTAAGCACCGAGCTCAAGGTTTATAAAGAAGGCTCAAAAAGAGCCGAACTCTGAGTTTGGGCTCAGATCGCTTACACCCCTAGACACTGCAATTTGTAGAACAACCTAGTAAGTTCTCAGTTGGAATTACTTTCGGGGTCTTAAAGGCAACAATTGAACCAGGTTTTATCAGTTTAGGCTCACTCAAGCATAAAATATTTTTGCTCTCTTCTGGGGTTCAATGATAATAGGCATGAATGTGTAATGGATTACAACCTGTAACACCGCCAGATGAATGATATTTCGGTCGTCACAATACAATGATTTGTATTTCTCGCCACCCATTTCTTGTAGGTTTTCACCAAACCTCTTTCTCTTTGTAATCGTGTTATCCTTGGTATTATTAAATCAGGACCCGTTGGGTGCCACACATTATACGTGGAAGTAACATCTCCCAAACTTCAACTGGGCAACTTATAAGATATATGATATATCACTAGCCCTAATCCGGATAATAAATAGATCGGGCAGTTTATTCTGCTTACCTGAATTATGAATACTCCTTACAACGATAAAACATGTACATCCATTTTGGAGGAGTCAAATTACCTACTTTCAACAATGAAAAAATCGCTTGTACGAAAAACCAAGGGTACCAAGTCATGGGTGCTTTGTGGCGTAGCTGTGTATAAAGGTTGACTCTGAATTCAATCATAAAATTTCTTGTTGTATATGAAGAGAGAGAGATAGTGGTTGTTTAACCATTACTTGTTTTATTGTTTAATATGTTGTCTCCTGCCTATGACGACTGTTTGAGTATGCAACTGTTTTTACTTATCTACATTACGAAGTGCATTTGATATCTAACTAATTATTATTAGCTGAAGTGTTCTCGTTTTTAGAAGCACTTAAATTATATATTGACATAATATATGTTACTGATGTGCAGAGTTTAGCTGGGATGATGTGAAGGTTGATAAATATCGAGAAAACTATCTTGGTCACAGTCTTAAGGCTCCTGTGGGAAGATGGCAGAAAGGTTAGTCTCTTCCACACCAATCGAATATCTAATATGTTTCAGAAATTTGTGATGTCTGACTGAGCATATGGTTTCATGAAAGTGTTACATTAAATTACTAAATTATTTTTTCATACCGACAAAACAAGACAACTTAGCTGATCAGGTTCTATCCCACCAACATATGTAATGATGAAAAATGAACAACAATGTTGGCGGAAGCCAATGTCCAGGGGACTCATTCTGGCTGAAACAAGGGGCGGGTCTTTACCAACTTAAAACTCAGAGCGACTCTATTTCCTTAAAATTAGACGAGTTTTGCTTGAAATTTACCAAAAATATGAAATTACAGTTAATACAAAACGAATTACTGGTTTTTGCCAGCTTATTGTCAACTGATTTATAGAGTAGTTCAATCTGAGTAATTGCTCAATCGATCTTTCTTAGCTTCTTACCTTGTGTTTACTCTATTTTGGTTTTTTTCAATCTCTATAGGGTTTTAATTAATACAGTATGAAATTGAACAGGGAAGGATCTACACTGGTATGCCAAAGATAAAAAATCTAAGGATGCGGACATGGAGGCAGCTAAAGAAGAGATACGAAGGATTAAGGAAGAAGAGGAACAAGCTATGAGAGAGGCTCTAGGTTTAGCTCCTAAGCGTGCTGCAAAACCTCAAGGTAGTAAGCTTGATAAACATGAGTTCTCTGAACTTATCAAACGAGGTTCGACTGCAGAGGACTTGGGAGCAGGACATGCTGAGGCAGCTCATGTTAAGGGTCTCGGTTTTGCCAAGTAAGATTCTTGGCTTAACTTAGTTTCTGTTAGTTATATACGTGGACATGATAAATTTTGTTTTAAGTGTGGCAAAATGGGCAGTTTGGACGGGTCAAAACGGGGATATCTTTGATATGGTCATATGGGTTGAAACGGGTCATATCAGATTGGGGTTACCCAAGATACTTTCTTAGCAATTCATTTTAATGGATAGTGTCAAATATGATTCCAAAAACGGTACACTGTTGCAATAATCTAGTAATTTTGAATGAAATAATTTAGAAGGTATATGCATTCTATGCGCACTTTTGGCGAATTTCAAGTTTCAGCTCATTTCTTTGAAAGACTTTTTTTGTTTAACCTGTTTGAGATAAAACAGAACCTGTTTGACCCATTCATAAGGTTATGGGCGAATTTGACACTAGACTTGTGCAAACAAAACATTACCTGTAAAATGAGCAAAATTGGAGAAAATTGCAGATTTCAGTGTAAAAAAGCTATACAGAAAGAGGCTCATTAATGTGAAGCGCATAACATATAGTATTAGGTTTCCAGGATAAAGTCTTGTTTTAGATGTTTATGGCCTCAATTAACCTGTTATTGAAACTTTTTACTGCAGGGCACCTAAGGCATGGGAAGAGTCGAGTTCGCTGCCTGGCACCATGACAGTAGACGTGCCTAAAACTACAAACGTGTCTGCATCTCCTGCAAGGGATGCCAAGGAAGATTCAGAAGACGAAAGTAGGCGGAAGAAAAGGAGACGAGAAGAGAAAAAACAAGAAAAACATGAAAGGCGAGAGAGAGGAAACATGAGCGAAGAGAGAAAAGACATGCTCGTGACTCAGATGACAAGAGGCATAAGAGACAAGGGTAAGAGAAGACACGATTCTGACTGAATTTTTCTATGTTGAATTGTATGTTACATTGAATCTAAATGATCTGGATGCATAATCAACAACTTGAAGTCCTTAACGGATTGTATGTTATGTTTTCTTCAAACTTGTATCCCAGTTGACAACACCACAGTGCTTTATGTTTTTGTAGAGCTTGAGCTTTAAATTCAGGTTGCATATGTTTTAGCTTGGAGGATGTGTTATTTGTCCAAAGATAGGTTACTGTCAAAGACATTGATTCATATGGAACAAGGTCAGATAAGTAGAGCAATGAAAACTAAATATAAGAAACCTGATCAAATGAGCCAGACATTATGTATAGGCAAGTCAAAAGTTCTCTAATCTGCATTAGAAATCTTAAAATCCTGTGTTTCATGAGAGAAAAATTACTAATCTACCCGTACTCTCTATTCCTTTCAACATTATAATTTGCATCCATATACTTCTCTTCCATTACTACTTATGACTTGATAAACAATATTCGTTCATTTCATAAGCGAAACACTTAACTCGATATTCAAAACATGACTGATCATGTATTGACGAGTCAAACGACGAAGTAAATTTGACCCAAAGTGAAAGTACATCTTAATCTATACACAGTGTGGCATGCCCATTTTACCAACTTTGATGTTACATAAAGGTCTTTGACCTAGCGATATGTGAGTCACTCATAAAACAAGTTGTGGATTCAAGTCTCAATAGAGACAATGTGGTATCAGGGTGTGGATATTTGTGTTTCTAAAAGAAGACTAACATCAAGTTG
Organism: Chrysanthemum lavandulifolium; assembly: GCA_022545495.1. NCBI lineage: Eukaryota > Viridiplantae > Streptophyta > Magnoliopsida > Asterales > Asteraceae > Chrysanthemum > Chrysanthemum lavandulifolium. The sequence goes on from CM040244.1 coordinate 54,375,359, forward strand.
GATAAGTGCATATATGACAAACATCAACGTTGGGCTTTCCCAACATGGCAAGCTCACATTAATCATAACTGTTATCGAATCAAACTAAAGAAACAATTTAGATACAATGTCTTAGCAACTAAAGCAAATAAGGATGAGTGGGAGTGTACAAATAAAGACAGACATCCCAACTACACCCAATTTCATTCAATTAACCATGGAACCAAAACAAGTTTATGGTGCCAAATGAGATGAAATGTTGAATAGGTTAATGGGCTTTGAGGCCAACGACAGACGGGGCAGCACCCCTTGTCGTTTTCACAAAGTTCACGTGCTCGTTGTAGTCCATAGTGAACAATGTGCTCTGGTAGCAGTGAGTCGAATCGATTCCTCACCGAGTCATTTATAGTGCCATTGTAGCGGCTTTCCTCATCAAAGAGTCGATAGCTTCAATCACTGTCCAACCTGAGAAACCAAAGGTAACCAAATAAAACATGCTTTTATAGGCAAGCAATATGGGCAGGTTGGGTAACTGGTTAGGACAGGTAATTTTTTAGTGCATATATTGGTCGGGCTGGATTGACTCCATTTCCGTTTTGGTTTTGGGAATAAAAGATTGTTTGACCCATTTCTGATAACTCATAACCCAAATCGACCCATTTAAGCAAATAAAATAATAATGTGTTTAACATGTAAAAAACACAAGTATTGAAAACAAACCTTCTTGAGCAGCAACATCAGGCAAGTATGTGGCACTTCGCTTTGTATTATAGTCAGGATCAGTGAACTCAATAATTATACCATGCTTTCCCACCTAAAAGTTAAAATGGTTTCAGTAAAGAGAAATAAAGCTCTAAGCCAAAGCTGGCTTAACCGAGCTCGAGCCCTGATGTGGCTCATGATCAGGAGCCTGTCAAAAGTAAAGAGCATAGCTAGCCAAATAAAAGTTAAGACCATAGGCTTGTTCAACATATAAACAGAAGTACCTCCCAATCGAGATGGTTAGCGGCATCCTCATAATTAGTAAGAATTGAAACTGTACATTGCAAGCTGGGCAACTCTTTAGCTTGTATTGGAGGGAATCGATGATCCCTTAAAGCACTGCATAAGAGAAAAACACATTCAGAAAAAAATCAATAAAGAAAAACATATTCAGAAAAAAAGTTGGATAAAGAACCAACCTAGTTAGAGCATAATCCTTGAAACCATTTACAATGCCACGAGGAGAAAGAGTCCCTATGCATCCACGTAAACGAGGTTCATAACCATTCACCACTTTCTTCCAAGTCACAAATAACGGGCTGAAATCACAAGATAATTTTAATGTAATTCTTGATACTGAAACATATACAGATATAACATTTACAACATAAGAAAGTCATAAACTTAACTCACCAAAAAAACAGCATATGATTAGTAGTTAACGTGCAGATAATTCACAACAACGATAACTAAATGTACTAAATCAAATGCATTGGTACTTGTTTAAACGGAATTTTCTTATAGACCCATTCAATTAGTCCAATGACTTTGATTATATCCGAAATCCTAATGCATTGATTTACCTAAACAAATAGATTGCATAAAAGCATCAAAAATACTACTGTATAAGCAAATTCAGAGTACTTGTTTCAGCATATATATAAAGAAATAAAAACATAGAATCAGGGTACAATAGGGGTGTTTGGATCCACATTTACAGTAGCTGCGACAAAATTGTACTAATTATTTAGGTGTCATTTTACAAGCAAACCATTTAATAATCAGTCACTCGAAAGTAACTATCACAACTTCAAAGTTCAAACAACATAAGCACATCCAAAGTTCCAAACTTTATGATTCTGAGTATTCAATATGAGACGAGTCATTTCAAAACAAAATGCCAAACATTCCAAAAGCCAAACATAGTGAACTTGATGATCACTTTTCTTATAACAACTCCTTCCTTGTTTTTCCAACTTCTATTTTCAAAACTCATAAATACAACTTTTGTTTGCTAACAACTAAAACCAACAAATAATACTTTAATCTGCAATAATCACTTTACAAGCACATCCAAACACCCTTAAAATACTAAAATCACAACACCCATTAACCAAAAGTAACAAAACAGTTTCGATCGGATAAATATCAAAACAAATCCATAACTGAATAAAATACATATGCAAGAAAAGAAAACTTTAAATTCCATAACATTAAAGTCTTAAAGATCATAACTTTATTATTCTTTACACACAAATTAATCACATACTAATCCAAAACTATATAAAACTCAATTCTTCAAATTCCAAAACATAAAAAGATCAAAACTTTATAAAACTTTCATCACAAAACACATATAAATTCCGTAAAAATAGATAAAGCTACTTGCTGCTTGCCATTAAAAATCACAACCCTCAACGCTCCCCGCTCCTAAATGCTCTGCGCCAAACACACCCTAGGGGTGTTTGGATGCACATTTACAGTAGCTGCAACAAAATTGTACTAATTATTTAGGTGTCATTTTACAAGGAAGCCATTTAATAATCATAGTCACTCGAAAATCATAGTCTCTCGAAAGTAACTATCACAACTTCAAAGTTCAAACAACATAAACACATCCAAAGATCCAAACTTTACGATTCTGAGTATTCAATATGAGACGAGTCATTTCAAAACAAAATGCCAAACATTCCTAAAGCCAAACATAGTGAACTTGATGATCACTTTTCTTATAATAACTCCTTCCTTGTTTTTCCAACTTCTATTTTCAAAAACTCATAAATACAATTTTGTTTCCTAACAACTCAAAACCAACAAATAATACTTTAATCTGCAAGAATCACTTTACAAGAACATCTAAACACCCCTTAAAATACGAATATTACAATACTAATTAACCAACATTAGCAAAACAGTTTCGATAAGTATCCAAACTATCCTCACTTATCGAAACTAATCCATAACTGAATACAATACACATGCAAGAAAAAAAAAGTTTAAATTCCATAACATTAAAGTCTTAAAGATCATAACTTTATTATTCTTTAGTTTTACACACAAATTAATCACATACTAATCCAAAACTAAACATAATACATATACAAACTATATAAAATCAATTCTTCAATTCCAAAACATAGAAAGATAAAACTTTAATACTTTTTTCAATAGATTAATAGAAATAAAGATAATTACTGTTGACCCTCATCAAAAGCAGGAGGAGGAACTTGTTCATCATTATAATGAGCCACTAATGTATCAAAACAATACACCACCATCTCCCTATTTGCTGACACCATTTTTTATATAATTTTCTTTATAAAAAATCACAAAAAATTATATAAAAAATGAGTTTCAAAGAAATCTTTCAAAAGGGTTGTCTTAAAATCAGTTTTTGTCAAATGGGTTTTGTTTATAATTGGATTTAATTGATTTTTAGAAGTAATGAAAAAAAAAAAAAAACAGCAGTTGAGGATGAAGAACAAGAAAATAAAAGGTTTTTTTTATTATATATTTTTTGGGTGTTATGAAAAGAAGAATTATTCGGTGGGTGGGTCCTTTTCTATTGGAAAGTAGGTGTGTAAAGTTGTGGTAATTGCAATTTAAGGTTTTGTTTTGGGGAGAATTGCATCTAGATCCATGAAGGTTTAGTTTAGTTGGAAGCAGTCGAAACTTTCTGAGTTCTTGATTTTGTACACTTGCAGCTAGTTTAAGTTTATACAAATTTGAGTTGGTTGGGTGTGCAAAATTTGATGTAAATCATTGGAAGTTACAAGCTAAATCATAAATGGATCCAGTCTCATTGGACTGACTAAAGATAATTCAACTGTATTTCATGATTTGAAATAAAATGTCACAAACTTGTTTTTAAAATGAAAATATATCATCTTGAGAAGAACTTCACAAACTTTATCTTACCAAAAATAAAATGTTGGTTCAACTAACACTAACCCGATGCATATTATATACTCTTTTCGTTCCAAAATTATTGTCCCCTATTGACTTTTTTAGTATTTCTTCTTCAACTTTGAGCATAATTATTTTTGTTTGTGTTATATAATACTTGATGAAAAATATATGAATGTATTTGGGTTTAAATGTATTTTCATTGGTATAATTTTCATCAAGTATTATATAACACACATAAATATATTAATGGTAAAAGTTGAACAAAAAAGACTGGTAAAAGTCAAAGTGGACAATAAAAATGAGACGGAGAGAGTAGTAGTGGATAGTGATAATTGTTAAAATAGTTTCAAGTTTTGGTTTTCGACATGCTTATATTTTTGGAAACTTATATGTTTAGGCTGAATTAATGAATTTGAATAAAATTTGTTTAATCAATACTCTTTTATAGTTCTCTTCTAGTTCATCTCTATGTCAAAAGATAAAGGACCAAAGAGCAAATTATTATAAAACTTATATGTTTGAATTGTTGGGATCATCCGTAGATGTAACCAAGCAAGCCATTTAGTCTTCTAAAAACTCCAAAGATTATTCGTAATGGCCATTACCACCGCCACCATCAGTAGTCTCTTATTATTCGTGCGTTAAGGCCATTACGATCGGGCTACCTTGATCCACACTTGGTTCTACCACTTTTGGCACCCGATGGTGCAGACCACCAAACTTTTTTTTTTGTTTATGTGTGAGGGTATATTGTAAAGTATGTTTGTATTTAATGAGATATTTGTAAGTGTTTGGTATGTTTTCACCACTACAACTGTTTGTTGGTTGGTTTGTCGAAGAGAATGAATGCTAATGTGGAGATTGTGGGTACAATGACCATTAACATCTGAACTAAAAGCTCGCTCCTAAACGCTATTGCAAACTGCAATTACATTGTTGTTTTACAAAAGCATTTGATAATGTAGGTAACTGTAACTTGTAACATGACATGAAGTGTTATACAAACGATAAGAGCCAAATAAATAATATAAGAGTCGAATCTATTTATGGGGTTAAAACTCTTTGCTCAAAAAGTTGAATTTGTTATATTAATAATCTTTCTATATGAGCTTAAAACATAAACAGAAGCTGTCTTCCAAATAAGAGGTATCATGTACATTTTGTGTAAGTTCATTTTTGATGGACTTAAAAAATTTGAAAGTGGCCACGACAACCTTCTAAAAAAAAAGAAAAAAGAAGTGTTTATACCGTTAGAATCTGTGTATTGATCGACTCAAATCAATTATGTTAATTGAATAAAAAGTTAAAAACATGATTAAAAAAGTACTAATTTTTTAGAGCCAAACAAGAATCACATAAAGAATTCATAAAAAAATAATAATAAAATAAAAATTACTCGCAGACGTGTCAACATATGATTGGTGTAATCATAGAGAGGGTAGATAAACTGCTACAAAATGCACCAATCACCTGTTAACATGTCAGTGAGTATATTTTTTTTTATGGATTCTTTATGTGGGTCATGTCTCAATTTTCTAAGATGTTTTAGTTATGAGAAGTGACTTGAACACTTACATATTTGATTGAGACACTCTAAAATGTGCATAAAAAAGTTTTACTGTAAATATATTGCTTTGTATATTGAATGTCCCTTTACTTATCTATTTTGATGGGCTCGTCATAAGGGGGGATATGTACAAAAGAATACTTTTATTCTTTCGGTTTCTATACAATGAAAGTTTTTTATTAGTTTTGTTTCTTTTTTACATCGACTTTTAAACTTTTGTTTATTAAACTTTATATTTTACATTTACATCTTTCGGTTTATAGTCTTTTATATAAATAAAACTATAAAATAAAAATAAAAAAATCGAAAAAGGATAGGGTGTGTCATTTGTAATTTTGTAATTTTGATGACATGAAAAAAAAAAAAAAAAAAAAAAAATCTAACACAAAGCAGTTTGAAACTCCATGGAACCAAACACCAATCATATCTTGTATACTCTCTTTAAGTCATAACCAAACCAAACAATACTTTCACTATCATCTTAACTTCAAGTCTTCTTCAATCACACAACTTGTCAATCCCATTTTAAGGTTCTTACTTGTTACTCTATCTCTTACTACTTTTATTTCCATCATATTTTTAACTTCATCTTTTTATCCTATATATGTTCTTCAATCAACATACACTATACACTAAACATTGTTCATCTTATCTAAAGATCTCTTGTGTAATGTGTTCATAGTTCATATATTAAACTGTTGAGGTTTTTCCGTTTTTAGATTACCCGGGAAGGGCGAGTCTTTGACTTAGATGTACGCGGCTTAATCGGGGTAGTTGTAACTAGTCTCTGACCCTCTTCTTGGCACCACGATGTTTACCTAGGGGTGTTTGTCTAAAAGGTTGTTTGTTTAAGCTTATTTGCGGGCGTACGAGCTAATGTGATTTTGGCTTCCAGCTTATTTTGAGATTTATGAGCTTATAAAAGTTTATAATATCATAATAAGCTTATATAAGCCCATAAGTCTCAAAATAAGCTGAAAATTTTGGGCTATAAGCGGAAACCAAATAAGCTCATAAGCCCACAAACAAGCTGAAACAAACACCCCATAAGCTTAAATATGGCTTAAGTAGGTTATCGCTAGTGATAAATAAGCTCATAAGCCAATGTTGAGTGTTTGGATTAGCTTATCACAAAAAGGTGGAAAAAAAAAGGTTTAAAAAGTTATATAAGCCCGTAAGCCAAAAAAAAAAAAAAGGCTTATCAATACCCTCTTTAATAAGCTCATAAGCCAAGCTTATCCAAGCACTTATACGAGCTTATTTTTGCTATATAAGCTAATAAGCTCATAAGCCCCATATAAAAGCTAAAACAAACACCCTCATCATGGTCTAATTTGTTTATTAGTATAATATGTTATTACTCTTTTGGTATGAATATGTGTTTTTGTTAGAGAATTGATTTATGAAAGTTTTTCGATTTTTTTAAGGTTTATATTTGGGCAAATTTGGAGATGAATCAGAAAGGATTGATATATAGCTTTGTTGCAAAAGGAAGTGTTGTTTTGGCTGAGCATACTGCGTATTCCGGTAACGTTAGTACGATTGCGGTTCAGTGCTTGCAGAAGTTGCCGGATAGTAGTAGTAAATATACATATTCGTGTGATGGATATACATTCAACTTCTTGCTTGATATTGGATTCGGTATGTGAATACTTTGTTTATTTTTGCTCATTAATTTGTGTACAACTTGTATGATTGATAAGTTAATGTGATAATGTATTAACTTAGGAGGTCACCTAACTAATCGACTTTTATCATTGATGCTACCCAAGTATATGTATCGAGTTTCGTTTAAAGAAACATGCTAACGAACATAAATTTTCTTCAGTTTTTCGACGTTTCGATATAATTTTTAGTTTTTTTCCTTTACGGAATAGAATATATAACCAAAGGGGTACTTTTGTTTCCACAAAAATAAGTTTATCTTCGTCATCCATCATGTTTATTGTCTGAATTGGGGTGTTTGGGACCGTGTTTACAAAATGGTGTTTTCAAAAAGCAGGTCTCTCTTACTGTCTTACAAAATACAGATAATCACTTTTTTCAAATCGTTTACCAAACACTATTTTCTGATTCTTTGCATATTGTTTACGCAATAATCAGATCATCTTCCCTAAAATGCAATCCCAAACACCCTCTTGGCTAAACGAAATCAGATACATATTTAGGTGGCCTATATAATATATCGAGTATTTGGAGGAACTTAATTAAAAAAGTTAAAATAGGTCGAGTGACATCCTTATGCATTATACCTTAATTAGTATTGGAAAATTTAATTCTGTAATCCGTTCATTGCAGTTTTTCTTGTTGTTGCGGATGAATCGATAGGGAGGAGTGTGCCATTTGTGTTTCTGGAGAGAGTAAAGGATGACTTTAAGCAGCGATATGGTGGAAGTATTGGAAGTGATCATCCACTTGGAGATGATAGTGATGATGATTTGTTTGAAGATCGGTTTACTATTGCATATAATCTAGACCGTGAATTCGGGTGTGTTGACTTTTTTTAAAGCAAATTTTGTCAAGTATATTTTGCTTATATTGTTTGTTTATGCTCTTTTATATTCTGCGGTTAATAGGCCGATATTGAAGGAGCACATGGATTATTGTTTAAACCATCCAGACGAAATGAGTAAGCTGTCGAAGTTAAAATCTCAGATAACAGAGGTCAAAGGCATTATGATGGATAACATTGAGAAGGTAATTATTATTATTTATTTTTTCGTTTAGTTATATTTGCTGTATATGAATGCATGTATAGTTTATGACGGTGTTAATGTCATAGCATTCATGAATGTGTAGTTTGGATTATTATTATAACTTTAAGAGCGAGCTGCCAGCTAATATAAGTGGTTTCTGGGCACACGTTTATCTTTCATAACTGGATAGTTAATCGTTGCATACCATAAAGAGATACTCAGTAGTCCGTACATGTAGGAAGTGGCACGTGGTTAACCTGGCATTTTTTTGTACGGTTTGACTACAATGAGTGGCGTTGGTTTACTACATGAAGACAAAATTCGATAAGGTTGAATGGAGTCTTAGATTGCCAAATTAACTGCACGAATAACCGTTATGCACTTTCCATATGTGCATTTGACTCATTTTCATATGTCCCAGAACATCAGTAATCGACTTTTTCTTATATAATTGTGTAAAAGTTTCGTTTAATCTTTATTTCTAGATACCTGAGATCCATTCGTTTGGTCCATTTCTCATTTTCATATTGTGAGTTCCATTTTCATAACATGAGCTTGGAAATGAGATACATGCGGGGCGAGAATAGATTAAATACACTACCTGATGTACAGTAACTTAATAAATGTGTCACGTGCATAAACACACTAGAATGACCAACGTGCTTGTTTATATTAAATGTGTATAACTTGATAAATGACTCACGTGCACAAACACATCATTCTGACAAGCGTACTTGTTTTTAGTAAATGTGTATAAAATAATTAGTTCCTCAAAAGAGTAGTTATCCGCAAAACTTATACCAGTACACTAACAAAGATGGAAACAAATGTCTTACAAAACACGGCAAACAGTTTAGTTTAAGTTTTGGCTCATTAATGGGTTGATTAATTTTTGTGCTACACCTGGTGTTTATCACGTGTATCTAGGCTCTAGCGTAGTCTTAGTGTAGAAGAATCAGGAGGCAAAGCTGAAGATGAAGTATCTGAAGTAGGACAAGTGTTTCTCAAAAGTTAAAAACAAAATACATAAGTGTCCTGCGTTGTAGTGTTCCTAGAAGAAGAGCTATAGGGGAGTTCACACTTCACATAGTCGAGGATCAAAAAAGTAGTGGAAATACTCAACGTGATTATATACTCAAGAATGGTAGCATTTATATTCATTTGGAAGATAATCTATATGGTAGCAAGTTTTCTGAATTTTTTGTTTATGGAAGTAGTATGCTGCAATTCATCTTAGGAGTAATTTTCTCTGTTTGCTTTTTAGCGTTTATTTTTAAACAATGTAATCAGGGTTTTATCAATTCATTTTCCATTGTAGTCTTGCAAATATGTTTCATGATGAACTCTTGTGTCTCATATGCGATCGAGTCTAGAACCAATATATGCACTTCTGTGAGACTATGTTAGTTAGACGATTACCCTTCGGCCTTCATACAAATGAACGTATCCGCTTAACAAATGACAAAACTGCCCTTGTTTTGGTAGAAGTGACTACCACAATATAGAATCAATCATCATATGCTCATGGGTAAAATGGACGCAGATGCTCATATACTATTACGTTAGTTTGTTTGTTTAATGCTGTATATGAAGCATCTTAGGCGGGATTTGTTTTGGATCTAGATCACGTGGTCAATTGACGCCCGATTGAGTATATGCATGAGCTTAATTCAATGCATCTTTAAATATGTTGAAGACTTTGATTTTGATACCAAACTATGAAACATTATGGATGCTGTCAAGCATAATTTTTATTTCTTTTGTGATATAGGTTTTGGATCGTGGCGAGAAAATTGAGTTACTAGTGGACAAGACAGAAAACCTTCAGTTTCAGGTACTACATACATTATGTCATTTCCCTTAAAAGATTCAAATAATATAGTCCTCAAGTAGAAAAACTTGAGTCACAATTTTGACCATTTACTCATGAATGGGTCACTTCAGGTTAGGTTCTAACGGGTTGACTATAAGATTTAGCTAAATAGTGAAATGGGCAAATTTGTCAACGCAGGCCAACAGCTTTCAAATACAGGGAAGGCAGCTAAGAAGGAAAATGTGGTTGCAAAATCTGCAAACTAAGCTTATAATCGGAGGATCCATACTAACTTTCCTCGTCACTTTGTGGCTGATGGCTTGTGGTGGTTTCAAATGTTGAAAGTTAGTACTCATATTTGGTTTTCTTCTAGCTTTTGTTGTAAAAATTACATATGATGTGTTTAGTACTTGTAACTATCAATAAAAAGATGATATCCGAGCTGTTTGTTTTCAGTATCAGTAAATCTTGTTTATATAATCGTGAACCCTCATGATGTGCATAGTCGCTTTAATGGGGAAAAACAACGCATAATATTCTCCTTGTTGGCCGTAATACTAATTACTGGGGCGCCCACGTGTGCGTTGACAATGTAACATCTATGCATGAGTGTTCACGATTATAAATAACCATCGGTTGTCAAAATATTTAAGAAAGTCATATTATTCCAGGTGCGGTGTTGGTAACATCTATGCACGAGGGTTCACGATTATAAGTGACCGCGGGTTGTCAAAATCTTTAAGAATGCCATTTTATTCTTTGTTAGCTAATTAAAAATCTAGACATGATAATTCTTATTCTATATACTAAATCACATCTTTAATCGAAGGCTTGTAGCTAAGAGATACTAGGTATGTGAGTAACCTCGAATCAAAATATTGTGGTTTCGAGTACCAACTTAGACATACCGGAGTCATAGTCTTTAAGCACTTTGTGACATAACAAAAACTTGATATTCTATGTAATTAATGACTATTGAAAATTGGAATAAGAAAGTTATTTATGAGGATACGAATCATAATTATTAGCGTAACAAGGATAATTAATGTAATTCGATTAATTAAGAGTAAAAGTAGATAATCTGCGTTTCAAGTCGTTCTTAAAAAGATCCCAGAATTTCTTAACAAAGTTAAAGTTCACACCATCATTCAGGTCCTTGCTTTTGAATCTGCACAGTCCCAAACCGCCTTTTAATTTCATCCATAGTGAATCCATCTTCCAAAATATTGTTCGAGTCTGCTAGGTCCATTTACGAAATAGCTGCTGTGGAAAACAGTCCTTTGCACACGACGCTCAATGAACCTAGCCAAAAAATTGTCGTACACGATACATTTAAGCTGAGATGGATCTGTAATCCAAAAACTATTTGAGGCAATAGCCATAATGTTATTCTTCCTTCTATTTTTAAGAGAAACATGAAAATAGTGAAAACCGCCCATTTTACACGACATTCTTGGCGGATCTTACTAGTCCTAATCTGCTCCAATATATGGTATTCGGCAACTGCTTCCCCATGGGATTCAATCTCATTTTGAAATACTAGACCCTTCTTAGCCTTTTCGTCCCACATACAAATTTTCATTAACAAGTCTGCTTTCTCTTTATTGTTTTTTACTTATTTATATCATACTCCACACATCAAGTATGGTTTTAATTTAATTAGCAATTAAAACCAACCGATTTCGAGTCACGAAATGTAACTTTTTACCAAAAAAGTGTCGTTTTTTGTACGTGCAACGCCCAATAATATATTTGTGCTACTTTCTTTTCTTTATGGTGCATCTTAAGGTTAGCCCAAAAAGTCTTTATGGTGCAAATTTTAGTACTAATGATAAAAGAAAATTTGTACAAGACTTTCCCTAATATTTTTGTGCAGCCCCTCCTGGAAATCCGTATGTCCTTTCCCACCACGCACCAATTAAGCACAAATATTGGCCACAATAGCACCTCTCCAAGAATTCCATGATCTTACTGAGTGCAGAATTCCTCATTACTGAGCCATAAGTCGAACACCTAAAAGGATTAGGTCCGAAATCGACACAAGAATTGGACAAAAGGATGGGACAATGGTCCAAGATAACACGGTCCGATAATTTTCCAAAATAACACAGTCCAATACTGTAGCAGAAGTGTTGCTTCAATGAAAAACAAAACTGACTGTAACAAGGAACCGGTTTAGCTTGCTCATCTTTCATCTTTGATCCACTTCGATTAAAATAAGTATTACTTCGCCCACCCAAGTTAAAGTGGTGAAATCCCACATTTGCAATGAAATTATTGAAAGACATGGCTTCCTTTGCATCGAATTGGGAGCCCGCTCTTTCGGATCCGGACCTGGACTTAACTGCATTGAAATCACCCATAGCTATGCAAATACCATCCATAGAATCAACAAGATTTGAGATGTCTTCCAAAGATCTAACATTAATCGCGCCAACTGTTAACCATTAATATTTAAAATGCAGAAACGCTCACTAATCCCCACTCACTTTCCATATTCTATCAAAAGGTCAATATAGTAACTCTAATTAAGATTATTCTTTGCTGTTCCAAAAAAAGTAACTCTAATTAAGAAAACCTTACAACTAATTTTCCTATGGTATATGTAGGGAATTTGTAGTAATAACGAACATTGTGGATATGCTTAAATACTCTGAAAGGCGTGTGAACACTTTCAGATCGAATCAATTCGGCGGTTCTACCGAAATATTCAATCGGATACAATTCAGAGTTGAGGATTTTCTGTATGTGTGTGTATGAGATGTAATGAACCGTTATCGATAATGACCAAACAAACCGTATATAACATATTCGGGATAGCGCCAATGGCGATTTAGGGTTCAAGTTGACAAGTTTTGTCCCTCGGTTTCGAATATTAATCATGAGGAACAACACTTGGCGAGAATCAATGGCTTCAAGAGAATCCATTGTATTTCAGTAATACAACCAAAGAAACCATTGTATTTGGTAAATACAACTTCAATGACAATTTTACATAGCAACTACGGTGGAAATAAAAAATTTCCAAGGCGACTGGCATTCGACCCAGCCAGGGCTCTGCTCCTTGGACCTGCAGCGGGCCGCCCTGGACCACTGCTACTGAGTGCCCCGGACCCGTCCGCAGGGGCTTCGCCCTAAGATCATAATAAATTCAAGTAGGTGTGCACTCGCACCACCAAACCTAAATGATGTATTATTATGATGAAATTGGTCAAACAAGTTAATCCAATTACACTAAAATATCCAACGGTATATTCATAGTACACATATGGTGATATGAGTCATATGACAGATCTCATATTTTGCACAAGATAAACCATACTTTATTGTAAGTAGATGGTTCAATAAAACTTTATAATAACATAGAGGACTTATACACCAGAAAACTTTACATATAGGAACTACATATCATCCATACATACACAAATTGAAAAAACAAACAGAAAAGAAAAGTCATTGATACACAAGCTGAAAAGAATGGAGAAAAACAAATTGTATATGATCCTAACTCACTTTCGCAGGAATCATGGTTGCATTTAGCATAGCAACAAGCCTTTGAACCCCTAGATGATCCCTAGTGGACGAGTGTTGTCTCGTGAGGGTTTACAGTGAATATACCCACAAAATTCACCCAACGAAAACAAGACTTTAATTAGTATAGCAGAACCATCCTCACATATCACATTAAACTTCGATTCTAACCCTCATGCTTGTTCTTCTCACTATTTTCGTCACCTAAACACAAACCAAATGTAATGAACATTAGCTTCCTGCAAACTCTATTTCAAATGTTAGATAAAAATTATACCAAGTAAATCAAACAATTTATACTAGAATAATTGGTGAACAAATTATTTGCGGTTATATAAAAATAATGAATCACAATTGTACTTAGGATTTGGCTTTATCTTTTGAAAAATTATTGTAATGGCAGTTATCATAAACAACATTTGATACTTAAAAAGAGTACAGTTTCCTTAGCTTTGGCTATATTCATCTTCAACTTGAAAATCAATAATAAATTACTACATTTTTCTATTATAGATTTGTTTAATGATAAAAAACATTTTTGTGTATTTGCAAGAAAAGAAAGAAAAGAGAATGTTACCTGTGGACATTGAACGATTCTGTACATCGACATATGGAATGTGAGAAATTTTAGGCCAATCCTCTCCGGTCTCTTTCTGACACCTTAAGCTTAGAATTTCACAATATACAATTGCAATTTCATTGAGATCCTTGAAACTTTGTATCTTATCTGGTAGAGAACTTAATTTGTCACAACAAGATATTCTCAAGAACCTGAGTTCTGGGAAGTTACTTGGCAAGGAAACCAAATTATAACAATTGTATATGTCTAACTTTTGTAAACTAGGATAGAGAATGTGTCCGTCCTTTGGCGTATCATTGTCGTCGTCATGGAAACACTTTAAAGAATCCATATTTTTCAAAGTAATTATCTCAAGGTTGGGTAATTTCCCAAGTGGTGGAAGATGTTCACAGTTATCAAGTTTAGCAAATTCAATACTAGTCAAATTGACTAATTTGATCATCCAACTTGGAGAAAGAACCGTTCCCCTGTAATGCCATATACTCAACACCGGGAGACCCGAATTTGGTTCCAATCCCTCAAGAACCTCTGAATCAAATATTTCTCCTTTATAATCCCAACTCCACGCTAATTTCAACGACTTTAGATTTGTCTTGTCTTCCAATTTGGCACTTTTGGCATCTCTTAAACTTCCAACATTTCCAAGTTTAACTAACACCAAATCCCACCCAAGAAGATTTAGATTTCCCAGTTCACCTATTCGGGCCCCGTCATCTTTTCCTACAAAAAAATGTGAAAGCCTTCGAAGTTTGGTTAGTTCTTTTATTCCAACAGGCATATGCTGGAGATTGGGGCTGTACTCTCCGGTATCTAGATGTTGAAGATTCCTCATGTATCTCAAACCTTTAGGCAACTCACGTAACTGTGAACACCGTTCGAGAATTAATGTTTGCAAGTTTTGGAGATAAATAATCGACTCTGGTAGAACATTTATTTTTGACGCTGATATTTTCAAGTATCTCAAATGTATTAGCTTGCAAATTGATTTGGGCAGCGTCGAGCTTTTTATTCGGTTCAAGTACAACACCCTTAGATAGACATGGTTGGAGATTTGTCTAATGTTACTTGTATACTTCATATTAAAGACAAGCATTGATCGTACTGATCTTAGCCTTTTCAAATCCTGTGTGTCAAAATCTTCACATGATAAACTGAGATGAAGCACCTCATCTGGGGTTATTAACTCCTTACCCGGCTCTATAACTGCACAATCATGTCTCATTTCATATTGCGCAAGATCATGCATTAAATCATGCATTTTGCATATCGCACCCGTGTCTATATCCTTCTCGACAACATCTTGGAAAAACGACCTCCCAACCAAACAATCAAAAATGTCCACACCAAGCACATACAAGCTCACATCTCCTTGAGATGGAATAAATCCATTTGCCATCCACAACTCTATCAATAAATCCTTTCTCATTTCCTCCCCTTTTGAAAATAGACAACAATAAGCGAAACACATCTTCATATGCGGAGGCAACTCATCGTAGCTTAACCTCAAAGCAGTTAAGATGTCATTGTCTTGCATCTTCGACATGAAGTTGTCGTTTACAAAACGCCACCGATCCACCCTTTTTTGTCGACATTAAGCTACCCAAAGTCTTTGTTGGTTTTATGGACAATAAATTAATAGGCGTGAGTTAGGATCGAACTCGAGACTATGGGATTGCACACTTTACGTATGAGAATTTAAAGTTAATAATTAAATATAAATGTTATATTTATTTATTTATTAAACGAAATAACTAACGGACGTTATGTAATTAATGTAATGGATTAACGGGCGTTAAATGTTTATGGAAAAGGACTAAATTGCAAAAGTTGGGAAGGTTCCGGAATCCCTTTGGGGAATCCTACACCGATCGGCCTAAAGAAAAAAGGAAACAACCTCAACTTGTTCACCAAGTTTAGTTGGGTATATAAACAAGGCTAGGGTTTTATTTTTCCATCTCTTGTGCTCATTAGCTAAACCCTAAAAGCAGTTTTGTGTGTGTTTCTTTGATCCAAACCGATCGTACACCACCTCTTGGTGTCGATCCACTCTTTCCTATAAACCAAGTTATTTGTTTTATAAAAACTAGCATTACTTTAATTCGGTTTAATGCGTGTGTACAAGAACATAGTAATAACATACTTTTGTTATTATCTTGGATTGAATTACAAAGCGGTGAGGGTAATTCATATAATCCTATAAACCCTAATTAGGGTTCATCCTAATTGCTAGTTTGTGGATTTGATTCTTGTTCGGCTAGAATCAAGAAAGTGCATATACTTTATTCTTTAGTTAATTAATTATTCATTATATGTTCCTATCGCTTCCGCACTTACTTTGATGTTTATTGTTTATATTTATGATTAGTCATGTTATATAATTCCAACGGTGGCATCACGAGTCATTGGTTTTAATGAGTAATTAATTACTAAACACGTAAAAACGGATATTGTATTGTGTTTGATATGATTTATTCTAGGGTTTTGGTTATGATTATATAAACCCTAATTTTAGGGTTAAGGATTTTGCCCTAATTTGGTTTTAAAATCTATTATGGATCGAAATTTTTTTTTGGGTGGAAACCCTAAAATTTTTTAGTCGATTTCCTAAATTTTTTTTTAGGGTTTAGATTAATTGTTATGTTATCCATATCGAAACCTAGATTTAATATATTTGTTACGTGATAAATTCATGAATAAAGTGTTATGTGACATGGAATTGTATGCGATCTTGTGACTTAATTGAATAACTGTTATGTTATATCCATGATGATACATGCATGTTTGTCATGGATAGTTGCTTGTATTATTATTTAATTGTTAAGATTGGATTAATTGTTAAGTTTTATACACATGTATAATTATGATAAATCTTGAATTGGGAAAACTCAATTATATACATTAATGAATCAATTATGTGCAATTTGGTATATCATTAATTATGGGTTTACATAATCGATTAAATCGATGTATGTGGCTCACTTTCAATTGAGAGGTGAAAGCCCTAATTAATATATCGTTAATTTAACCTAGACATTGATTATTAATAGGGTTTTATCGAATAAGTTGCATGTGGCTACTTGTTTACGTATAAATTGTTTATTATGTGCGCATTGTTTTTAGTTGTTTATATTTTTATTGGTATTACTTGTTTGTTTATTATGTGCGGCAGGTTTTAAGCAAAGGGTAATTTTGAATAGAAAAATAATACGGACTAAACAATGGTGAAATTTGATTTGTTTTGGAAGAGTTAAGTTTTCAATAGTTTAATTGATTGGTGACTTTGGTACAATGGTGAGCAGCTCACCCATTCGAATGAACTATAAAGGGTTATTTAAGAAGTGCATGATCACACTGAATGGATGTCTAAGGTTATGCGTTTGCGCTTACAGGTCCTCGCCCTCTGTAAGTTCGAATGGAGCTACTTAGTAAGCCATAAAATGTACAAGCTCATCTTAAGGCGAATTAGTTTTAATTCCATGCGCCACTTGGTGGTAATTATCCGAAACACTAAGTGTTTACACTTATGCAAAAGTGCGGTATAATGGATGATAATTAACACTAAATTCCTTGATTGGTGAACCCAATACCTCAATCAAAACTTTGATAATTTGATCTTTATGAATTGGTAATAAAAGTTTTTATTAAAATTATGCTACAAGATGAATGCATGACATCTTTGTACATATTTGATTTGACCACATAAAATCAAAACTAGTACCCTTTTAAATTAAGAATATGCCATCTAATTAAAAGGAACACTTGAAGTTGCAATTTACGTCATGAGAGTACTTGGCGAGATTGTGATGGAGAGGTAAATCTCTATGTAAAGTCGGACCTTACATGGACATATTTGCGATTCTTTAAGTTAGACACTTAAGTTGAGTAGGAAGTGAGACACGGACTCAATGGCATAAGATGGGATGAAACATGTTTATATTTGCAATAGCGTTGGAAAATATAAATCCCATAATGATCTAGGAGTTGGAAATTGTTTGCCAATTAATGTTCGACAGATTACCTTATTATATGCGTTTGTTGCTAGCAGATCAACTGATGTAATGAACCTATGATAATTTGGATCCTAGTTTTCGAGAAAATTCTATGGTTATATGAATATTACCTTGGGTATTTTATTTTCTTGAAAAGTTTAATTATCGAAAATACTAAAATTGAATTTTGCTAATTCTTTAAATGTATTAATGCAACATTAAACCGTAAGCGTAGGTTATTCTTGTATTGGTAAATTGATCTACACACGTAAGGGTTTTTGGTAGAGTCAACTTTACTAAAAGAATAAACCTAGTCCTCTTTTCACGAAAGAGTGAGATTCAACCCTATTCCTTTTCATGAATGAAGAAAGGTATGATAGGACAATTAGAATTGTCTAAATTCTAAATACATAACTCGTAAGCAAATTTTAATAGTTAAGAAAATTGCATATTTACGAGTTATTAAATTAGAAGCTAGACTAATTCTTGTATAATTGGTAAAGACAAACTAGCATATTTTATCTAGTTGTTGTGCTTTGACCATTTAAAAGTACTACTTACAATTGTTGGAATAGTAGAACTATTAAGAAAGAAATTGCATGCCCAATTTTTCAAGTTAATAGCATTGATGGATAGTTCATCATCTACATAGTAGAATACACTCTTTTAAGTACATAAGTAATTGTTATGTATGGACTTTCTCAAAGGTGTAGGAAGTAAATAGAACACTATTTTCTTTCCTTGGTTAATGAAACACTTACAATGTTGTCAAATCCGATTGGGAGTGTTGTGTTCTTATTCTTGAATAAAGAATTAATGTAATGATCTCTTATTCGATGGGAGTTACAAGCTTTGTCATCTTGGTAGTAACTCAGATTATCTCTAGAATGTCTTAAGATAATTACTTTCCACTTGTAGACACTTATGTTTTCAAGGATAGTCATGTACGTTTCCTTATTAGACAATGAAGTGGTTCTACATCTACTAGTTATGCTAATATCAATGACACAATCATATTAGTCACATAAACAAACATATGTCGTGTTGTTTATACGCTACATGATGTTGTTCCATGCACAAGTGGGAGAAATCTATATTGTGTGCAAGGTACAACATATAAGTATATGATTTAACGGATTCTCTTGATTGCAAGGTAAGAGACTAACGTTCTAATATAACTTGTACATATCTAATTCAAGAAACACTTGGTGTTGAAATTTCGTCATGTGAGAACTTGGCGAGATTGCAACAACAAAGTAAATCTCTATGTAAAGTGAGATCTTGCATGGACATATTTACAGTTTCTAAATTAGACAAGTATTTAGAACATGTGTCAAAATGATATATAAGACTACTTCAAATTAGATTTTTATGTATTATTAGAATGACATAAATGAAGTAATCTAATACTACTTCAATTTGTTTATTTATGTATTTTGGAATGACATAAATGAAAAATAATGTAGTCCTACATTATTGTGAAGTAAATAAATTAACTTAAAATTATAATTGAAACCAAGAGTTGTGTTCATAATTACTTTAGTTAAACATGTTTATGATTCATTGCAAAGACATAAACATAAAGTCTTTTAAGACTTATAATAAAGTAAGACGTTAACTTGTTATGTTTTTAATTAAGACATATACAAGAAGTCATTGAGTTGATCAATGATTTATAACGTATAATGGGATTATAACAGTTTATGTTTCTTGTTGAGACATGGATATGAAGTGACTTGGTTAAAAGGTACTTGTGTTATAAAGCATGTAATTGGCTTGGAAAGTCTATTATACCATTAAGTTGACTTAGTTGGTAAATAGGTAAGTCAAAAGGAATATGTTTATCTTAAATATTGTTAGATTGTCTTACAATATTAATTCTAATGAATACCACAAGTTGATGGTATTTTCAGTTAGGAGAATCAGACTCTATTTGATTTGTTTGATTCAAGATAACCATAACTTCTTTCTTAAAAAGTAACAAGGTTAGAAAATTGAGTATGGATTGAATATACTCAATATGACTCCAACCTAGAAGATTAATAAAACACCATTTCATTATGGAATGTGATGAATCACATTAAGTTTTAAAATTGAAGATTACGAATTTGTTAAACTATTAATGAATAGGTTATTAACAAAGTAAAATCGGAATTATCAATGTGTATTTGTAATGTCCCAAAAGAGAACAATGTAGTTTTGCTCTAATTGCTAAGTATATATAGATAGTCTATATATTACAAAAGGCAAGTGGGAGTTTTTTTATCTTGAAAGATAAAATTACAAGATACATAATCTTCTAAAACACACTAGTAAATATCATGATGAGGTTAGACATGTAAATGATAGACCTCATGATGATGGAATTTTCATTCATAGATCTGCAAGGATATCTCGGATATTTGACTTATATCTTTGAGAAATATGAGTTCTGGGATTATAGTAAACACGATAATCATTATGATGGATTACCAAATATTGAATTGGGAAAATTACTCATACTATGAATGTTAAAGATCTTTGTCCATAAAGATAATCAATTTTGGAAATTTGGTTTATCTTAATAGTTAGACTAGAGAATGGAAATGAGTTTCTTCAAAGAGATGAAAAACCCTAGTGGTTTGAATTTCTATGTAGAAATCATATGGACAATATTGTACACATATTTAATGCATGTTTTATGACAAGATTATTAATCATACTTAAGCAATTAATTATGATTGAATATTCTTTCAAGACACATTAAATATATAAAGATGATAATTGTCATACTTGTTTTCATTAATATGAAATATGACAATGGAATATCAAAACTCTTTCTTGAGAAATTACTTGGCGAGGACGGTAAGTAATTGAAAGGTTTTTAATTCATATAATCTTTGGAAGTGTACAAGTGCAATAATTCATGAATGGATAAATGCATGCATCTATGAAATTATTCTTATATTAAATTATTAAATCCATTTTCGATTTATAATTAAAATAAGATAAATTTTAAGTATTCACGAAAGCTAGTGGGAGTATTATGTTAAGTTTTTAAATCTTATATGTTGTATAACATATAGGAAGTAACATTCCTTGTAAGCTAAATGTTAAGTCTTAGATTGGAATGAAACTTCACTTGTAAGATTTAAAATTAAAACATACAACCTTGGAATATATGTTTATTGTTAATAAACATGTGCGATAAAATAAATGATTCTAATAAAACATGATATATCATTTGGGAAATTGATAAATATCTTTTGACAAGATAGAACGTGAATGAAGTCTAAGTTTGACATGTAGATTCATCATGTACATCATGTAGTGTATTAAAATTGTTGTATCATTCTTGAATAAGAGTGATTTGACAACATTGATATCTAATTAAAAGTTATTAGATAACTTGTGTAATGAATATTCTAATAGAATTACATCCTTAAAACACGGAATTGCTCCTAGATTCTATGGATGAACAATATGTCAATTGTTGTGCAAATTGTCATCGACTTTAAACTTGAAAGTTAGGAAAGCATCAAACATTACACAATAAGATATTAAAGTTTACGGAGTTTTAATAAGCATATTGTTGTTTGTATACAATGATCTTTGGTTTAATTGAGATGACACTCAATACTAGTCATGGTAGGATTTCATCCTTGTTAATGGCCATGTGAACTAGTGGTGCTTATCTAAAACACGATTGCATTATACATTAAAAGAATAAGAATACTTTAAACTTTGAAATGTTTGAAAGTTTAAATTGTCATAAATTGGTGATAGAGGATGTCACACACTTTATGAATTATTATGTGGATTGTTGAATGCACACATACAAGGACTTCATTAATTGAATTCTTGAAATAAGTATTCTCAAAATTACGATAGATCAAGTTGGTTGATTTATGCCTTGTCAACAAGTATGATTGTCATTACTTGAGGCATAATTCATCAACTGGAATTTTCATGCATTGATCTATTTGGTATTTGGATAAGGGATGTTAAACAATTGTTATAATAAATCAAATACTTGGTATGTTTGATTTTATAATATATTGTATCCTATATTTGCATGTTTAATCCGTGAATAAATTTATTTATTCTAAATCGTCCGTTGTCGATTAATGATATGGGAGTATCATTAAACTAAGACAAATCGAGAGATATGGTAGAATATACTTGAAAGTATATTGATGAGAATGCATACCAATTTCGGATGATATTCAATGAATTGAATATAGGACTTATCCCAACTACATAATTTACTTTGTGGATATTGTTATAAGTAAATTATGAATAGTTATCCTCGGACTTGAGATACCGGATAAGTGTCATGAATGTAGTGCATACGTGGAACAACTTAACGCTATCGTGGCGGTAGTCATAAGGGTTGTTTCACGAAGTGTTGCAAAGTTTGTGGGTTATTCTCGTAGTCAAGATAGAATTTGTTCCTTCAAATTTATTTGGAGTTTAATCTTCTTTGGGCCCTCGTAGGGTTGACAAGATGTTTGTGTGGCCACACCCAAAGTTCTCCCAGAATATGTTCGGAAGATTTGGTAATCTTGCTCAATCACTTATAACGAGAAGCAGAATAGTTGGATAAAGAATGACTTAATTCCATATCTTTATTTAACATGGTATTAGAAACAAAGGATAATAATAATGAGAAATCATTAAAAGGTTTTCGAGGAGCCTTGCTCGAGTTGTACTAGAGGCATCGAAGTGTTGCTAGGCGCTAACGAATGTGATCACTCTATTAAGATATGTCCAGTGGGGCTGTTGGTTTTATGGACAATAAATTAATAGGCGTGAGTTAGGATCGAACTTCGAGACTATGGGATTGCACACTTTACGTATGAGAATTTAAAGTTAATAATTAAATATAAATGTTATATTTATTTATTTATTAAACGAAATAACTAACGGACGTTATGTAATTAATGTAATGGATTAACGGTCGTTAAATGTTTATGGAAAAGGACTAAATTGCAATAGTTGGGAAGGTTCCGGAATCCTTTGGGAATCCTACACCGATCGGCCTAAAGAAAAGGAAACAACCTCAACTTGTTCACCAAGTTTAGTTGGGTATATAAACAAGGCTAGGGTTTTATTTTTCCATCTCTTGTGCTCATTAGCTAAACCCTAAAAGCAGTTTTGTGTGTGTTTCTTTGATCCAAACCGATCGTACACCACCTCTTGGTGTCGATCCACTCTTTCCTATAAACCAAGTTATTTGTTTTATAAAACTAGCATTACTTTAATTCGGTTTAATGCGTGTGTACAAGAACATAGTAATAACATACTTTTGTTATTATCTTGGATTGAATTACAAAGCGGTGAGGGTAATTCATATAATCCTATAAACCCTAATTAGGGTTCATCCTAATTGCTAGTTTGTGGATTTGATTCTTGTTCGGCTAGAATCAAGAAAGTGCATATACTTTATTCTTTAGTTAATTAATTATTCATTATATGTTCCTATCGCTTCGCACTTACTTTGATGTTTATTGTTTATATTTATGATTAGTCATGTTATATAATTCCAACAAATATGTATGATCACGGCCAACTATATACTATGAAAAATTGTGTATCTTTCATTTTAGCAAACCCGTAATATAGATCATTGAGCCGAGGCGAGTAAAAACGCGTCAAGCTCAAGCTAAAAGTCGAACGTGGTATTTGTTTTTCATCATTTAGGCAATATTTGTCCACTACTAAAAATAGTTAATTGTTAAACGGTAACATCGTCTTTTTAGACTTTTGCAGAAACACGAACAGCAATTAATGCTTTTTTTTTTTTTTTTTAATTTTATGTTTTTGTTCATGAACAATAATATTAGGACGGAGGTAGTAACTACTAACTTATCATGTTCCGATTTTACAAAGATATTTGTTACTTCTTCTTAATTTAAATGTCTGTTATAATATGTTGTTCAAACTGATATTTCGCACATGACTTCATGCGACAAAAATCCGTCATGTAAAAACTTGTGGAAAGTAAAATTTCTTGCTGATTTTGAGTTACGGTAAGGATATTTTCAATGAAAGATATTAAAAAAAAGGGAGAATTTCATGTATATCCTTGCAAAATCTTCAAATTACACCAATATCCTTGCAAATTTTCTAATTACGTCAATATCCTTCTAAAAGTTAAAAACTCTCAAATAAGTCCAAATATCTAATTAAATTCTAATTAAATGTCTTAAATGTTTAAGACTCTATTAGAAAATTACTTTGACTAATTTACCCTTCTCTGCAACATCAGTTAAGAACAAAAAGAACACACTTACCCAAAATTAAAACATCACAAAACACGATTCATAGAAACTACAATCATACAAGGCCACACTACTTTTTTTTAAAACAAAAAATTCCCTTATAAGCTAGTTCAAATAGGAGCATAAATAATGATTTCAAATGAAAAAGAAATACAGTAAACTTTTTGTAAGTTAGGAGTATATTTTAGTTAAATTGAGTTTGTGGATGTTAAAGCATAAATTTGCTTGTATAAACCTATTTCTACTACACATAAACTTCTTAAATCTGTAAAAACATCATATATATATATATATATATATATATATATATATATATATCTCAAATGTATTAAATTGTAAAGATGTTTTCAAAATATTAAACCTTTTCATGCCAAGTAAACATGAAATATGTTTCCACTATGGTTAATAAAAATATAAACCTCTTCATCATATTATAAACTTATTTATAAATCAGTTAAGTGGATACTCTTGAAATCATCAGCCAGGTCCATTCCAAAATTAAATGTTTATTTGTTTTGTAGTAGCTAGTTGTACTTAAAAATATTTAGATAAATAATTAGTCCATAACAATAATGGAGGTATTTGGTATAATGTCAATTTAATGATACTTTCTTAATGCCGGCCTGCGGCTTGCCTCATTTTGTCTCATAGCAAATAGAAAACATTATATTTGCATTCACTTTTATATTTTGTTTCATTCAAGATGGAATAAACTATACACGGGATTGCCTACTACTTGTTCTTGACCTTTTTACTAATCACTTTGAGTATTGCTGGTTTGGTCATCAAGTGTACCATCTACATCTAGTTTAATGACTATTATCCCGATTATATCGATACTAAAATTCAATATCCAAACATGGTCAAGCTAGTGAACTTTGTGTTGTTAGCTTGGTACACAAAGTTCACGATTTTATTTGATACTAGAAGTCAGTTTGTTAGACTTTGAAATATTTTTTTAACAATAAACTAGACAACCACACTAAGTATAACAGTTGCTAAATGTTTACAGAGATGGTTGCAATTAACTATCTTTTATTGTTTTTCTATATAGGCATGACGGATTAAACAACACTTTTGGGAAAGCTTTTAAGGCGAGAGATGTTAAGTTATTTGAAGCTGAAAGTTCCTTTTAAAGCCGAAAGGTGTTTGTACAACCTAAAAGCTCTGTACAAACGATTAAAGGAAGATGATTAGGAGACCTAAGAGCATGAAGTATCGTGACGAGGGAAGCTCGCCACTCCTAGGTGGCAGCCTCGTCACCCCTCGCCACCACACCAACACACCTTGCCATCTCTCGCCGGAAGCTGCCTCGCCGGGGAAGTGACGAAGAAAAAGACAAGAACTTTATTTTTTATTTTAAATTGTGTTTTGTGTTTGAATGAGTGTGTAGTTTGAGTGGGTGGGGCCCAAGTAAAGAGGTTGAAGTTAGTTGTGAATGGGGGGTATTTTTAAGTGGGTGTGTTGAAGTGATGTGGCACATGTGGGACCCAAGTGAAGAGGTGTGGCTTAGCCACGACACTCCATGCTCTAACATATGTGACTAAATTTTAGCCTAATCATATGTGGCATGATCTTGATGGTGTGTGAAAAAGTGAGTCCCTTAGCTGCAACCATCATGATGATGATGCCACATAAGTTTAGGCACATCTTTAGGCATATCTTTAATTCTTCCAATCATAGCTCTGATTAAATTGATACCATAAGATGGCTTGTTATCTAAAATAGTGTTGTTTGGGGCACCCCTTAAAGGTTAATGGCACAATGGCACCCCCTTTAAGCCATTTTTATCGGCCTGCGAACAGAAAAAGATAGTTGTTTACTATTTTTTGTCTTTTAATACTTTTGATTTATCAAACTCCTGTAGTTTTATAATAAAAACTAAATTAAAAAAAATTAAGAAAGAGGGGGGGCATCAAGAAGAAGTTCCTTCAATTTCCGGTCTAATCGCAATAATTACTTCGCTTTAAACTTTGTCTACATAGTTTTTTTTACCTACTATAACTACTAACTTTACATGTTCCGATTTTACAAAGATATTTCCCGGTTCCTCTTCATTGAAATGTTTGTTATAATATGTTGTTCCAACTGATATGTCGGTTCAAGTAACACTAACCCGATACCTACAATATATTAGTGAATAGTAATAATTGATCAAATAATTTAAATTTTGGTTTTCGATGACTTATATACTGGACTTATATTTTTGGGCTGAAAATAATTATTTAATCTCTAATGACAAAAGATGCGAACCACAAAGCAAATTATTATCTTTTTAATCCTTGTAAGAACGTCATTGCTTTTGGCGTGTGAAAAATTGGTTGAAACGACAATTTTGTCCCAAATTTAAAGAGTAAACGACATTCTTCAAACGACGCCGCTTTGGCAAAGTAACCAACCCGATCCAAACCGAAATCACGTGAGACACGAAATGTTGTTTATTCCTTTTCTTTTGTCGCTTCGAGTGTCTCAAAAGGGTATGTTTGTCGCTTCGGGTAAAAAGGACCCGACTTACCTCATCACCGACATATCTTTGGTTGCTTATTATCATCTTTCAAAAAAACCAAAAGCCCAGAAACTTCATCAATACAGTGTCTCTGACAGTCGGTCCGTTGTATTTACGCTTTCTCCAACCACCACACGGGGGCATCAAGAAGAAGTTCCTTCAATTTCCGGTCTAATCGCAATAATTACTTCGCTTTAAACTTTGTCTACATAGTTTTTTTTACCTACTATAACTACTAACTTTACATGTTCCGATTTTACAAAGATATTTCCCGGTTCCTCTTCATTGAAATGTTTGTTATAATATGTTGTTCCAACTGATATGTCGGTTCAAGTAACACTAACCCGATACCTACAATATATTAGTGAATAGTAATAATTGATCAAATAATTTAAATTTTTGGTTTTCGACAGACTTATATACTGGACTTATATTTTTGGGCTGAAAATAATTATTTAATCTCTAATGACAAAAGATGCGAACCACAAAGCAAATTATTATCTTTTTTAATCCTTGTAAGAAACGTCGCCGTTTTGGCGTGTGAAAAAATTGGTTGAAACGACAATTTTGTCCCAAATTTAAAGAGTAAAACGACATTCTTCAAACGACGTCGTTTGGCAAAGTAACCAACCCGATCCAAATCCGAAATCACGTGAGACACGAAATGTTGTTTATTCCTTTTCTTTTGTCGCTTCGAGTGTCTCAAAAGGGTATGTTTGTCGCTTTGGGTAAAAGGACCCACTTACCTCATCACCGACATATCTTTGGTTGCTTATTATCATCTTTCAAAAAAACCAAAAGCCCAGAAACTTCATCAATACAGTGTCTCTGACAGTCGGTCCGTTGCATTTACGTTTCTCCAACCACCACACGCAAACGTATAAGGTATAACATCTACTTAATTTAATATACGCTATTCATTGCTCATTTTGTCTTAATTGCATATAAGTATTTACAAAACATGTAAACAGTAAATGTGTAACCTGATACACACACTGTAATTAGAATAAGGTATTTAAGTAGAAAGTTCTTGCAAATAATAGATGTATTGAAGTAAAAAGTTGTTGAAAATAATAAATGATAAATCCCATTATGTTCAGATCTGTAATGTTTATGTTCTTTACTCTATATATAGTACTGACTAAAACTTTTATGTCTATACTTTGTATGCCTAAATGTGTTGCCATTTGTAGTTTGCCAAATAAAATGAAAGCAAAAAGAAAGTTAAGATATGACGATAAGCCTAATTTAAATGAAACCGGTGATTCCAGTGCATATAATGTTGATGCCGTTAGTGATAATATTAATGCCGTCAGTGTAATATCCCCTAATAACATAAAAAAAATATGTACGCATAACAACTATAAGCAAAATAATGTAGAAAATGAAAATGAGTCTACACAACAATGTAGTAATTTAAATAATAAAACGTGTGATTTCAACAATGTTTCATCAAATCCTTATATTACTTATTATGATCATGGTGATTTTGTAACCCCTACGACACATACATTACACCAACCACAACTACCTAAAAAAATAAACACCCCTAATGAGCCAAAGAAAAGGAAAGGCGCTTAAGATCGCTTATGCCGAATGAAAAGAAACGCTCCATCTACTTTACAACGTCTACAAATGCAAGGCCGCTACCAACAAATACCATCCAAGCGTCAACGATAGATAATCAGCCTGAATGCCAAACCAAGGACTGCACATCATCAGCCAAACATATACGTAAGTAGGCATATGTCAATATCTCTTTATCAAAAAAGATGAAATTGACTGTTTAGCTACAACTAATTGTCTTGCTTTATTGCTTTATTTATTGCAGAAAATTTATATTGCCCAAGTATTGCCAAGGATTGTCACGCACAAATGAGCTCTTTCCAATCTATGATGACTACCGATAATCCAAATAGTATTTGCCAAAGTAAGTAACACACAACTGTTTTTGCTAATTTAAACTACTCCCTATTCTTATGCATTGTATTTGGATTAAATTGTATGACACTATCTGTATATTCACAATTTGGTATATTTTCTGTTGCAGTTAACAATATTGAAAATGATGCCTGTTACATACATACAACTTCTGAGAATAAGACAACTAAACAAGATCCTGAAAGTAAGTACCAGCCATGCCGTTCATTATCTTATGCTAAAAAAAAATTGCTGCAAAATATTTATTTACCACTTATTTATTTTCACATTTTCTATTATCTATTTTTTATACTGTAAGATGCATAATTAAAAAATGCTCAACTTTCTGTCACAGGTACTAACATACAAAACAAAAGATGTTACGTGCAGACACCATATAACACAAACATCATGCATCAACAATCTGAAAGTGAGTACATCTATCATTAGTGCTTATCAGTATAACTAACTATAAAAGTTACACATTTGTATATTTGTTGTTATAATTGCTGTAAAGCAAATTCACATTTTAATATCTCAGAATAATGTACACATGTCGAGATGCTACTCAAAGAATAATGTCAAGAAATAATTGAATCTAATGTTTGGAAAAAGAGAAAATGCAACAGTAAGTTAAATAACATATTTGTATAAAATTATACCTTTTATGGCTAATCTTTTACCATATACTTAAATATATTTCAAATATCTGTTACAGTTAAAGAACGAAACAACAGCAAGAAACAACGACAACTTTTACATAAGTATAATGGCACACCCCAACATTCTAAGAGTAAGTACTTCGTCCAATAGCTAAAGAAACTTAAAATGTTTGCACAATTTTGTCTTATCCTTATGTGTTATAATTTTGTTACCATGCAGGTAAATCTATAAACATTGAAGAAAACAACATGTTTAGAGATGAAAATGAAAACCAAAATTTGACAGAAAAGAAAAACAAAGGTTAGTATGACATTTAAGACTTATTTATTCATTTTACCTCATCCATTATTTGGATTGCTTTCTTATTTTTATTTTAAAATTATACAGGGCCACCTATGGAATACGCACAATTTGGAAAATGTGACCAAATTTGTCAACACTGTGGTGCCAGATTTTGGTATGAAGAACGATTGGTACACCCATATAAAACTACATTACCTCAATACCATAAATGTTGCCAAGGTGGGTCTGTAGTCATAAAACAACATCAAGAATACCCACAGTATATAAAAGAATTATACAAAGACCGGCATTTCATGGAAAACATAAGAGCGTATAACCAGATGTTTAGCATGACGTCCTTGGGAGCACAAGTTGACGAGTCAATTAACAAAGGAACAGGCCTTATGTTTTCCGCATTTCGTGCCAAATATACCATAATATTGGGTCACTTTGTCCAAGAAGAAGAAAGCGCCATGTTTTCTCGCAACTTTACATATACGATATGTATAATGAAATTGATAACCGTATGTTTCACTTTGATGGTGAACAAAAAGTAAACTCAAAGGGAGATAGTAGAAGGGTTAATGAAGTTGTTGGATAACCATAACGCTACTGGTACAACTATTTCGCACCGCAAGAGATAAAATCTTAGACGCAACAATACCAGATTTAAAGTAAAGTCAGATAGTGTAGCAGCACCCGCCGGTATGAACTTCCTACAAGCAGAAACTCTTGGTGCAATAGTGTACGAAGAAAGTGAAGAAGCAGCATCCGATTTTGATATTATTATTCAACATCATTCACGGACAGCACAAAGAGTAAACAAGCTACATCCATGTTATATGTCCCTTCAATTTCCGCTGATATTTGTGTATGGTGAAGAAGGGTACCAAAAAGATATGCCACTAAAGCTTCAAGAAGGCAGCTCTCGCAAACAAAAGAAGATTTCCATGAAAATGTATTACGCGCATCGTTTCATGATCGTGTCAACTGCTTCGCTTTACTACCGGTAGGGCCGACTCTTCCAAAGAATATGTTGTCACAAATTTATTGTGCAGCTTGAATGAGCCGACTTGATTTTATTCGTGAAAAGCAAAATGACTTTAGAAACGAATATCTTCGAGCCCGTATGACGCGATTATGAGAGGAGACCGTGATGGACACGATGTAGGTTCAAGAATTATACTACCAGCATCTTTCACAGGTGGTCCAAGATACATGTACAGCCATTACCTAGATGCACTAGCAATTTGTCGTGTACATGGTAACCCGTCATTCTTTGTCACATTCACATGCAACGTAAAGTGGCCAGAAATCGTAGAATACTTGGAAGATTTCCCAGAATTAACTGCCACAGATAGAGCTGACATTGTCGTTCGTGTGTTTGAAAAAAAAGTTCAAGATTTCATAAAATTCCTCAGAAATACACGAGTTTTGGGCAGACTGACGGCAGGTATTTTCTATCACCAACTTATAGTAGATAGTGGTTTGTAATCTAGAAAAAAAATAAAACTCTTCTTTTGATACAAGTTAAACTTAAACTAAATTACTAACGTTATTGTAAATGTTTATACTGCAGTTTTATACACAATCGAGTTTCAAAAACGTGGTCTTCCACACTGTCATACACTGATTTGGATATCGAGGCAACAAAAATACTGGAATGACGAAGAGGTCGATGATACATTTGTGCGTAATTACTGCACTAAAGACAAGATCCGTAAGGTTATAGAGTCATTTCGAGTTTATGATCCATGGTCCATGTGGAGAAGCCAACAAGAATGCCCCATGTATGCAGGCAACTGATAGTTGTAACAGGAAATTCCCCAAGCAATATTGTGAAAAGACATACATTGACAGAGATGGATACGTGCACTATAGAAGACGCGATACAGGAATAACTACAAAGAAAAAAGGCATTCACCTTGATAATGCATACGTAGTCCCATACAATAGATTATTATGTATGCGATACTATGCACACATCAATGTTGAATACTGTGGATGGTCGATGTTGATTAAATATCTTTTCAAGTACATTTCTAAAGGCACTGATCGCGTTGTTGCCAACATATCGAAAACCGCTGATCCATCATCCTCTAACACACAAAAGAACCGAATACGAATTGATGAAATCAAGAATTTTCAAGAATCAAGATTCATCGGCCCACATGAAGCATGCTGGAGGATATTCGGTTTTGACATACACAGTAGAGACCCACCTGTTCAGATACTTGCAGTGCATCTTGAAAACAAGCAACGTGTTATTTTCAGAGCCGATGATAGCCTTGATTCAATAATTTCTAACCCTTGCAATAAGAAGACAACACTAACAGAATGGTTAAACTATAATGCAAAATGGGAAGACGGACGACACCTTACATATCTAGACTTCCCAAGTGAATTCGTATGGTATAATGGCGGCAATTATTGGCAAAGGCGAAAGAATCTGAATAAACCTGCACTTGGGAGATTAACATACATACATCCAAGCTTAGGAGACTTATTTTATGAAAGGATGCTCTTATGTCATCAAAAAGGTTGCAAATCCTTTAAGGACATACGAAAGGTCAACAATACAGTATATCCAACATATAGAGCAGCATGTGAGGCAATGGGTTTGCTTGGCGACGATAATGAGTGGAAAATAGCATTAGAGGAAGCTGCTTTCCACGCAACGGCTTCACAACTAAGGGCTTTATTTGTCCAGATTCTAATTTTTTGCGATGTATCTAATCCTAAAAACTTATGGCAAACTTTTTGGAAGCAGATGTCTGATGATATGCCACACATAGTTTCAAAAACTCTCGGGATTCCAGTTATTGAAAAAAATGACACAAACCTAGAAGCATATGTTTTGTGTGAAGTAGAAGGCATCCTAAATAGTTACTCAAAATCGTTACCAGAATTTGGTCTTTCTTTGCCGCCCAAACATCTACTTAAGGCATTAAAAAACCGCCTTCTGATGGAAGAAAGAAACTATGATCGTGAGATGCTGATGA
Source organism: Chrysanthemum lavandulifolium (assembly GCA_022545495.1). NCBI lineage: Eukaryota > Viridiplantae > Streptophyta > Magnoliopsida > Asterales > Asteraceae > Chrysanthemum > Chrysanthemum lavandulifolium. The sequence continues at coordinate 54,408,041 of CM040244.1, forward strand.
GAGAAAAAGAGTCGCTGATACCAAAGTTGAACAAAGATCAAAATATAATCTATGAATTGATTGTGGGTGCGATAGCAGAAAATAAGCAAGAACTTATCTTTGTATATGGTCATGGCGGTACTGGAAAGACATTCCTTTGGAAAGCTATAATATGCACCATACGTTCTCAAGGCAAAATAGTATTAGCAGTTGCATCGTCATGGATTGCATCTTTACTTTTACCAGCTGGACGTACGGCACACTCAAGATTCAAGATACCTTTAGAGCTAATCGATGAATCAATCAGAGTATAAAAAAGGAAGCCAATTGCGCTTTATCAAGGAAACGGATCTCATAATATGGGACGGCCCCAATGAATGATCGCAGTGCTTTGAAACATTGGATCGCACCTTAGAGATATCCTTGATGCGCCAAACAGCTTTGTTCGGAGGCAAAACAAGAATATTGGTGGTGACTTTAGACAAACACTTCCATTAAGAAAAAGGCGCCAAAAATCAAATCATCTCATCTTCAATCACCCAATCTTATCTGTGGAAACACTTCAAAGTATACACACTTCATGAAAATATGAGATTACAAAAGGAAGGGCTGTTAGAAGAAGAAAGAGAAAGTATAAGCAACTTTTCAAAATGGGTACTTACAGTTGGAGAAGGCAACATAGGTATACCAGATGATGAAGACAACGAAAATTGCTCATGGGTGGATATCCCAGATGAATTATGCATACCGCAATCTGACAATTCAAGGTTAGAATTAATAAGTTTTATATACGATAATGATACATTGCAAAACCCAACAGCAAACGGTTTACAAGAAACAGCAATTGTGTGCCCTAAAAATGAGACGACTGATCTGATAAATGCACAAGTGTTAGAAATGCTTAAAGGTGAGCTAAAAACCTATGTCAGCTCTGATGAAGCAATACCTAAAAGCAGCGATGGAGCGGAAACAGAGCTACTGTATCCTGCAGAATATTTAAACAGTCTTTCATTTGGAGGTTTTCCATCACATAAATTACAACTGAAAGCTGGAACACCGGTTATGCTGTTACGTAACTTAAATTTAGCTTCTGGATTATGCAATGGAACAAGACTCATAGTAACACAACTGTTGAATAAAGTCATTGAGGTGAAAATCATTACAGGCACACGTATCTCGGAAAAGGTCTTTATTCCCCGGATTCTCCTAATAAACAAAGAAGAACAACTGCATTCATCTTCAAAAGGAAGCAATTTCCCTTAAGAGTATGTTACGCAATGACCATCAATAAAAGCCAAGGACAATCGCTCAACAAAATAGGAGTTTACCTTTCTGAACCCGTTTTTGGCCACGGTCAGTTATATGTTGCTTTATCACGTGCAACATCTGCGAAAGGGTTAAAGATACTCATCGACCAACAGCCTAACCGACACCCAAATAGTACAAAGAATATAGTATATAAAGATTTTTTGTCACAAATTCAAACCAACCAGGTTTACCCATTCCTTTAATAACATCTAATATACTCACTGTGTATATATCTAGCATCTACTCCATAAAAGTAAACAAAGTTTGTTTGCCAGTATTAGATGGTAATTAATTTTGCGCTTTTCCTTTTTGCCATATTCATTATTACATAAACATAATAGCTACCCAATATGATAAACCTTTAGTGTACCATACTTACTAACACCATTGGCAACCATGACGATTTCTTAACAGTAACAACATCCGATTTTTGACATCATGGAAGGATCAAGCATATCATCTCCATACAAAAGACAAAGGAAAACAATAGCACTACCGCAAACCTATCAATGTTGCGTACATAAGGCCAACACACTCTAACAAAATGATAGAAGTCAAAGTTTATCGAAAATGGATTGCCAGAACCCAAGGAAACCCGATCCTACAGAATATGTTGTATATTACTTGATCAACAGGTATGTAATCAACATTATTCATAACAAAATTTCACACATGTATATAAAAATATATGGTATTAACTTATAGAAAATATCAAATATCTATTAGGGAAATGCTATTCAAGCAAACATGGTCATAAAGATATTAACTATTTTGAGAGAAAATTCCAAGAAAATATGGCATATAGAATTACAGTTATTCAGTGAGCCAAAGAAGAACATGGCAATACAATAAGTTAGCCACAAAACCTCTCTTATCTTTGGACACGCAACTACTTTTGACGCCATTCCAGCAGACAATTTTCCAGAATACTATTTTGAATTTGCCGCGCATAATGAGCTCTCAAAAAGAGCAGATGTTAGTACAGCCATACTAACAGGCACGTTAACTTATATATTTGGTTTTTAGCATAACCCACATTTGGAACAAATAATAATGTATCCATGTTTTGCCATCAGATTATATTGGAACGATTCAGCGAATAGACACTGTCAGAGAAGCGGGAAGCATAACATCAAGCATCACGCGATGGAGGACCTTAGAAGTACAAAACTTGGAGTAAGTTTAACTTTACAAATTAAAATAAAATATTAAGTAGCATGTTTCTTACTTTTTAGACTCCTTATTTATTTACCATTTACACCACAGCGGGATGACAATAAAATTTAAAATGTGGAATGAGATGGCACTAGAGTTTGATGAAGAAGAATATAAAACACTGCAAAAGCCAGTAATTATTGCCATTAACTCTTGCAGAGTGACAAACAGATTTAATGGTAAACATTATTCTTACACTTTTTATATCCATAATCTAAAAACAAAAAACATTGATGTTTAAAAGCAAATGTGTAAACCTGATTCATTTATAAATAATTGCAGAAATCCAGCTTACAGGGACATCTGCAACACGCTATTTTCTAAATCCAAACATCCCAGAAGCACAGGAAATCCGCAATGTGTAAGTAAAATTGATACTCCAATATAAAAACCTTTATCAATATAAAACAATACATAACAAGTCATGGCATCACGGCTACAACACAATGCTTGATCCGCCTCCCGCATTAAGTATTGAGCAATGAGGTTTGAAATGAGGAACAAGAAAGAAACAGAACCGAGTATCGTTGAAGACATTGGTTGACATAAACCGTTATCATATGGTAAACTATATATATATATATATATATATATATATATATATATATATATATATATGTATACATATATATGTACACATATATATGTACACATACATAGATACATTAAATTAATTATTATGTTACTCTACACATGTTTACTAACAACTATATTACGCAACAATATGTTAGGTTTACTAATGAAGCCACAATTTTATCAATCGACCGAACAAGACCATGGTACTAAAAAAAATGCTCTCAATGTCCACTTAAAACTATTGAAGAATCCCCGGTACCAAGATGCGTAGACCATGGTTTTCAGCCTACTCCAACTTATGGGTACTCTCTATTCCTAACACATTTTTCTAAAACATTTTTCCTTCACCATAAATACTACAATACATTATTGACCTCCTCTTATACAATCAACAGGTACTGTTTTAGAGCAAGGATTGACGATGGAACAGCAACAGTTATATTGGTTTGTTTTAGCCCTGAATCAGAAAGATTACTACCAGAATGCAACAGCCTATTGGCCACACTTGAAGACAAAAACCCTTATAACATCCCACAACCACTGCTTTCCCTTGAAGGTACACAACATATCTTCCAACTACATTTTGCAAAAGAGAGTATACAAGGGAATGTACAGTTCATATTAGACAAAGTCTTAGACCCTCCACCATTAACAACGACCCTTGCCACTGTTGTACCTCTAACAACAATTCCACCCATTGCTGGGCCTACTCAACAACCTACACTTCTTATGGGACCATCCGAAACATCAGAATATGTAAACCAGCCACCTCTTGGCATACCCATCACAGACCTGTCACATGACAATCTGACACAAAGTGAAGAAGCAATACAACAACAAAGTGCTGATTGTTCGACTCCGCCAACACAGGTAGCTGCCACAACAGCTGACAACCAACCTGAAAAGACGGAAGTCCAAAAGAAAACAGCAAAAAGAGAGTTAAAATTCTCATCAGCTTCACAGGATGCATCTCAGATGAGCAAGAAAAAAGGGAAACAAGACTAGGCAACTCCAAAATCTGCACTAACTTTTGTAACAACAATTAGGCCACCTGAACTTTAACAACATATGTATATACCTATATTAGCATCAGACGTGTTGTAAACACTTATGTATAGCTAATCATGTCATCCCATGACAATTATAACCTTTTGCAAATGAATAGGCTGCCATGGGCTTGAAATTGGTGAGTTGTTGGTCTTCTGCCTGTGCAGATTCATCTGGCCCAACTAAGCTTCTTCTAATCTGCTTATCTGCTTATTTAGTATGTTTTATTGTGTGATTTTAGCTTCTATTAGTAGCCCTTAGTATAGAATAGATCTGTCCTTCCTTATTTTCCCCTTAGGAGCTTATTCCATTAGCTTAATTTGGCTGCAAATAACCCCCTTTTGGCCCATAGTCTGCTGCACATCAGTCCTCTTTCTGCCGAAACAGTCTTTACTCAATAGATTTAGTGCTTATTTTGATGAAAGTTCTGATTGTTTTTAGCTCTTCTATTAAGATCAAGTATTAGATTATCTGTTTTGTCCCTAAATAATTGATTAAGCTTGCAAGATGTCCCCATTAGTTCACCTATCTGCTGTTGTAACAAGTTTAATTTTTAGTACTTAGTTTAATTTGATTTAAGCTTATTTTGGTTGCAAAAGTGTTTCCCTTAAGTATTATTTGCTTATTAGATTATTTAGGTTTCCTCATAGCTGATTTCATCATGTAATGTTAGCTTATAAGCTTTGTCCTTTAGCATAATTCTCTAAAAGGGAAATTTGATCACTTTTGGGCGTTTAAGATTTTGATGGACTGCTTTCATTTTCCAGTTAATATACTCGAGTTATACTTGCATTCAGGGGTGGTTTTTTACGCCCTGTACAACTGATCCAGGTTTGAGGTAAGAATTTCACACATTGAAGTATTGTGCTTTGGGAATGAGTCAAAACAGGTAGGGTTCAGCTGGATTGGTTAACTCGAAACATTTGGGCACCTTGATATTGAATTGATCCAAAGGATATGCACTTTAACAAGCATGAGTTTGTGTCGTTGGGTGCACCCGAGAGTGAAATACTATACACCCCGTTATTTGGAGCTTCCCAAAAGTAAGTCTATGGACAGCGTTTACAAAATCTACAAAGATTAGTAAACATGGTCTTTAAAAGGTATTCATTGCTCAATGAGCCAATGTTGTGCACATATGACAAAACTCATATAGCATAAAAAATTATATGCAAAAAACCCGCCGCAACGCGCGGGTGCATACACTCGTTATTATAAAAGTTCTATGTTTGAATTGTTGGGTTGAGTAAGGATCAAACCCATTTAGTCTTCTAAAAACTCTTAAGATTATTCCTAATTGTCATCACCAGTACCACCATCTATAGTCTCTATAACGACCCGTAAAATTTCAGATTATTATAATATTATTTTTACATCATAGAATGCAAATCAATTATATTGTGATAGTTATGAATATTGATCTCGTTGGAGCAGAAATATGACACCGCACACAACAGTACTTTTCCACCAAGTATCTTAATAGTGAACGTGAAATTATTATTATATGATTTATAATTTTAAGCATACGTGAGCTTAAACGTGTTTTGGGAGGTTATCCCACACATTGCAGAACGCAGTAACACGCAAAACTGATGTTTTACATTGAGAAAAGTGTGATGATCACTTTTCAACATTTACTGATGATTTACGAACGAAAACGAGAGGTTATCTCGTGATTTTAGGAAAACACAGCACCGCACGCATACCGACACCGACGTAGTAACGACAAATAGTTATCATAAAATTCATACGCAATAATAACATCATTTGTTACGCTTGCGAAAACGTTTCAAAAAATGTAATTTTTATATTTTTCGAGTACCAGGAAGGTACGATTACACGGGGACACGACAAGAACACGGGGTACATTTAATACACTATTAATAATAAAAAGACTAAAATACATCGTTCGTCCCTAAACTTTTACCTGCGCATCACGATTAACTAAACTTGAGCTTTTTCATCGCTGGAGGTCCAAAACATGGGTTTTATACTCTAGACAAGTCCCTTGACCAGGATTGCCATAGTCAACATGAATTTTCTGGCTTTACATCGAGGGTATAATAGACCGTTCACAATTTTAACATGCCATAGTTAAAATCTAACCCAACCTTCAACCCAGGGACCAAATGTGATTATGGCTACTAGCCGTTTCTTCCCTGATACGCTAACATTTAATTTCACGCGAACCAATAAACCCACCCAACAAACAACTTTACCAATCATAATAACACCCTTATCCAGAAACGATCAACTGAAAATCAAAATCTGAATCTAAATCCTCGTTTCTAGAACTCAAAAGACCAACCCAACTTCCAGTAATACCATGTCGATCGATCGTATTAGCAACATGCAAGATATAGTGATCATTAATATTTTGAATCGGTTGCCTTGTTAGAAGCGGTGAGAACCTCTAGTTTAGCGCGAAGCTGGAGGTCTAAGTGGACTTTGCTCACCGATGTCATAGTTGATGATGATTTCTTTTATTATTTAACATATGAGTTTGAAGGGAGGCTTGTTACTAGACTCTTAAATCAGCTTATGGGTCCAATAAGAAAGTTTTTCTTCTCTGTAGAGCCAAGATCAACGCTTAGAATAGACGACTTTCATTATGAAGAGATTCGCGATTGGCTTTGTTTTTAGCTCGACATGGAATTGAGGAGCTGATTATTAGAAACTGGTATAGTGAACGAGTTACGTTCCCAACCCAACTTTACTCTCGTTGGGAGTTAAAACATCTGGAACTTCATGTTTGTGCTATGGATACTTTGGAATATTTTCATGGCTTTCCAAATCTATTGAGCTTAGAATTGATTCATGTCAATTTTCTATCCGGTACAGTTTGGGAGTTTATTGCCGGTTGTCCCTCACTTGAGTCTCTTAAAATGAATCGTCCTACTACAAACGAGATGAGACTATGATATATTGCAAAACTTAGGAATTTGAAGAAGTTAGATTTGTCATTCGATCTTTATAATGTTGTGACGACAATCACAACATCCGATATCTTTCACCTGACAAGACTTCAAAATCTTGAGACCCTTACATTGGATTTTGATGATTGCACGGTAAGAACAATTTGAGTTTTACACTTATAATTTTACAATGTTAAAGAAATGTGTAACAGTAATGAAATTTAATCTTTAAAACTTGTTGTAGTTGATACATGAAGCTATTATAGGATGAATGTGCCCTTTGTATCCCTGATTAACCTTAAGCCGTCCGATGTCGATTTTGGGAATAGTGTTATGGTATCGTTCATCATTGAAATGATTCGTGGAACTCCAAATTTGAAAATGTTGGATACCAGAGTAAGTGTAATACTTTAATGCATATGTATCAAATAAACATTCGTAAATTGTCATGTTTGTGTATCTCAACACTATTTGATTTTTCAGGCTGCAAACACGCTTAGTGTTCTACCTTTGGAAAAATTTTCCAATGTTGTAGACAAACACAATCGACCATGGGCACTCTGCATCGTGGTGTTTCGAGCTTTTCTAGATCGAGCATGAATTAACTTTAATAAAGTTTATACTTGCGTATTCCTATCGCTAAAGACAATCAATATCAAGCTCAATGATAGGAGTCATGATGGGAATGAAAATATCGTGAAGAACTGGAGTTGGCTGGAAGTCGTTGAAACTCCACCGAGCTTCCCCACAAATAGTGGTAGATTTCTTTTAGTGGTTGTAGTTTATGTATGGGTTGAATACCCTATGACAATTCATGTTGCAAAATAGTTTTTGTATTTTGGTACAATATTTGTTTATATGGTTTGCTTAAATTTTGCTTGTTCATATGTTGTTGTTTGTGCGTATTGTAGGTGATGCAAGTTTGACATTCGAAAGTCAAACTTCCATTTAACATTTCAATTTGATTGTAGAAAGTAAAACTGCATTTCCAGTTTACTTTAGTTAGTCAACATTGAAAACGGTGAATGGCTATTTTGTATTTGCATTTTGACTTTGTAAAGTCAAAATTGCAAAACCATTAGTCAATATTTGTTTTGGATTTTATTAATATGTTTTAGAAGTTTGACTTAACAAAGTCAAACTTCTAATGGTTTTGTGTTGTTTAATCTTCAACTAAGTTATAGTATACGTAACTTGGCAACTTGAGGGACCAATTGTGTATTTTAAAGTGATTATTGGGCGAGAGTTTTAAGTATGAAAACGGCAACCAAGACAAATTCAGGGACCGAGTGTGAAAAAAAAGTCACTATTAGACCCTTGACAGTCTCAAACCTGAGACGCTATTTATTTGTGCACACGAACCGATAAACCCATCCACCACTTTTTCCACACACAAAAAATTTCTGATGGAAGATTTTCCTATTTTGAATGAACTCATGGAGATTGATGGTTCATCCAAGTTAAATGATCGTATGGCAGTGTGGTTTGAAGAAGAGGCTGCACAAGAAGGGCTTTTGAAAAAGCTAGTTCGTCAGTGCATTGATCATCTAAAGAGGGGAATCATGAAGCGTAGGAGATGATTGAAGAGAACAAAGCTCGGGACCTCGGGAATAGCGCTGATCGTTTGGATGTACCGAGGAAAATCCAAAGCGAGGCACACACACCAACTTGTTCAATTCATACGATTCTTGGTCAAACTGATGAAGCTATTCGTTTCAACGAAGGTTTTGTTAAGAAAATGGCTGAGCATAATGCCTGAATTTTGGGTATTTCATTCGGGTAGATAAATGGGATCTTTTGGGTGCTAGTTTTGGAAATATAGGTTGATAAAAAGGGTATGTAAATTGGATCCTTTGTTTGGTTGTTGGTCATGGTTTGATGTAGTTGTTTCTGATCTTGTAACCGACTATATTAATGATGAAATATCATCTAACTTTTATGTATTTAATCTGTTCTTGTATTGTGATATTGGGTGTATTGTTTCTAATTACTATCAGCAAAACCAAACATCCCCTTGTATCAGCAAAACCAAACATCCCTTTTTATCAGCAAAAGTTGTATCAGCAAAACCAAACACCCCCTTGTATCAGCAAAACCAAAAGCAATGGTTTATAAATATGTGTTGAAAATGCAAATGCTTTAGGACTAAATCATAATGTATTGACAATGGTGTATTGTTTAGGAAGAAATTGGTATGGTGTTAGTGTTGACAGTGGGACTGAACACGTCCGATGCCTCGAATTGGAAGATCTTGAATTTTGACTTACCAAAGTCAAACAAATTGTAACTTACTATTGTGGTATGACTTGGGTAAGTCAAACCTATTAAGAAATGCACAACGATTTCAAGCAGTTACAATGCACAACCAAACACTATTACTTACATAAGAACCCAATTTTTTATTGATCGATTTCATGTTCACAATACTACAAAGTTTCCTATCATCTAAACATACACTTAGCTAGACCCACAACTCTCCCTATCATCCTTTTCCTTCATTTCCTTCCTTTCCTTAAGATATTTAAACAAAATTTCCATTTGTAATCCTTTTCCCAAATCGTTAACCTTGATAACACGATGTCGCCTCTTCCTTCTCCTTCTTAACACCCAAAACCCTTTTCATTTTGGCGCCTTCTTTCCTCAACGAATTCAACAAAGCCTCCCTTATCGCTTTGTGCCATTATTGTTTTTTTGCTTTGGGTAGAATGTGTGTTGCTTGTATTTTAGGGTTCAATGTTGTGTGTTGCTTGGTACTAATATGGTTGAAGGTTGGGTTAGATTTTAACTATGGCATGTTAAAATTGTGAATGATCTATTATACCCTCGATGTAAAGCCATAGAATTCATGTTGAGTATGGCAATCCTGGTCAAGGGACTTGTCTAGAGTATAAAACCCATGTTTTGGACCTCCAGCGAGGAAAAAGCCCAAGTTTGGTTAATCGTGATGCGCAGGTACAAGTTTAGGGACGAACGGTGTATTTTAGTCTAATAAAAATTAACCTAACTCTACCCTTACAACCCACGACCCATCTCTGCCTTACTTTCCTGTCATTTCTTTTTCTTCCTTTTCGTTTCTCCCACGCACTAAAACACAAAAATGGCATTCCACTTTACTTTCCAAGGTCAACCATAAATCTATCACCATCAACCCCTATTTTTAGACCTCCTCATCCCTAGACAGTCACGAGGTGGAGATGGTAGACAACGATGGCAGCTAAGAGGAGGTTTCCTCCAAATCGAGACCATGAAAGTGGAGAAGAAGACTTTCCATTGACTCCTCTATAAATAGGGACAAGTTCCTCACATGTTTCACTCATCCCACACACAATCACTCCAAAAATTAGGGTTCTATAACTTAGGGTTTTTCAAAATTGATTTGGGCATTTGTTAATTCGATTGTAATTAACTTCAATTGAGGTGTAATTTATGCCTCGTAATCGGGTTTTGTCCAAGATTGTTCATGATTCACGTGGTGTTCTTGTTCGATTATGCTCCAATCGGCCATGCCATTGTTTTGTGAATGTACTCATCTTCTTGATACCTTGTTAACATATTTAGTTTCATTTAAATTACTATTATTATTTTTGTGGAAAACTAGAAGGGGGGGGGGTTGAATAGTTTTACCGATTTAAAACTTCCTTTTAAATATTTAGATCGACTTATGTCAATCTATTTAGTTGTTTATGTTGGACGTTGATAGATAGATATATAAACGTAAATGAAAGATAAAGAGTAAGAAGCACATCACCACGACACAAGTATTTATAGTGGTTCGCCACAAGGACACCTTCCTTGCCCTACTCCACCCCCGAGTCACCTACTCGAGAGTTCGTAAACACTACACCAACTCCTTATGGCGGAGAAGCCTTCACAACGTCGCTTAACCTTTTTCCCAGACAAAGCTAAATACCGAGTTCTTTCACACCAAGGCGAACCACACCTAACACAACGTCAGCCTACCCTTTATACGGTGCTAGGCTAACCACCGAGTTCTTTCACACCTTAGGAGAACTAATCCTATCACAACGTCCGCCACTCTTTATTAGGTACTAGGCTAAGCACCTAGTTCCATTATGGAGGAACTACTACCTTTCACGACACAACACCTATTATCAAGGAGATCTACTCCTTGTTACAACACCATCAAGGATATCACCATCCTTGTGAATAAACACCTATATGTATAACGATGCACCTCATCGATTATACGACCTAAGCATTCTTCCCAAATGCTACTTGATTTGATTCTTCGACATCCTTCACTAATGCCTTTGACACAACGCTTGGCACCCTTCACTAATGCCTTCATTTTGACACCTTAAGCATTCTTCGCTAATGCTTTGACGCGGATGATAAGCACCTTTCACTAATGCTTCCATCTTGACACTTTCGGCATTCTTCACTAATGCCTTCAACCCAACATTTATGGAGAAAGGAAGAACTATCAACAAGAGAACCTTCGTTGTCTTGATGATGACGAAGCATGGCAACTCATGGACTTGAGCTTGCACGTCTTCAAGATGTGGTGATCTTTCCTTTAAGAGGAACCTACAAGATCACACAAGAACAAAAGAGAAAAGCTACATAGATCTCTTGGATCTAAGGTTAGAGGGTTAGAATACTTGCGGAAGTATGTGTGTAAAGGGATGAATAGAAAGGAAGAAATGGCTCTCTATTTATAGAGGAATTTCTCTCATCGCTTCCCGGATCCCACGGATCCTTCCACTGGGATCCGCTAGCACAAAGCTAGGGATCCGTGGTCCGCCTCTCTTTGCCCATGGGTATTTTGGGTTATGGGTCATGGGTCATGGGTTATGGGTTGATCCATGGTTTTCATCTAGATACAATGTATCTTAAGGATACATTGAACTTGTGTAAGTGGTATATATAAAACCATGGGTTATGGGTCAAAAACCATTTGCTAGTTTTTATCTATTTAGTATATACTTGCTTTTACCCATTTTAGTATATACTTGTTTTTACCCATTTTAGTGTACTTAATATAAGTATGTATTAATCCAATATGTAAACACTAGTTGTTGTACATATGTATCTAACTCATAGAGTTACTTAAACTTGTTAAGCCAATATGTAAACACTAGTTGTTGTACATGTGTATCTAAAACATAAAATCACTTAATCTTGTTATAGTGTTTTATGTGAAACGTAGTGTGTTATAAACTATTAGTTCAAACCATTTACATATTTTATTTGTTTCAATATGATTTTACTTTTGTTATCGACAAAACATTGAAGATCGTGAAATATAAATAAACGCTTTTACGGCTTATTTGTATTAACAATCTCCCTTTTGTTGATGACAAAACATAAAATTATTTTAAGGAAAAGCTAAAATGTAAATGTTTGAATTTAGAAGTTTTACTTTCTTCTCCCCTTTTGTCAAGCAAAAGTGTTTGAAGAAACTAACACAATTTTTATAAGGAAAATTATAAAAGATGTAACGAGAGCAAGTGACGGAATGGTACTCGTCTTAACTCCCCCTTGACGAGTCCATCCCTTTAAAAAGGGCGTCAAGGACATAATGTAAAATAAGCTACTTGTGTTTGCAATTAAGTTTGCAAATGGTTCGTCTAAGTGACGAAAACGTGCTCCCCCTCGAATATTGCAAAGTTGCAATGGGGTATCATGAAGTGTAACCCAAATTTGGATTAAGTTTGCAAATGATTTTGCAATGTCGTTTGACACAAAGCTCCCCCTAGCTTTATGGTGTCAATATCTTCATGTGTATTTTGAATAACTACAAAACAAAGGTTAGAAAAACAAGAGTATAGTGCATAATTTCCTGCAAAATAGACTCAAGTTAGTAAAAATATGTGCTTCTCGCACACGGATCCCACTTCCCTTTTCAGGAGGATCCGCCTAGTTAACTAGAAGGATCCTATTATCTGCTACAGCTTCTTCAAAGAATGAAGAAATGTCAAGGAGTGCAACTTGAGGGAATGAGATATAAGTACAAGATAACAAGCACAACACCCATAATAATCATGGCATAAAAGTATTCATTCAATAAAACAAAGAGATACACAACCAAATCTCTAAAACTAAGAGAATGAACTAGCCAAATAGATGCTATTAATGCTAATAAGTCAACCCAAACTTAAGATTCGACTAAAAGCTTAATTACTAAAGGATGTCCTAAACGCTCTAGGTTTGAGCTACGACTATTATGGTTATTGCGGTTTAGGCTTGTTAACCTCTTCAAACGCTCGAGAGGTGATGAAACATGAAACGATGCTCTTCAGAATTCATGTATCAACCTTTCAACGTGTTTACAATGATAGCAATCCTTGTTATGGTTTTGAATTTCTTGAAGTGAAAGTTCAAGTGAAGCTGGTCGAGGTTCTTCAAATAAAGGAGGATTTGGTTGAGACTCATTTAGTGGTGGCTCTATAATGCTTGTGGCTAGAGGTAAAGAGACATCAACTTCCATTTGGTCAAGTGGTTGCTTTTGATGTCTTCTCATAATCCAAAATGGACTATTGGGAGGGATGATAGAGTTTGCTTTTGGATCAAGTGTTGATTCAATATTTTGATTTTGTGGCTCAATCTTTTCATGTGAATGAAAGATGAGATGGCCAAGAGGGTAAGTTTTCTACATTGTGAGAGTGTGAAAATGATTGTGAAGTATCTCTAGGTGCTAATGATGTTGGTTGAGTTGTGGGGGGTTTGTTTGCTATGGTAGAATTTGGTGAAGATATCCTAGTGGGAATCTTATTCTCGGGGATTAGTTTGATTGGTTTCCTTGATGCGGGAGAAATCCTAGCATTGGTGGACTTAACCGAGATGATTCGGTTGAAGAAACTTCGTGTATGATTCTAGCAAGTTTCTTGGGTGGTTCTTGGGTGGATGAATGAGCACTAGGAGCCTTTCTCATATTGAAATGACTAAGGAAATGGTTGCAATTCTTGATATTTGTGTGAGATGACTAAAATGTTTCTAGCAATGCGGTTTATAAAGAGAAGATCTTGGCAATTAGTATTTAAGACTTAATCCACTAATGTTCTTGGAAATGTGATGATTGACATGCACAAGGTTGAAATTCGAGTTTACATCGATCTAGGAACTCATTTAAGATGAGATGGAGTGTTTGGGTTAGCAATGTTAGACATATATCGTCACACTCGGATCCCACGGTTCCTCCTTGAGGATCCGCCTAGGCTATTTCGAGGATCCGCCTCATAGCTATGACAGTTTGAAATGAGGTTTCTAAAGCTAAAGCCTATCTTGATTTTGGTGTTTCACTCTCCTAAGTGTTTTAGGATGATAGGTACTTGAATGATCATGAGTAATGAGTGTTCAGAGCTAATGATTGTTTCTTATGGAAGGAGGATAGGACAAATGACTACCAATGGATATCCAAGGTTAACACTAAGTGTTTTGGAGGTGTTAAGTCATAATAAATGATCCTAGTGATCGATTAAAGCTTGTGATGAAATTTGAAAAATCCTTAAAAATTATAGGAATTGAAAAACTTATTTTTGACTCATTTTGAAATAAGAATGACTTGAAACAATTTTCTAAAAATGTTTAATTTGTCTACTTAAGTGTTTTGAAAGATGAAAATTTGGCTTGTGAGTAATGGAGCGAAATATGGTGGTTTTTGATGTGTTAGTAAATCAAGACGATTTAGATTAAGATCTTAAGTAAGCCTTTAGTGAGTCTAAGCTTTTTCTTATCATGGAATAAGACTTAGTCGGGTTCTAAAACAAATGCTTAGCTAATGTGAAGTTTATCTAGAAAGCAATCTTGATGTAGAAATGCAGATTGCTTATCTCGCGACACGGATCCCACTGCCTCAAGGAGGGATCCGCCAGTTATTCCTAGGGATCCCAGATCCGCAGATCGTAACCTATTCGTAAAAGATGTGTGTTTTGCACATTATTACGCCTATAAAACAAGCAATAAGAACAAGCAAGCCATCATATAGCACCGTAAACAATATCCAAAATACCATAAACCAACAATGCTAAAAAGAAATCATTCAAACATAAGATAAATAAAATAAGCACATTCCTATTGTCTCTTTCACAATTCTTCCTCTTTCTTTTGACGGCTTAGTGAGATTGTGTTTAGGTTTTGAATCATGCCTCTTATTTGTTTGTATTCATGTCTCGCTTTGGAATGGTTGGAAGTTGTTCGTGGTATTCAAGAATGTCCAATTTGATGTTGGATACGGGTCGATGTCCTCCTTATCTTCTTCTTCTTCTTCTTCCCTACCGAGGAGTCCGGAGGGCTTCGGTTTTCCATTGACCATGAACCATTTAGATGGTTGTTTGGTAAGGGTACCATGACGTGATCGGAAAGGTAATGGTCATCGCTGATAGGATGGTTGCAATGCACCAACGCATTTACAAAGTCGTGTTAGGAGCATACCATACGGGAGTACCATGTTGAAGCTTTGAATACCCCACCATTCTCCTTACCATGTAATAGGCAAGATTAAATGGCCTTTGGTGGATAAGACAATAGATCATGTGCACAAGGCATGCGTTTGGATGATCTTTGTTTCCAACTAGGCTAATGATGTTTTCCTTAAGGATTTCTTCCCATTTTCTAAATATGGGATGCATTTCAAAAAGTTCCATTTTAAAGGGATCACGGTGAATGAGCTTTTTGTTACGATCGTAACGGGATTGGTTAGTCCTAATTTTAAAGATAGTATCACGAATGGTTTCGGGATTGTCGAGAGGAGTGTTGTAAAGAGGCTTAGGATCAAGCAAGGTTTCGAGCGTTAATTGCCCCAATCTTGAGAGTACATACAAATTCCTTCACAAGGAATGCTAAGAATTTGAGCAAAAGTGTCGAGAGGAAGAATAAAGTTTTGTGTGTTGATGATAAAGGCGATCGAGATGCTATTATCGGTGTTTCTAATGATCCTAAAGCTTTTGTAAACTCAAAATGAAAACCGGACAAATTTGTTCATCATCGTCAAAAGACAATCAAAGTTGATTGTCGAGAAACTTGACGAGTGTCGGTATCTTCAAGGAAACATTCCTTGACTACACGACCTTCGTGAATAAGTCGCTTTGTGAGGCTTTTGAAAATTTTACTAGTTTTGGTCGACCCCTTTACGATAGTAGTGAGTAAGATAGTGGACGGTGTCATGATGATCTTGTTGAGTAGCTTTGGGCACGGTTGGTCCTAGAAATACAAATTTTCCAATTAGGTAAAATTAGTTGAAATGGGTTTATGGTTTATGATTTGTATTAACAATGTTGTGAACACAATGTGATTTAGTTAAAAGCCCCTTTCATGATTAATTCGAAAAACCCCAATTAAATTAATTTGATTATAATTTAGGGAACCATAAACCCTAGAATGAAGATGATGAAAATTAGAACGAGTTAATGTAATTACTTACAATGGTGTTCTAGGAAGAAATACTTTGAATTTATGAAAGCCAATGAGGATGGATGCAGAGCTTGGTCGTTTTGTGTTAAGAGAATAGAGGAGAAAGATCGGTGGTGATTTTTGAAAGCGTATGGTCGAGTTCTGCTCCACGGTTCCCCCGATCCTTTGTATTTGGGATCCGGCTAGTACAACTAGAGGATCCCGCTACTATGAACATAAAAGAGGTTGTTTGACAATATTTTGTAGTATGCTTATGGAATAGCTTACCAAAAAAATAGTTCGGAGGTTTTAGATGACGATTGTTTTTGATGACGGCTTTTGATGAATCTCATATCGAGGATGTGATGACGGCGTTAAAAATATTATTCCGATGACGAGAAAGGTGGAAGAGTGACGAAAGAGACTTCTAACGCCTTAGTGTTTAAATAATCAAAGTAGTACTTGTGAAAATAAGTAGAGCTCACGTATCCTATCTAATGAAAAAGTAAAACATACCTCTATGCTTCTTGATTTGGTATAAGACCAATAATACTATGAGCTTTTAAAGTAATCCTTTGTACTTGATGTACATAAGTTGTGATTACTTTAAGAATCCTTCCTTGAATGTTGACTTCATCTTTGAATGAAGATTTTGGGAAATTCTAGCATGAAAATTACTCGAGAACGGAATATTGTTAGAATCATCTATCAATGTCCAACAAAATGACTTAACGTAAAATATGATCCCAAAAATCCTTCTTTGTAGTTTTCAACATACACGGATCGATCAAGTCTTTAAAGTACAATATACTTTAAGAAACTTGGTTACGAAGCTCGATGACAATTGTGGAAAACTAGAAGGGGTTGAATAGTTTTACCGATTTAAAACTTCCTTTTAAATATTTAGATCGACTTATGTCAATCTATTTGGTTGTTTATGTTGGACGTTGATAGATAGATATATAAACGGTAAATGAAAGATAAAGAGTAAGAAGCACATCACCACGACACAAGTATTTATAGTGGTTCGCTACAAGGACACCTTCCTTGCCCTACTCCACTCCCGAGTCACCTACTCGAGAGTTCAGAACACTACACCAACTCCTTATGGCGAAGAAGCCTTCACAACGCCGCTTAACCTTTTTCCGTACAAAGCTAAATACCGAGTTCTTTCACACCAAGGCGAACCACACCTAACACAACGCCGCCTACCCTTTATACGGTGCTAGGCTAACCACCGAGTTCTTTCACACCTTAGGAGAACTAATCCTATCACAACGCCGCCTACCCTTTATTAGGTACTAGGCTACACATAGTTCCATTATGGAGGAACTACTACCTTTCACGACATTAACACCTATTATCAAGGAGATCTACCCTTGTTACAACACCATCAAGGATATCACCATCCTGTGAATAAACACCTATATGTATAACGATGCACCTCATCGATTATACGACCCAAGCATTCTTCCCAAATGCTACTTGATTTGATTCTTCACATCCTTCACTAATGCCTTTGACACAACGCTGGCACCCTTCACTAATGCCTTCGCTTTGACACCTTAAGCATTCTTCACTAATGCTTGACGCGGATGATAAGCACCTTCACTAATGCTTCCATCTTGACACTTTCGCATTCTTCACTAATGCCTTCAACCCAACATTTATGGAGAAAGGAAGAACTATCAACAAGAGAACCTTCGTTGTCTTGATGATGACGAAGCATGGCAACTCATGGACTTGAGCTTGACGCTTCAAGATGTGGTGATCTTTCCTAAGAGAACCTACAAGATCACACAAGAACAAAGAGAAAAGCTACATAGATCTCTTGGATCTAAGGTTGAGGGTTAGAATACTTGCGAAGTATGTGTAAAGGGATGAATAGAAAGGAAGAAATGGCTCTCATTTATAGAGGAATTTCTCATCTGCTTCCCGGATCCCACGGATCCTTCCACTGGGATCCGCTAGCACAAAGCTAGGGATCCGTGGTCCGCCTCTCTTGCCCACGGGTATTTTGGGTTATGGGTCATGGGTCATGGGTTATGGGTTGATCAATGGTTTTCATCTAGATACAATGTATCTTAAGGATACATTGAACTTGTGTAAGTGGTATATATAAAACCATGGGTTATGGGTCAAAACCATTTGCTGTTTTTATCTATTTAGTATATACTGCTTACCCATTTTAGTATATACTTGTTTTACCCATTTTAGTGTACTTAATATAAGTATGTATTAATCCAATATGTAAACACTAGTTGTTGTACATATGTATCTAACTCATAGAGTTACTTAAACTTGTTAAGCCAATATGTAGACACTAGTTGTTGTACATGTATCTAAAACATAAAATCACTTAATCTTGTTATAGTGTTTTATGCGAAACGTAGTGTGTTATAAAACTATTAGTTCAAACCATTTATGTATTTTATTTGTTTCGTTAATATGATTTTACTTTTGTTGTCGACAAAACATTAGAAGATCGTAAAATATAAATAAACGTTTTTACGGCTTATTTGTATTAACAATTTTTTTTAAACCGATCGTATAGGTCATAATAAATCAGTAAAGTGTAACTTTGAGGTTGATAATTGTTGTTGTTGTGGTAATCGTGTGGTAAAACTAGAAATCACGAGGCACTTTATTTTGCTTACCCATAATTCACGCTACTAGTGACAAATCCCCACCATCCATCTAGTTTGATCTAATGGATTAACCTAAGATTTAAAAGGTAAACCCAAGTCCATGTTTTTTTCCTTATCTTTTGTCTTTGTTTTTATTCACATATTTTTTTGTTTTTTAAATTAACGCTTTTTATTTAATTCACGCTTTTTAATTCGCTTTTTAATTCACGCTTTTTATTAATTCACGCTTTTTTTTCATTCGCTTTTTCTTCGCTTTCGCTATTTTATCGCTTTCATCCATTTTATACGCTTTGTCCGCTTTCATAAATTTTCATATGTTTTCGTCCGCTTTCACACGTTTTCATCCGCTTTCATCGCCGCCCATTTTTATCGGTTTCTTTCGTTGCCAAATTTTCATACGTTTTCATCCATTTTCAAACGTGTTTTACGCTTTCATACGTTTTTGTCCGCTTTCATACGTATTCGCCCATTTTCACGTTTTTGTCCGCTTTCACGTTGTCACACGTCGACTATGATAAGTGATATTCATAATTGAATATCACTTTTTGATATTATGAATATCACCTGTGATTTTCTGAATATCACTTTGTGATATTCATAATATCTCACTCGTGATTTTCTGGATATCACTTTGTGGTATTCCGATAATCACTTGTGATTTTCATGTTACAAAACATTAGTTGATTATCACTTGTGATATTCTGAATATTATTTGTGATACTCAGAATATCACTTGTGATATCACAGAATGCCACTTGTGATACATATGAAAACGCCAAAACATTTAAAACCGACGAAACGTATGAAAACTATTAATACGTATGAACTCTAAACCAAAATTTGACCATTTTATCTTTATACGTGGTAAATATAAACTTACATATTTTTATAAGTTTCAAAATAAGCAAATTAAGCTTGTGAAACATAAACCAAATCACATAAGCTCATAAGCAAATAAAATAAGATTTAACAATTACCCACAAACTATGTAGTTGCTATTCAAATTATATATTTGTGATATTCGAATATCACTTTCGAATATCACTTTGATATTCAATATCAATTGTGATTTTGATGTTACAAAAATTAGTTGAAAATCACTTGTGATATTTAGAATATCACAAGTTATATTCAATATCACGTAATATCACTTGTGATCATCTCAATATCACATAATATCACTTGTGATATTCATAAACGCATGAAAACGCTCTAAAAACATTTAAAACGGACGAAAATGAACAAAAACGTAAGAAAATGGACGAATATGTATGAAAACAGATGAAAACGTATGAAAGCGTAAAAACGAGTATGAAAAGTTGAAAATAGACGAAAACGTATGAATAATGAACAAAAACGTAAGAAAATGGATGAATATGTATGAAAATGAACGAAAACGTATGAAAGCGTAAAAAACAAGTATGAAAACGTGCGAAAACGTATGAAAACGGACGAAAACGTATGAAAACAGACGAAAACGTATGAAAGCGAAAATAAACGCGAATTAAAAAAACGTGAATAACGTGAATTTATAAAAAAATGAAAAAAACGTGAATTAAAAAGAAAAGACAAAAAAAATGAATAAAAAGAAAGACAAAAAACAAGAATACTGGACTTGTGTTTATCTATTAAATCTTGGGTTAATCCCAACCATTAGATTAATCTAGATGGATGGTGATTTGTCCCTGGAAGCACCAAAAATAAAGGTAAGCAAATGAAAATTCCTCAGAAATCACTTAAAAACCTTGCGACTCGGATCATTGGTGTACTCGGCTTATGTTCCATCTCACTCGGGTCATTGTGTTTTCGATTTATTTTTCCTAGTTGTTAGAAATTTCTTAGGCTAAGGTGTTCTTGGCTTATTTGTAGTTTAGTTCCAGCTTGGTCCTAGCTTAATCGACATACATTCGGGTTATATACTTTGCCTATTCTCTTATTGCTTATCCTTGCAATGCCTCGGCTGTGAAGCATAACCAGGCGAGGGGTACTTGTCTCACTTGTTTTGTGTTTAATTCGTTTAAGTCCCAAGCCACAAGGTGACGAGTCATGTGCTCACGGGTAGTACCTGACAGTTACTAGTTGATAGTCGAGTAAAAAAGTAAACGTTATTCTAGTCCTGTTTTCGATGTTCAATTAGGCAGACAAGAGCAACTGTGGTTGTGTTTGTCCGAGTCTCTAAGGGTGGGTTTGCCTGTGTGCTTCGGATCACAATGAGACACCCCTATGGTGTGTAAACACTAGGCCAAGAGATAGTCGAGAAAGACTCATAAACCTCGTTATGTTGAGTGCTTAGTTCCATATTTTAGTTGCGTTTTGATTTGTACTCCTTGCGTCAAAAGCTGCATTAGAATACAAGTTTTCAAAACTGATTTTTAGGGGTGAGCGAAAAAACCGAATAAACCGAAAACCAAAACCGAACCGAACCGAAAATAACCGAATCGAACTAATAACCGAACCAAATTTGCTAAACCGAACTAAATCAACTACTAATTCGGTTCTCGGGTTGGATATGGATTTAGCTTGAACCAAAACCTAATTATATATATATATATATATATATATATATATATATATATATATATATATATATATATATATATATTATATTTATATATCTATTTATATATTTTATGTATATTTATATATAAATAAATACTATTAAAAGGTTATCATAATATAATAAAACATTTTTACGCTTGAAATATATTTTTTTTTGCTAAATATCTATGTGATTGTTAATTTTTTTAAAAATAACGAAATTAAGGTTATTAAGGTCCCAAGAATCGAACCAATTAATTCAACCAAACCGAACCAAAAACCGAATTTAAATTTGGTTCAGTGAGGTTCTCGGGTTGACCTAAATTTTTTTTATAACCGAATTAACCAAACCGAACTAACTGAACAACCCGAAAACCGAAACACCCCTACTGATTTTGGTGTTAAGTTATACTTGGGCCTCAAGCCCATAACTCAATGGGTGTTAGTTTGTTTGGTTTAAGGGGTTGTAGTTGGGCTGCGAAGCCCATGTCAGTAAGGGTGCGTTGGGTTTTACTATAACACCAAGCCGAAGCCCGGTTCTCTGTGAAGGTACGTTTGGTTTTAAACAGCCCACCAGGTCACGGTTAGTCATGCGTAATATCAAGTTTTCCTCGATTTAATTTCGTTTCACTCGACTCACTTTCCATCTTGTCGCAACTCGTCACTTATAACATACCATAGCATTCGACTCTTCCTTTTTGCAACTCGATATACATATAAAATATGAAAACCTGAAACGAATTTCTAAAACATGAGCATTGTTTGAAAACAAATTACTAAGATCACTTTCATTATTTACAACTGAACATGAAGTTGTCACACTTCTAAACAAATGTGAAAATATAAACTTGTAAACAGATAATTTCAATTATGATAACCGAATACTAAACTTGATGAGATATAAAATACAACTTTTGACAGTTAGTCTTTTCGGATAAATGGAATATACATCCGTGTCACCTCAAATTTTGGATAAACACATTGGTTATTACACTTCACAGATGAAATATATTTATTAAAACTTACAATTGTATATATATATATATATATATATATATATATATATATATATATATATATATATATATATATATATATAGTATGGCGTTATCACGTAACCAAAATAATCGGCAGAATCGATGAATCGTCTGCACGTTAGATATTTGATCAACGGTTATAAATGAATATGGCATGATGGTAATTAATTAACATATCATGTGATTTTCTAAAAATAAAGTGGGGCATTTAAGGTATTTCATATTTATATTTTTATAATTGTATGAAATTGTCTCCACAAAATACGTAAGTTTGAGAGAATGAGTCAATTTACATTTTTTTCTCTCAAACCCTAACCACCCCTTCCTCTTCCCCAATATCTTTCCAGCCACCATAACAATTATATGTGTCTTTTAGACACTTCAATGATCACGACCACCATTATCGTTTCTAGATCATACCTGTAACCGGCCTTTTATCAATAACCGATCTGATGTTCGAGTTTTGTATAAAAAATAGAACGGTAAGTTGCTTTTTTACAGCCATCATAACTTGTTTTTATTTATTGTCAGCGATCTTTCATTAACAAAACAATGTAGGATATTGGATTTCACATACACATTACAACATTAACACAATGAGCACATAGATGGTTTTAGAGAGAAAGAGGGATATTCTAGTAAGAAACTGTAGAATATTAGACACCAAAGAACATCCAACCCCACCTTACAAGGTAGAGGGTATTTATAGGTTACAAACTAAACGACCTCCTGACGGCCGTGATCGTGGATACGATGGGTAAAGACCCGTCCTTCCTCCACGGTGTTGCACTAAACTATTTTACGCCATCGACTAACTAAATAACTACATAAATACGTAACTAACGATAAGTCTACGAGCTAATTTATGCTAGATAATAGTTAGTGACCGACTCTTCAATACCGGAATTTTCTAATTCCTAACAATCTCCCACAAGGAGGTCACCCCATGTTTTACATTTCAAATCCTAGCATTCAGACTTGACTTTGTTCTCGAGCTCAGAGACAAAACAACTTCAACATTGTAAACTTTATGCATAAGTAGTGCAACTTCAAGGTCCGCACAGATTTGTACTTTAAGTGGAGGTCATTAATGATCCATGAGATAATAATTAGGAGCCATCTTTGAGATCATCCGCTATCATCAATCTCGAGACATACTTTGTGGTGTTGGTATTATGTGATGTTGTGACTTTCGGACCGACATGCTTACATTCGGATCATGATATCTTCTTATCGGAGTAATGGAAGCATTAGTTGATTCATGATATTGGCGAGCGCAGTGAGGCTTGGAGTGAAAATATCATAGTCATTAATGCACTAATCATGATTTCTTTGAGTTGAATGTGTTAAGTGAGCATGCGGTGTGGATTGACCGCTTCATTACGATCACCGCGAACGTCGGGTGTACCGCATACAACAGCTAGCAATAAATCGCATCTAAAGTGTCTTTGATCACTTCGTTGAATTGAGGTACACGGACCACGGTTCCCGCTGATCGATACATGTACTTTGTGATCGTGTATAATTCAAGAATTTCCTTGACGGGTTTCGCAATGTTTCTAGCTCTCAAACCGAAACGCCTCAAAGAAGACAACACGGAGTGAGTGAACCAAATAATTTTAAGTCCACCGATTGATGAAAAGAGATTTGAAAAACAATCGTGTATTGCTCAATAGAAATTGTTTTGCAATACAACGAAGGTTTTATTGAAAATCAATTATCAATCATAAAACACCTTTGGTTTGAAAAATGAGTACACGGTCGATGTGCTAAAGAAAGAGTTGTTAAGCACAAAGACCGGTTTTTCAAAGGTATCCGCCAATCCATAACTCGAACTGTGATTGATTCAAGAGATTGAATCGCCCCATTGTTTCTCGCTCGGTTGTCACATGGTTGATCTATAATAGATCTCACATGCCACCTACCGGGAGCTTGTTTGAAGTTGGCTCCGAAGGCTTTCCATCTTCATTGTGAGTGTGTAAACACATCACTCGGATGTTCCGCAATACCACAGGATAATGCGAGGACTCAAGATATAATCTCTCTTTCCACATTGTGTGAAACAGAGTCTTTATTGAAAGTGTCCTAATGAGATTTATTGATGATCTCGTGGCTCTAGACTCAATTTGTGCATATTTGGATCCCGTGTCGAGACTGTGAGAGGTCTCTACTTCAATATCAACAATCTCTAAGAGAAAGTCGATAGATAATGTCGGTTCC
Source organism: Chrysanthemum lavandulifolium (assembly GCA_022545495.1). Classification (NCBI taxonomy): domain Eukaryota; kingdom Viridiplantae; phylum Streptophyta; class Magnoliopsida; order Asterales; family Asteraceae; genus Chrysanthemum; species Chrysanthemum lavandulifolium. Next base: position 54,432,875 of record CM040244.1, read on the forward strand.
CGTGAGAATGAAACAAGTCCTTTTAAGAGGAACTCGAGTGGTTTGGAAAGTTGAAGTGCAGCATCACCGGGTCCATGACGCCTTTGTTTTCAACACCGATGTTACCATCGTTAGCATGTGAAGTGAACCCGTTTCTCGCCTAAGGTTGAATAAATGGAGGGCTATTTGTTTTCACCCTTTCTCATTCAATTCTTTTAATTCTTCAACCCTTCAGCTTACCGAGACTTCATAGCTAGAACCTTGTTGGGTTTATTCCAAAGACTAGCTCGGTCTCGATCGCACTCTTCCATATCTCACTTTTCTCCTTTTATCATCATACCTAAGGACTTCTACACTAACTAGTGGATTGTCCTCGGTAGATCCCTCCGGTTCCGCGGATCATGGGAACAAAACCTAACCTTATCATCCTTATATCACCGTACATAAAGTAAAGTTGGTCGGTCAATTTGGTATTGTTCATCCGCCATTGATCCAATTGAAAACCATTTGAAAATCAATTCGTATACTTGTGATATATTATCAAAGCATTTTGTACCGAATTGTTTTGATATTTTTAGAACGCCGAACTCCCCTCAACATGTGCATCAAGTATTTGAAAATGTTTAGCACACGGAGGCAAGAGAAAGAATTAACTTCTTTGATTACCATTTTCTAAAGATATCAACATCACTTCCATATCAAATCAAGTAGATATCGCATTGGAAGGATGAGGTTTCCATAAATTCGCCCCCCAATATGTGCCTCGAGGTTTGAAAAGAGTTTTGCACATACTGTAGGAACCCTTTATCATCAAAGGATTAGAAGCCATATGATCAAGGTACCTTAAAAACATTTAAAGTTGAATTTGCAAAGATTTAAGTGTTTATCCTTCCACAGGATCCGGCTAGCACAAAGCTAGGGATCGTGGTCCATCCTCTTTGCCCATGGGTATTTTGGGTTATGGGTCATGGGTCATGGGTTATGGGTTGATCAATGGTTTTCAATCTAGATACAATGTATCTTAAGGATACATTGAACTTGTGTAAGTGGTATATATAAAACCATGGGTTATGGGTCAAAAACCATTTGCTAGTTTTATCTATTTAGTATATACTTGCTTTTACCCATTTTAGTATATACTTGTTTTACCCATTTAGTGTACTTAATATAAGTATGTATTAATCCAATATGTAAACACTAGTTGTTGTACATATGTATCTAACTCATAGAGTTACTTAAACTTGTTAAGCCAATATGTAGACACTAGTTGTTGTACATGTGTATCTAAAACATAAAATCACTTAATCTTGTTATAGTGTTTTATGTGAAACGCATAAGTGTGTTATAAAACTATTAGTTCAAACCATTTATGTATTTTATTTGTTTCGTTAATATGATTTTACTTTTGTTGTCGACAAAACATTGAAGATCGTAAAATATAAATAAGCGTTTTCTGACTTATTTGTATTAACAATTTTTAAACCGATCGTATAGGTCATAATAAATCAGTAAAGTGTAACTTTGAGGTTGATAATTGTTGTTGTTGTGGTAATCGTGTGGTAAAAACTAGAAATCACGAGGCACTTTATTTTGCTTACCCATAAATTCATGCTTATAGAAAGACAATCCCCACCATCCATCTAGTTTGATCTAATGGTGGGATTAACCTAAATTTAAAAGGTAAACCCAAGTCCATGTTTTTCCTTATCTTTTGTCTTTGTTTTTATTCACATATTTTTTGTTTTTTTAAATTAACGTTTTTATTTAATTCACGTTTTTTTAATTCGTTTTTAATTCACGTTTTTTATTAATTCCGTTTTTTTTCATTCGCGTTTTTCTTCGCTTTCGTCTATTTTATCGTTTTCATCCATTTTATCGTTTTGTCCGTTTTCATAAATTTTCATATGTTTCGTCCGTTTCATCGTTTTCATCCGTTTTCATCGTTTTCGTCCATTTTATCGGTTTCTTTCGTTTCGTCAAATTTTCATACGTTTTCATCCATTTTCAAACGTGTTTTTACGCTTTCATACGTTTTTGTCCGTTTTCATACGTATTCGTCCATTTTCTTACGTTTTTGTCCGTTTTCTTACGTTGTCATACGTTTCTGACTATGATAAGTGATATTCATAATTGAATATCACTTTTTGATATTATGAATATCACCTGTGATTTTCTGAATATCACTTTGTGATATTCATAATATCTCGCTCGTGATTTTGGATATCACTTTGGTATTAGATAATCACTTGTGATTTTCATGTTACAAAACATTAGTTGATTATCACTTGTGATATTCGAATATTATTTGTGATACTCGGAATATCGCTTGCGATATCACGAATGCCACTTGTGATACATATGAAAACGGCAAAACATTTAAAAGCGGCGAAAACGTGTGAAACGATTTATATGAACTCTAAACAAAATTTGACCATTTTATCTTTATCGTGGTAAATATAAACTTACATATTTTATAAGTTTCAAAATAAGCAAATTAAACTTGAAACATAAACCGAAATCACATAAGCTCATAAGCAAATAAAATAAGATTTAACAATTACCCACAAACTATGTAGTTGCTATTCAAATTATATATTTGTGATATTACGAATATCACTTTACGAATATCACTTTGTGATATTCGAATATCAATTGTGATTTTGATGTTACAAAAATTAGTTGAAAATCACTTGATATTTAGAATATCACAAGTTATATTCGAATATCACGAGAATATCACTTGTGATCATCTCAATATCACATAATATCACTGTGATATTCATAAGCGTCTGGCGTCTAAAAACATTTAAAAGCGGACGAAAATGAACAAAAACGTGAAAATGGGCGAATATGTATGAAAGCAGATGAAAGCGTATGAAAGCGTAAAAGCAGTATGAAAAGTTGAAAATGAGCGGCGTATGAATAATGAACAAAAGCGTGAAAATGGATGAATATGTATGAAAATGAGCAGCGTGTGAAGCGTAAAAACAAGTATGAAAGCGTGCGGCGTATGAAAGCGGACGGCGTATGAAAGCAGGCGGCGTATGAAAGCGAAAATAAGCGCGAATTAAAAGCGTGAATAACGTGAATTTATAAAAAAAATGAAAAAAAGCGTGAATTAAAAGAAAAGACAAAAAAAATGAATAAAAAGAAAGACAAAAAACGAAACGTGGACTTGGGTTTATCTATTAAATCTTGGGTTAATCCCAACCATTAGATTAATCTAGATGGATGGTGGGATTTGTCCGCTTGGTAGCACCAAAATAAAAGGTAAGCAAATGAAAATTCTCGAAATCACTTAAAAACCTTGCGACTCGGATCATTGGTGTACTAAACATATTCCATCTCACTCGGGTCATTGTGTTTCGATTTATTTTTCCTAGTTGTTAGAAATTTCTTAGGCTAAGGTGTTCTTGGCTTGTTTGTAGTTTAGTTCGACTTGGTCCTAGCTTAATCGACATACATTCGGGTTATATACTTTGCTATTCTCTTATTGCTTATCCTTTGCAATGCCTCGGTTTGTGAAGCATAACGGTGAGGGTACTTATCTCACTTGTTTTGTGTTTAATTCGTTTAAGTCCCAAGCCACAGGTGACGAGTCATGTGCTCACGGGTAGTACACGGCGATTACTAGTTGATAGTCGAGTAAAAAAGTAGCGTTATTCTAGTCCTGTTTTCGATGTTCAATTAGGCGGACAAGAGCAAGCGTGGTTGTGTTTGTCAGAGTCTCTAAGGTGGGTTTGCTGTGTGCTTGGATCACAATGAGACACCCCATGGTGTGTAAACACTAGGCGAAGATAGTCGAGAAAGACTCATAAACCTCGTTATGTTGAGTGCTTAGTTCCATATTTTAGTTGCGTTTTGATTTGTACTCCTTGCGTCAAAAGGCGCATTAGAATACAAGTTTTCAAAGCGATTTTTAGGGGTGTGAAAAAACCGAATAAACCAAAACCAAAACCGAACCGAGCCGAAAATAACAAGATCGAACTAATAAGAACCAAATTTGCTAAAACCGAACCAAACCGAACTACTAATTGGGTTCTCGGGTTGGATATGGATTTGGCAGTTTGAACCGAAACCAATTATATATATATATATATATATATATATATATATATATATATATATATATATATATATATATATATATATATATTTATATATTTTTATGTATATTTATATATAAATAAATACTATTAAAGGTTATCATAATATAATAAAACATTTTTATGCTTGAAATATATTTTTTTTTGCTAAATATCTATGTGATTGTTAATTTTTTTAAAAATAATGAAATTAGTTATTCGGGTCAACGAGAGAACAGAACCAATTAAATTCAACCAAACCGAACCAAAAGCAATTTAAATTTGGTTCGATGAGGTTCTCGGGTTGACCTAAATTTTTTATAACGAATTAACTAAACAAAATAGCGAAACAATAGAAAACACCACCTACTGATTTTGGTGTTAAGTTATACTTGGGCCTCAAGCCCATAACTCAATGGGTGTTAGTTTGTTTGGTTTAAGGGGTTGTAGTTGGGCTCTGAAGCCCATGTCAGTAAGGTGCGTTGGGTTTACTATAACACCAAGCGAAGCCCGGTTCTCTGTGAAGGTACGTTTGGTTTAAACAGCCCACCAGGTCACAGTTAGTCATGCGTAATATCAAGTTTTCCTCGATTTAATTTCGTTTCACTCGACTCACTTTCCATCTTGTCGCAACTCGTCACTTATAACATACCATAGCATTCGACTCTTCCTTTTGCAACTCGATATACATATAAAATATGAAAACCTGAAACGAATTTCTAAAACATGAGCATTGTTTGAAAACAAATTACTAAGATCACTTTCATTATTTACAACTGGAACATGAAGTTGTCACACTTCTAAACAAATGTGAAAATATAAACTTGTAAACAGATAATTTCAATTATGATAACCGAATACTAAACTTGATGAGATATAAAATACAACTTTTGACAGTTAGTCTTTTCGGATAAATGGAATATACATCCGTGTCACCTCAAATTTTGGATAAACACATTGGTTATTACACTTCACAGATGAAATATATTTATTAAAACTTACAAATTGTATATATATATATATATATATATATATATATATATATATATATATATATATATATATATATATATATATAGTGTGAGGTTATTATCGAACCAAAATAATTGTGAAGCTGTGAACCGTCTGCACCGTTAGATATTTGATCAACGGTTATAAATGAATATGGCATGATGGTAATTAATTAACATATCATGTGATTTTCTAAAAATAAAGTGGGGGCATTTAAGGTATTTCATATTTATATTTTTATAATTGTATGAAATTGTCTCTCCACAAAATACGTAAGTTTTGAGAGAATGAGTCAATTTACATTTTTTTCTCTCTCAAACCCTAACCACCCCTTCCTCTTCCCCAATATCTTTCCAGCCACCATAACAATTATATGTGTCTTTTAGACACTTCAATGATCGACCACCATTATCGTTTCTAGATCATACATGTAGGCCTTTTATCAATAACCGATCGATGTTCGAGTTTGTATAAAAATAGAACGATAAGTTGCTTTTACGACCATCATAACTTGTTTTATTTATTGTCGTGATCTTTCATTAACAAAACAATGTAGGATATTGGATTTCACATACACATTCTGACATTAACACAATGAGCACATAGATGGTTTTAGAGAGAAAAGTGGGATATTACAGTAAGAGAAACTTGTAGAATATTAGATTCTAAAGAACGTCCAACCTACTACGCACAAGGTGAGAGGTATTTATAAATTACAAACTAAGCGACCTCTCTGACGGCTGTGGATCGGGGATACGATGGGTAAAGACCGTCCTTCCTCCACGGTGTTGCACTAAACTATTTTACGCTCTTGACTAACTAAATAACTACATAAATCGTAACTAACGATAAGTCTGAGCTAATTTATGCTAGATAATAGTTGGGGTGACCGACTCTTCAATCTTGGAATTTTCTAATTCTAACAATCTCCCTGGAGGAGGTCACCCCATGTTTTACATTTCAAATCCTAGCATTACGTACTTGACTTTGTTCTTGAGCTCGTAGACAAAACAACTTCAACATTGTAAACTTTGTGCATAAGTAGTGCAACTTCAAGGTGCTGCAGTTTGTACTTTAAGTGGAGGTCATTAATGATCCATGAGATAATAATTAGGAGCCATCTTTTGAGATCATCCGCTATCATCAATCTACGAGACATACTTTGTGGTGTTGGTATTATGTGATGTTGTGACTTTCGGACCGACATGCTTACATTACGGATCATGATATCTTCTTATCGTGAGTAGCGGAAGCATTAGTTGATTCATGATATTGGCGATAGCGCAATGAAGCTTGGAGTGAAAATATCATAGTCATTAATGCACTAATCATGATTTCTTTGAGTTGAATGTGTTAAGTGAGCATGCGGTGTGGATTGACCGCTTCATTACGATCATTGCGACGTCGGGTGTACTGCATACAACGATTAGCAATAAATCGCACGAAAGTGTCTTTGATCACTTCGTTGAATTGAGGTACCACGGACCACGGTTCCCGTTGATCGATACATGTCTTGCTGTGATCGGTATAATTCAAGAATTTCCTTGACGAGGGTTTCGCAATGTTCTAGGCGTTCTCGAACCAACGTCTCAAAGAAGACAACACGGAGTGAGTGAACGGTAATTTTAAGTCCAGCGATTGATGAAAAGAGATTTGAAAAACAATCGTGTATTGCTCAATAGAAATTGTTTTTGCAATACAGCGAAGGTTTTATTGAAAATCAATTATCAATCATAAAACACCTTTGGTTTGAAAAATGAGTACGGTCGATGTGCTAAAGAAAGAGTTGTTAAGCACAAAGACCGGTTTTCAAAGGTATCCGTCAATCCATAACTGAACGAGGATTGATTCAAGAGATTGAATCGCCCCATTGTTTACATTCGGTTGTCACATGGTTGATCTATATAATAGATCTCACATGCCACCTACCGGGGAGCTTGTTTGAAGTTGGCTCGAAGGCTTTCCATCTTCATTGTGAGTGTGTAAACACATCACTCGGATGTTACAGCAATACCACAAGGATAATCGTGGGACTCAAGATATAATCTCTCTTTCCACATTGTGTGAAGCAGAGTCTTTATTGAAAGTGTCTAATGAGATTTATTGATGATCTCGTGGCTCTAGACTCAATTTGTGCATATTTGGATCTGTCTTGGGAGACTGGGAGAGGTCTCTACTTGAATATCAACAATCTCTAAGAAAAGTCGATAGATAATGTCGGTTCCCGTGAGAATGAAACAAGTCCTTTTAAGAGGAACTTGAGTGGTTTGGAAAGTTGAAGTGCGGTGCATCATTTGGGTCCATGGCGTCTTTGTTTTCAATACCGATGTTACCATCGTAGCATGTGAAGTGAACCGGTTTACCCCTAAGGTTGAATAAATGGAGGCTATTTGTTTTCACCCTTTCTCATTCAATTCTTTTTAATTCTTGACCCTTGGTGCTTCACGAGACTTCATAGCTAGAACCTTGTTGGGTTTATTCGATACTAGCTCGGTCTCGATCGCACTCTTCCCATATCTCGCTTTTCTCCTTTTATCATCATACCTAAGGACTTCTACACTAACTAGTGGATTGTCCTGGTAGATCCCTCCGTTCAGCGGATCATGGGAACAAAAACCTAACCTTATCATCCTTATATCACCGTACATAAAGTAAAGTTGGTCGGTCAATTTGGTATTGTTCATACGCCATTGGATCGAATTGAAAACCATTTGAAAATCAATTCGGATACTTGTGATATATTATCAAAGCATTTTGTACTGAATTGTTTTGATATTTTAAACCGAACTCCCCTCAACATGTGCATCAAGTATTTGAAAATGTTTAGCACACGGAGGCAAGAGAAAGAATTAACTTCTTTGATTACCATTTTCTAAAGATATCAACATCACTTCCCGTATCAAATCAAGTAGATATCGCATTTACGGGAAGGATGAGGTTTCCATAAATTCGCTCCCCACCGATATGTGCCTCGAGGGTTTGAAAAGAGTTTTGCACATACTAGAGGAACCCTTTATCATCAAAGGATTAGAAGCCATATGATCAAGGTACCTTAAAAACATTTAAAGTTGAATTTGCAAAGATTTAAGTGTTGTGTACCACGATGACTTGAATTTGCAAATAGAGTTCTCCCCATAATATATGCTTGAGATTCGAAAATTGTTTAGCACATATAAGAGAAGTTTGCACACAAATTGATCATCTTATCTTTTAACATCTTTCATATTTATATAACATTTTCTCCCCGATCAAAATCTTAAATCCTTTGAGATTTTGGATCTCAATTGATTAAATATGTATGAGGTAAAATATTTGTAGGAGAAAATGTGTCCGATTTTATATGATCAAAATGGACAACACAGATGTTTCCCTTTTACAAGGGAAACCACAGTACAAATCTAGCACTATTACATGTATTACAGTTGTTCATATTTATTACACCACATATTACACATAGTTAAAACACACCATAAGCGATTATCCAGAAGAAGTCTTCATTCGGTCCTCAGAAGAAGTTTGTAGTGACCATCACGAAGCCTTCCACCAACAAAACTTTCAAGGTCGGAAGATCCTTCGTGTCTTGAGTCTTCGATACGATTGACAATGAAATGTTCACATCTCTTCACGTCATCATCGGACCAAAAATAGTTTTAACCCAGATTTTATATCAAGTTTGGCTTCTTTCACTCGGTGTCAAGTTCTTCTTGACCAATTTGGCGTACCATCACTAAACTTGTAGAGTTCACATACGCATAAGCATCGAGATCCATATCACAGCCGGTGAAGATGGCGGCTCTAGGGGTGTCAAGGACTTTGTATTCTCGATGAAATTCATGCCAGTTGCATTCCATTGAGGACTTGTAAGGTTGATCTGGTTTGGTAGCTTTCAATGCCAGTGAAAGTCCTCAACTCGTTTCGAATGACTAAGCCCACGATCCAAGAGTGGCAGTGCGAGAGGCCTTTTTCTCACGGACGGTAAATGCTCAAGGTGTCCTTGAAGATTTAAGAGATAGAGATCTTGAAATCATTTGGCGAAGATGTTTGAAGTCGTTCTCTTCAATAGTGTACACTTTGAAGTCGACTCTTTTAAGGACAATCTTCTTCAAGTACTCATATCCATAGATAGGGAAGATTTCTACACTAACAACACTTAAGATTTGCGACTTTGATCGACATCATTCGTCTTTTATCGCCACCATGTCTTTCGATGTAGAACTTCTTCTTTTGAACCACCGGAGAAATACCATAAGCGACAATATCATATTTTTGTTCTTGACCCTGAATTGATCGGGAACCATCATTCAAGCCCACGATCGAGTAGGTTGCGACTTTCATCTTTGATATTGATAGAGCGAGGCCTTCTTTCGTGAGAGAGCACCGGATAGTCAAGTCGTGATTGAAGAAGAATTCACCTAAATGGTTGTCGACCGGGCTCACCACCAAGAGGAAGAGATTTGTTGACATTGAGGCGACTAATTTGCTCACCGACTTGGTCATTCGACATCTTATGGCATTCTTCCATCGATATTGAAGATGATTTGCATCGAGTGGAAGACTTTGACAATTTAGTAAGCTTGACCTTCAAGATCTCTTGGTGTTATAGATGAGATACTCTTGGTTCACAAAACCATCTAATGAAACTTCCCATATCACGGTATAGTGTGAAGAGTCTTCATTTGGAACTTCGTAATTATTGGTGATAGCGATGCCCAATTGTTGTCGGGAATCATAGAGTCGGACTACGGGATGGTCCATGTGGGTTACGGAGAAGGAGGTCTATCTTCCACAATGCGACTTTGAATTGTGTCTCTTGAAGGTGCAACTCGGATGTACTAGTGCGATTCCCGACCATGTAAGTATCAAACCAATCTTACGAGGGCTTAGGAATATGCTTTGTAGATGCATCATCTTCATCAGTTACGAGTCCGCCATGACATGCGACTCTTCGTTAACCATTTGATCATCGGGAATAGAGGTGGATGTGGATGTGAACCTTGAGTCAACCGTCGTCCGGCAGATTTCTTACGAGTACTGTTCTTTTGTAGGATCGATTGATTGGAAGGTTTTGGCGGTGATGATGGTGGTTGTGATGGAGGTGTGTTGGTTGTTGTAGAAGGATTACCGACTTGAAGTTCCAGCGCCCCGTTGGTGGTGGGGGGAGGAGGATCTTCTGCGATCCTTCATCAATGCTTCCATCACAATTGTTCTCCTTTTCTTTCTAGCTTCCTTTTCCCGGCGTCAATCTTAAGCTGCTCATAATTGTCGAACTTAATAGATTCTTCAAGTGCCTCATGGAGTTTCTTGTGAACCTCATGATTGTCCTCTTGACCTCATACATCCTTTCAAGCAGTTTGCTCTCATATCGGTGATAGGGAGGTCCTTGAATCGTCTAAAGTGGAGCCTCCATAGCCCATTCCACGGCATCCTTGACTTCTCCCGATGGCGGCGGTAACCCCTTCATTGAAGTTGAGGTGCTCCATCTATAGACACGATCCACGGAGAATCAATGAGTTGGGAAGTTGCCTTTCGAGCTTCTATCCTTTTGTGGCTTTATCCAAAGAGTTGATCGGTGAGAATCGGTGGAGGAAGGCGGTGGAGCCACCTCATACGCAATTGTAATAGCGGGTTCGGGGGTTGGTGGCGATGTTGGTGGTGTTTATACGATTGATTGAGTAGGTAAGGAGGTGGAAGTGCGGTAGATAGTGAGGATCTTGACATTGGAGGAATAGTTGGCGTATCTTCTTTGAATCTTGACATTATACATGGATTATCACGGTATCTAAGGATTTGTCATTAATGAATTGATCACCAAAGAAATCTACATCAAGATTCTTAAGTGAGGATAGAGAGTTAGTAGACAAATTTGGTTCATCCATCTTCAAGGTCTCATGGATCTTGTCTCAAGGTTCTCCTGCGAGCCTTTTTGCAGCAGGCGTCAACATTCGGACGATTGAGTCTCACTAAGTGTAGGAGTTTCCTTAAGCGTTTGAGCACTTTGTCCACTCCAGTTGTTCTTTTGCATGAGATGATTACGTTCTTCTCTTGACTCATATTGATTTGTGGTGCTTGATGGAGATGATGAGATAGTTAAAAGCATGTGAGCGGCTTGTTCGGTTTCAACACTTGCAACCCTTTACCCTTGTCATGTGTAATTGGGGTTGTTTGTCGAAAATAGTTGAGCGGGTTCTCTTAACACAATTCCACCTACTGGAGCTTTCACATTCGACATTCTAGGCTTTCTTTGAATTCCAAGTTGCGAGATCGGCATCATCTTCATCATTAACTGGTAACATTCTTTGGTGTCTCGGTGTTCTCACCAATTTCCTTTTCCACTTTCTTCCTTTTTACTACGCTTCTTGGATGCGGTGTCATTGTTGTGACCTTTCAAGTCTCTTTTTTAGGAAGAGGCATAGGATGCTTGTGGTGACTTGGTCATGGGAGCATTTGGTTGTAGAGGAGAGGTGTGACATCGTTGAGAGAGTTTGGTTGCTCTTTTCTTGTATTGCTTGAAGTAGTCCTTCTTCTTGATATCTTGTGAGAAGGCAGTCGGAATTGGCAAACCAAATATTTCATTGACCACACCTCTAGGAACATATTTCGGGTTTCCCAGACATATTCATCTTCGCATTATGTAGAGTTGATTCACTCCTAGGATTGAATTTGTGAGTTTGTTGTAAAGTCTTGGATAACAAGCTTAGAGAATCGATCTTTGGGAATTACAAGCTTGTTACATTTCTTCGGCCAGAGCATTGTTAAAATTGATTACATCGAGATATGAATGTGTTCATTGATAGCGAAAATTCTTCCCAAATACGATCGATACATTCATCAACCACATTAACGATTCCCATAGGATTTGCAAGATAGGGATTCTCACTTTATCGAACCGATGTTTTGCGAGATAAGCACAAGTTAAATTGTTGTAATGGCTCTCGTGGTTGATACATGTGTCGATGATGATGTCGGATGCTCTTGAAATCTTGTTACGATAACCCAATCAATTAAAAGACAATCAAATCGTCGGCACGGTGGAGATTCGAGCAAAGCGAGGTTACATGGTGTGATTCCAAAGCCTTGCTCGAATATCGAGAATCAATTGTGAACACCATATCATCCGGTTTGCGGAGTATTGTCTTGTGATTTTGTTCCATTGAGCGGTGTTCGAATTGTTGAATGTAAATGGTTAGAATTGAGCATTGCTTGGTAATTGCTCAGAAGTTTGTGTTTTGAGGATGTCAATAGAAACTTTGAGTATCGGATTTTGTTGAAGCCTTTGTAGGTCCACATATGATTGCTTTTTCCAATAACGACCCATTGACTCTGGAAGGATTTCTTCGTCGAGAGAACTTTGGATGATGCGAAGGAGTAGCGCTCTTTTACGGGATTGAACTTGCCATTGATGTTACGAGTAATCATACAATTACTTGATAATGAATGGGAGCAGGTTAGATGATAAATGGTAAGAGACAACATTGAGAGCACCCTTATGACATAAAGTAGTAACTCGGAAGGAGTCCCAAAACATATCTGAGAGAAAGATAGAGTGGCATAGATTACAAATATATGACAACTTTCAAATATATGATAACATTCATAATTGAGATATTTCAATGAAGTATAGTCATATAGATAAATAATTACATGAGCGAGCTTATAAAGGGATTAATGGGCAAAGAGTGCATTTCAAAGTGATCATGACATGAGCCAAGATACACATGTAGAAGTGATATAACAAATATGTATGAGGCAAAAAGTAACATTTGGCGATCGTGAGAGAAACCAAGTACCTTTTGCCTAAGCGGAGATGTCATAACAGTTACATAGAGTATGTTGATTCAACAAGTCGAATTAGGAGATCCTAAGTGTTGTGAGAGAGATCATCTTTAGCACTTAAACCTTTGATCATTTTAATAACCCTTGACCCTAAGACTAATTCGCAACATGAAAGTGAACAATGTTGCAAACTTGTAAAGACAAGTCGTCATCTAGAGCCACAGACAAGTCGCTAATAGTTTAGCACTCTAAGTCGCTATGCTAATTCGCTAGCTTGTAAAGTCAAGTCGCCATGAACAGTAACTAAACCAAGTCGCTACAAAACAGTTTAACTAAGTCGCTAGGTTACTAATTCGCTAGCTTGTGAAGACAAGTCGCTAACTACTAACTCGCTAACCAAGTCGCTAGAATATGGTGAACTAATTCGCTACAGAAACGTAGTCGCTAAGTTGAACGCTAACTCGCTATGAAGAACATTCAAACTAAGTCGCTACCAAGAACAAGTTAAATCGCTTGACAGAACACTCCTAACATAAACCCAACGGTCCAATCCTCTTAACCATACATCAATGTATTCCAAACAATATATTCCAAACAATCAATATATTCCAAACACTTTGAACCCGTTCAATCATTATACAAGCAACAAACACACGATTACATGAAAAATCGAACCTCGCGAGACAAATAATCACAAATCACGAGCTCGAAAGGATGCGGATATAAAGACAAGTTAGTAACTTAACCCAAACGCTTAAGAGAACAAAGATGAGAGGACTAGATGCAAACCTCTTGCTAAGTCGCTAAGATGAGCACTATGACGAGGAAGAGAAAAACGAGAGAGAGAAAAAAAACTTTTTGAGAAAAAAATGGTAACTCGCTAAGTGGTAATTCGCTAGGGGTATACCAACTATCTTTGACAATATGACACAATTGGTCCTTATGGTTTTAACATGAGGTGAGGTAAGTCGCTAGTGCAACATAACTTTCACTATATGGTAAGTTTGGTCCACATGGTATTGATGAGCAGTGGTAAGTTGCTAACACGGATTATAGACTAAGCCTCTAGCATAGATTATCCTGTGATCACCATGAATCAATTAAACATTTAGACACATAAGCATTTAAATCTAAGCTAGGCCTTGTCGTGGGTACACAATGATAATCACATGAGCAAGATCGACCACAACCTACAAAACCATAACGAGATAGTTACAAAGGCAAAACACGACCTCAACTTCCAAACACGAGCAAGCATTATAACTTGACCACGAAGCCAATGGCATAGGTAGTCAAGAAAACATATACGACAATCTCCCCCTGATCAAGGTCGTCAAAGAACATTGATTGACATAAGTTACCCCGATATAAAGAAACAAGAATATTTCAATTGTTCGAACTTCATCTATGATCCGTGCCATTATTGAATGACATTTCTAGGACCGTAGATGTTATCGATAACGATGAAAATATTCTTTATTAGATAGGAAAACATGATAAAATTGTAAATTTAATTTTTTTTTTTTTTTTTTTTTTTAAAGAAACTTGATTTATACAAAGATATGGAAGAGCGAGTCTGATTCAAGATGAATAGAGTCAAAGTAAGTAGTGCATCAAGCGTTGCACGCTATAGCTCTGAATGAGCTATGTTCATTTCGATGGAAACCAAGTCATGAAGTTCTGATTGAGTTGAGCATTGTACTGAAAAGAGGCGAGAGCACATTGTCTTTGGAAGCACATGTAGATTTGTACATAGAAGAGTTAGTGACATGATTAGTCTCACATTTGGATGCATCACGAGATAATCTGAGACTTATCATTAATGGAGATCCTATTAGGTTCTACATTCTTGAAAAGTTTACCCTGGAATCCATTTGAGGCATGATCTAGGGATGTAAGTTCGTTTAAGTCACGTAAACTTAAATAATCGCGGTGGGAATCCATTTGAAGCCACGTTAGTTGAACTAAATGAGTGCACACCTTGTTTTGACTATTTGTCCTTTGTGATCGAGAGAATTTCTTAGGGATTGATCATCGAGACGATATTTTCATGAGACCTAGTTAAGCTTATTGCATTTCGATCCGTAGGTGATGACCATTAGTCCTATGCTTGGGATTCATCATATCTGAACTAGGCAATGAAGTGGTGGTTTTGACAAAACAGACTTATTATCAACTTGGGATGTAAGCTTAGATTTCAATGGTTTAGCTCTTTCGGACCTAAAGGCATTAGGTTGTTTAATAACTGCTCGTTTCAAGTGGTTACGAACATTTGACTTTCCCAAAGTTGAAGGTTTTGCAAACTTAGTGTTCATCTATTTCCAACATACTTCATGAGCTCATTTTTAGGGCAACAATATTGAAGCTCTTATCACGAATTTGTGCTTTGAGATCATCAATATCTTTCATCAAGAGGTTAGATTGATTGACTAACTTAGAGTTTGTTTCCTCAAGGTTCTTTGTTAAATGCTCATTTTCTCTTAGAAGGTTGGACACACATAGAGCTAGTTCGAATTTCTAGATTCTAGTGTATCACTCATCTCATGACGATCATATTTACGGGCTTACGAAAGAAGTGATTTGATTTCTTATGGTCGAATCTTTGTCACGAATCAGGATTTTAAGCGATTAATTTCAAAAATTCTCTAAATGCGGAAGTTCAGTTACTACTGTTTTTTTGCATAAAACATTTCATTCTTATGTTGTATTTCAATTTGCAAAGAGATCTGTGTTTTCAAAATTGAAAATTTGTTTGAAAGCTCATCATATACCCTTTTTCAATCATGTTACTTGCATTAGATTCGAGACAAAACAAAGATTGATTCCACATTGTTATGTTCGGGGTAAGAGTCATGTACCTTTTGTGAGAATTTGTGTGATCGATAAGTGTACCTTATTGATTCATACCTTTTCTAACTCGAGAATTTGAGATCGGTCTTTTTCTCTTCATCCTTTTCCATCACAATCGAGAGTCGCAATCGGTGTCTTCTGTGGTTCAAGCTGGAATGAAGCATGACACGTCATCATTGTTCCATGGACACTCTTGACACTCATTCAATTCCTTGACTTGTTATTCTCTTTTGCGACTTCCTCGATGTATGTTTCCATATTACTCATAAGTTGAATAAATGAGTTTCCGAACTCATGAATTTCCATTCCGTGTGCTTGAAAGACATTTCGGTCATGATATTATCAAAATCGAGGAGTATTCTTCCGGGTAAGTGGTGAAATTGGTTGAAGATGGTTTGGAGAGCGTGCGAGAATCATCGATTGAGAGCTTTTCTTTGGTAATTTGAAACCTCGATCGTTCTAAGTTAAGCAAAGCAGTTCTTGTTAAAGTGGGAAAATCGGCGAAGGATGGCACAACTTATTCGATCCATGGTTGTAGATAAGAGTAATTTGAGAAGTGGCGAGATGTTGAAGCGACTCGCGGTGCATTCCATATTCTTAGCATCATGTGCGAGACATTAAGAGTGACTTATTTGAGTTGTTACGATTAATCGATCTTGAATCATTAAGTGTATGGCATTCGGATAAGCATTACCTTCACTATACGTGTTGTGTCATAGAGCAAGTACTTTGGTGATTAAAGGATCCGTGATGGTGACATTGTTTTATTATGAATTACTCCCCGAGTCTCTAGGATTTAGAACTAACTCGCTACCAACAAAATAGCAATAATCCCAAGTCGCTAGAAGATACAACACCAAGTCGCCAACACTTAATTCGCCACACCACTAAGTCGCTAGAGTACCAAGTCGCTAGCCGGATGTAAGTCAGCTAAGTAGTAACTCGCTAAGACTCAGTCGCTACCACTGTCGCTGCCGTGGTGGAGTCCACTACTTGTCTTTGTAAATCGCTAGATCTAACTCGCTGGGTCTAAAGCGTAACTCGCTACAAATTTGTAAAGCAAGTCGCTCTGAAGAAAGTAGTCCAGTGAGCTAAGTCGCTAGCAAGAAAAAACCATATAAACATCACTTTTCAATCCAAAACAACCCAACCAAGATGATTCAAACTTACAAATGAAAACCTAAACACTTGTGATGATTCTAAACATAAAGTACTAACAAAATCCAAGCTTTAACACAAGAAATCAACCAAATGATGCAAAAACCACTAAACTTTTCAAACTCAAAACCACCTAAAACCACTAGAAATCCAAAGATGTGCAAGATATGATATAACCTTGGCTCTTGATACCAATTGTAGGATATTGGATTTCACATACACATTACAACATTAACACAATGAGCACATAGATGGTTTAGAGAGAAAGAGTGGGATATTACAGTAAGAGAAACTTGTAGAATATTAGATTCAAAAAACATCAAACCTCTACGCTTACAAGGTGAGGGTATTCTAAATTACAAACTAAGCGACCTCACGGCGGCGCATGGATCGGGGATACGGTGGGTAAGACCGTCTTTCCTCCACGGTGTTGCACTAAACTATTTTACGCTCTTGACTAACTAAATAACTACATAAATACGTAACTAACGATAAGTCTACGGTAAATTTATCTTTAGATAATAGTTGGGGTGACCGACTCTTCAATACTGGAATTTTGGTAGTTTTATTGTTGGCAATCTATCATAATATTAAAGTTTTTTGCGTTTCACACAGCCAAGAATTATTTTATATCGAATGGATATGATTTTGATGGACATTTTTTATTTTTCATGACGTAATTGAAACTTAGGTGTAAATTGGCAACCATTTTTACAGATGGGAATTAAATCATTAATTTATTAGATATAATGCCAATTGATGTTACGTTTTCTTAAAAAAATGATGCACAAGTAATGGTTTTAATAGTATTTTTGTTATTTGTAAACTTGCAAATTGCGGAGAGCAGGCTACTGTGCAAGTGCACCAAATTTGAAGTTTTTTTTTTTTTTTTTTTTTTTTTTTTTAGATAATAATTTTAAATGGATTCTGATAAAATGGCGAATGACCAGGCTGACAAGTTGCGTTCTGACCCCTTTTAAATGATGAATGTTTCTTTGTAAACAATTGTTTGTATCCATTATTTTTAATAGCATAGTGATATGATAATGCGTAGTGTTCTTATGCAACTTATTGATGAGCATAAGTGTTAATCATCACAACCATGTATTATATTAGAATATCATGTTAATGTGAATAAAGATCCTAAATTTCAATCAGTTATGTGTACTTGTATATTAAGTTATATTTGCAACGTTCTAATATTCTAGTGATGCCTTATGTTTACTTGTCATTTGAAACCTGAAAGAGATTATGCAGGTGTTAACAATGGTATTGTCATATGTCATTTTGTCGTTTTATTTTTTCTTTCTTTTTCGTCATTATAAAATAATTGAATTATGTGCATATGTGTTTTAAAGTTAGAGTGCATGTGTATTTTATGGCAAGTGAAAAATCAGTCAAAGGGTTTGCATATGTGTTTTATGACCTATAAAAAGTTAATGGAAGGGTGTGCGTATGTGTTTTAGGGCGATGCAATATCAATAAAAGTAGTGTGCACATGTGTTATTGAGAATCGTATGTGTTTTCATAGTCTCTGGTGAATTTATGCCATATGTGCATATGTGTTTTACAGTTTTTAAGTTTAAATGTATTGAAATTGCATATATGTTTTTATTTATGATATAAGGATGTTTCTTGTTTAGTTCTGATTTAAGGGTGCACTTGTGTTTTGTGTTTTAAGTCTGTATTAATTCCTCAAAATGGTCTCTTGTGAACAAGTCAGAAATACCTTGTGTATATGAGTTTTGTTAGATGTTATGA
Source organism: Chrysanthemum lavandulifolium (assembly GCA_022545495.1). Classification (NCBI taxonomy): domain Eukaryota; kingdom Viridiplantae; phylum Streptophyta; class Magnoliopsida; order Asterales; family Asteraceae; genus Chrysanthemum; species Chrysanthemum lavandulifolium. The sequence goes on from CM040244.1 coordinate 54,451,492, forward strand.
TTATATAAGTCGTTTATTAATTGGTTGTGGTTACAGATGCAGTATGATGGCGATGTCGAGTGTACATGTGTTTTATACATACTATCTAGCGAGAAAATAGTTATGATAAAGTAAAGAGTAAATGCACAAGTGCATGAAGTTGCGAGAAGATTAGTAGATGCATGAAGATAATTTCTTTGTATAACGTTTATCTTCTTTGTTAAGATGGCGAGACGATAAAAGCATGTGTGTCTGGATTAAAAACACGTGTGTAGATTAAAACACATGTGCACAAGGATTAAAAACACATGTGTAGATTTCATGGGTTCTTGAGCCAAGCGAGGAATCGTGTGCGCTTTATATATTTGTAATAAAACATATTTATGTAATATTTTTAATAAAGTTTTGTTGTTTGTATAAAATTGTATCAATCTATTAATAAATGTTTGTTGTTTGTATATATTTCTTTACGTAATATTTTTAAAGATACATGTGCAAATACAAAACACCTATGCATAAACAAAAATACAATTTTTCGTAATGCAAAACACATGTGCACATATTGATTTTTAAGCGGATATAATACCAAAAAAAAAAAAAAAAAATCTAAAATTTCGGAAGAAAAAAAGTTTAAAAAAATAAATAATAAAAGATAAAATTAAAAAGTAATTTTACCAAAATACCCTTTTGAATTAAATATTAAAACTAAATATCCAAAAAATCGATTGGTTGATGGTGGTTCTCGTGATTCTCGCATTTTTTTGGTTACGAAAATAACCCTTCTATATATATATATATATATATATATATATATATATATATATATATATATATATATATATATATATATATATAGCGCGTTACGTAAAGATCATATTAGATGCGATCTTTCTGATCTCATTTACACCAATCATAATTTAGTATTATTAATTCTTTTAATTAATTTAAAAGGGTAAAATAGTAAAACACATTTTACTTTATTTTTGTATTTTCTAATTAAAAACGTTTTCTTAAACTCCTTAACTTTCGGAATTAAAAAAATTATTTTATTTTTTTCGTTTGCAGACCTGTTGTGCATATGTGTTTTTTTTTATTCTTTTGCAGACCTATTGTGCATATATTTCTTGTTGTGCATATGTGTTATTTTTAAATATTGTATACTCATATATTTCTTGTGTTTAATTGTTTTGATGTTAAACTTATTTTGCTTAAAATGATAATTGCATATATGTTTTTAGTGTACATTTTTTGATCTTCGATATTTATGACCGATAGCAAAAACATATACATGTAACCTTTAAAATTTAAATAACAAACAAACAACATAAATAGTATACACAAAATTTGATATAAAATGAATTACAATTATAATACAAAAGTATCTTGTTAAACATAGATGTACACGTCATCAAAAACATGTGTGTACTCCTCCAAAAACATACGTGCACGCTTCACTTTCTCATCAAATTAATTAGAACATCGAGCACCCTTCCGAACATATGTGCAGCTGCGTTTTCTCGTCAAATTCATTAGAACGTGTGTGCGCGTCTTTCAAAACATAGATGCACATCTTCAAAAACATATGTACCTGTTTGTTTTGTGAGCACTTGATCTCGCTTTAACTACACATTGATAAAGTATAACATAAGTTATCAAACAAACACTCTAATTAAGTAGCCCATTAACAAAGAAAGTGTAAAAGCCCGAAACATACAAATGTCGATCTGATACATTTTAATGGTGGTGATTTGTTTATAATTAATGCTTAAAGTTGTAGCTTTAACATCTAAATCCATATCCCAATTAATAATACAAGTTTGCGGTTTAGGCTAAGACTAAGTCAACAATTTCATAGTGGTTCACTTTTGTTTTTCAATGCTTATACATAATTACTCCGTATTTTGAAAACCTTTCAGTAACAAACTTATCCCACAAATGTCATTTTCTTATTAACAAAAATAACTGACTAAACAAATTAAACCACCAAACTATTGCAAATGAATAATTTTTTTTCCAAAGCAAATCAACGTTTTCCATTTATTTTTGGCAAATACAATGTATCAATTAAATAGATATTTGATGACGGATCCCACCACTTCCCTTAATGCTTAAATTGATATTTGATGAATAAAACTATGTACTAACCTTCCGGTGATTGAAGAAGATCAAGATACGTGTCCCACTTGTTTACTAAAGATCACGCCAATCACACACAAAAAGATCTTTGAAAAGAGTGATGGGAGGCGGAGGCTTTCGAAGAGTCGTGCCGGATAATTCTTGGTGGCGGTATTGTTGGTTGTGATGATAGGGTTTTAAGAGTTGATAGGGAAAAGAGGTGTAGGTTTTGCTTTCTTCCGGATCTAAAAAAAGAGACAGCGGTTTATATAAAGTGGGTTTTCTAGCACTATTTTAGGGATAATATAAAAACCCTAAATTGCCCTTTCAATTTTAAAATTATTATCCTCATCTTTTTGTTAATTCCATAAATGACACAATTTATATAAATAGTGGCACTTTTGGCACTTTTAATCTTAACCTTTGATCAAACCAATCTAATGGCCTAGATTCATTTTAAGAGTCTTGTAAATCTTGTGTCAATATAGTCTTGCATAGAATATAACACTATATATATATATATATATATATATATATATATATATATATATATATATATATATATATATATATATATATATATATATATAGGGAAGGGTTCTTTTCGGAGCCAAGAAAAGGTCGAAGCTGAGGAACCGTCAACCAATCGTCGATTTTTGGATATTTAATTTTATTATTTAATTCAAAAGGACATAATAGTAAAAGTACATTTTTATTTTCTTTTTGATTTTTTTAATAAAAACGTTTTTTTGTTAATAAATTTTAGGATTTTTTTTTTTTTTTTTTTTTTTTTCATGATTTCAAAAGTAAGATGCATATGTGTTTTCTCATATAAGTCAAGGTGCACATGTGTTTTTAAATATGTGTTTTCTTCGTAATGTAGTATTCAATTCTTAGACCACTTAAATTTTGAATAGTTTTTTTTCAACATTTATGTTTTTAAAAGTATAGTGCGTATGTGTTTCACTTAAGAAGATAATTGCACATATGTTTTAGCGTACAAATCTTTAATATTCAAAAGCGAAATTCAATAACATAAACATTATACATATGTCTAAAAATGCAAGTACAATATATCGATTATACATGTGCACTAATAATAATTAGCGCAATAAGAGACTCTCGTGATCTTTGTATGTACATGTATTAGTATTCGTCAATGTGCATGTGTCTTTACATCTTTATCACAATCAAATTATCTTTAGAAGGTATATGTTTCTTGACGCACTTCCTATATTGGTCATTATCCTCATCTTTATCAAACATATTCAATACGAAAACATAAAAAATTGTTATTTATATGATAAACAACTAGCAAACATATATGAAAAATCTAAACACATGTGCAAACCCATTTCATTAATTTTGTGTCTACCTTGAACACATATGCACACTTTAATATTATTTACTTACTTTATAACTATTGTCTCACTCGTGTATGCACCCATAAAACCACCATAGGCTCACGATAGGCTCACAACACGGAACAACTAGTTCATATTCGAAGCACCATGGTAAAAAAATCCATTATTTAAGCGAAAAAACTCACTATATGAACAAACAAGATATTTTTAAGCTACAATGATCCGAGTGCATAATATATCACAACTAAGACAAGAAATCCAATTCAACCCCAATAGACTCAACCAATTTTAAATTCTATCCATATAAGTTTCAAAATCAAAAACTAATTCCTGTTTTTCGATATTCAGAAAAAAAAAAATAAACATGTCTTTTAAAATACATATGCACACTTACATATTTGTTTCTTGAATTGATCATACATATAAAAAACCGAACGTACAAACTACAAAGCCACAAAATTTAATTAGATATAAAAAAAAACCTCATTAAACATGGTGCAAATCCGAACCGAAAGCATAAACTTCATTCATATCGATCATTAAATAAAACCCCCTTGCACTGCTGCACATGTAAACTGATTTTTAAATAAGAAAGCCGATTAATTCAAATGTAGATTTAATGAAACAATAACAAATCTCATTATTTGCATCACCAATTTTAATTTATGACCACTGTGTGTAATAAAACAAATGAAAGCAATCAATATAGAATTCGTACATATGCTTACTTGGTTTCGTATCCGTCAATCACGTAGGAGTTAATAAATATAAAATTAATAAACAAATAATATATCATACACAATAGAAAAGAATTTATTACCTGTCACCAAGTTTTTTAATTAGTCTGTTCGTTTATTACTTTTGGATTGACAATATCATCTTCGAATATTTCTTAGTTGATTTGCAGTACGTGTAATAGCGGCTAGGGTTTTTTAGATGGAGATGTGAAAGTTGAAAATATAACTGATATTGATTGATCACGTATTATATGGGAAATTAAATCTTAAACAGTTTTGAAATGATTACATAAAATACCAATAATACCCTTAAACCCTTTATACAACATTCCTTGATTTTTTACTTAATTACAATCATGCCACCATCATTTATAACCATTGATCAAAAATAGAAGGCTAAGATTGGTTTTAGATTCTCGACCTTTTCTTGGTTACGAAAATGACCCTACTATATATATATATATATATATATATATATATATATATATATATATATATATATATATATATATATATATATATATATATATATATATATATATATATATATATATATATTAGGTTAAGACTTAATTTCCGACTCATTTTACTCCACCCAACTACAAATTTTGCAACTTAATGTATAACGAGTTTTCAAATAGAAAAACAAACTTTATAACTCGAGATTTTATATACTTATCACATTCAAACATAAACCATTTTATACATCGAAAACTTATAAAGACTAGTAAAACTAAACTTATATCACCTATTTGACTTATATAAGCTTGACATGCTTTGTGAAAACTTATATGAATTTCATAAATTGAAGATCTGCTATTTACTTAAACTTATAGATAACACGATAAACCAAAATGCACACACAGGTCATGCTCGATTTTTGGCAAAATAGATATATTAGCTTATTATACCCTATATAACAACCAACGAGGAGAGGCTTTATTCCTAACATTTACCTATCAAGTTATTTCTAAACGAAATCATTAGCTAAAACTACTACTTAAACTCCTTGACGGCTTTAGTCTAACTAATAAAGGGTTATGAAGAGATAAACATGCATATGCGTACAATTAGTACATATAGCTTTGACGATAACGTTACGTGGTCCTTCAACGTCTAGTGTTATATTATTTTCCGTACGTCGTCTTTTGGTTGCCATCAGACCAAAGACTCAATTGTCCTTGATATTTTCCTAGTACGTACTTACGCACTTCCAATAGCCAATACTTACAAACATTTGAAATCTGTTTTTCAAACTTAAACGATGCCACACAAGCAACAACAACAACACAAACATTGAGAGCTTATAAGGTTACGTTAAACTTTATCGAGTCTTAAGCATGGATAAAGACTAAACTTGCCGTACTAATCTAGGTTGCATGTCGGTACCGCTCACTATCACTAATTGATTTATTCCACTTCAGACGGCTAATTGCTGAGGTGAGTTTCATAGCCCCACTTTTAAACTGTTTTATATCTGTTTTGGGGGAAGATATATGTTAGCTTTACTTAAACTCAATGAATTGCTTTACTAAAAATGTGCATTTCCATGCAAACTGTGCTTCATGATTTATATGTATGATTATTTAAATACATAATGTGTTTACCTACCACACTATTGAATGTTTTCTTGCAAACTTAACTGAAAATCACACAAAGATATTTTCTGGGCCACACAAAATGCTTTATTGATTTAAACTGTTACGCAGCTTATCCTAAGCCCTTAAATCCCAAAATGCCCAAACTCATGAACCGTCAATTCCTGCTGGGAAGCGCGAATGTTATAAATAGATCTATTGGGGGTGACTTCCCCGTTCGGTTGACCATAAATGGTTCAAGGCGAAATGTATAGCATGTCAGGACCGAGTGTAACGGGATAAACACTCCCAATGGGCCCCTTATTAGTATGACTACAATTTGCATACACCACTGTCGTAGCTTCGGTTGCATGAACTTAGTGCTAGCGTAATAGTCACACTATATGACATTTTATTCGTTGTAATGTGCATATACCCTACACACGGTCCACAAATGAAGTTTTATTCTAAGGTAAACACGAACTTTCATGACATTATGCAAGACACAATGGTCACAAAAACTGAATGTTTTAAACTCACATCAATGGTACTATGAAATGTTTTAACAAACCTATGAACTCACCAACCTCGTGTTGACACTTTTTAGCATGTATTTTCAGGTGATAAGGCGATAACTTAACTTCGGAGGCGCAAGGCAAAGGCATGGCATGGTCATAGATTTCTATGATAAACTTAAATGAGGACCGCTTTATTATGGGCCTGTTTTCCGCACTAATAAATGATGTAAACTTTGTCTTCATGAATGAATAAAAGTTTCTTTATGAAAATCAGTTATCTTATCCTTGTGTTGTGATACCAATTGAGTAGCACCCCAATGCCATTACTATTTCCTCTGCATTGTTCATTTTTGGGGGTGTTACAGTCTCTAATTGTTCGCGCATTAAAGCCATTACTATTGGAGTTTAAGCATATTAACATGTAATGTAAACATATAACAACATGAGTATACAACGGAAGATAAGATCAAATAGTGCACATTAATTAACCTAATTGATTTATCTTGTTTACCTTTTCTTATGACGGATCGAACGAAGAACAAATCAAGAACCCTAATTTAGGGTTATAGTGAATCGACCCAAAACTAAACTAAACAAGATTCAAAAAGGTTGAATCCTCTATAGTTTCACACACAACACTTTTAACTAGCGATGCAATTAGAATGATAGTTATTGGATCACGAAAACTAACAACTTACTTGTTTAACCTTAAGAAATCAAAAACCTTGCCACTATGGGTGTTTTTCGATCGGTTAAGGGAGGAGGAAAGAAGAAGAGAAAAGTTGCCAGCTTTGGTTTTCCAAGATTAGTTAATAGTGAAGCCTAAAAGGTTTATCATATAGGCTAAATAATCTTGGAGTGCAAGCAAAGCAATCCCACATCCTTTGGGACTCCTTGTTCGGCCGACTACCGGTATAGGGGAGGGATTCTAGATCCTTCCTTTATAGTAATTACACTTAAGTCCTTATTTATCGTCTAACGACCGTTAGTAAATATCGTTAAGTGGCTAACTATCGCTAAGAGGTTTTTCGTGAAATAATATTAATATACTACTATAATATATTAATTACATCTCCGTGTTAAAGTGTGTGACCCCATAGGCTCACGTAATTTTCGGACATTCATTTAGTCGTGATATGGACATATCCCAACATCTCCCACTTAGACATGTCTCGAATAAATGAAATAACATTGGTGAGCGTCTAGCAACACGTCAATGCTCCCAGAAATACATGAGTGTTGTTTTGTAAAGTCCCAGTTAAATGACTTAAGCATTTACTGTCCCTTTGTTTACGATACCATGTTAAATATGGATAAGGATCAAAGTCATTTAATAATTTAACGATTATGTTTCTCGTTTCATCGATTGATCAAGATTACCAAACTCGTCGGGGCATATCCAGATCTCCTTTGGGTGTGGCTACACAAATATCTGATCAACCCCACGAGGGGCCTAGTGGCATCATTCTTCAAAAATAATTTGCAGGAACAAATTATGTATTGACTGCATGTGTCATTCACGTGATTCACAACACTTTTGAAAATAGCCCTTATAACTACCAGTTACGGATAGCGTTAAACTATATTCAATTAATGAGATCCACACACGCATGAAATGCTTGCATCTCAAGTCTAAAGATAAGTAAATAAACCAATTACAAGATTCAATTGATGACAAAGATCCATAAAGTGAAAATCTTGTTAGTTGGGGTAGTCCTATATGCAAACTTTTGAATATCATGTGAGTTTGGTGGGACAAATCCTTAATATTCGAAGAATATTGCCAATCACTCAGATTTGTCTTGATTCAACTATATTCCCATACAGTTTATTGACAATGGATAGTTTAGAACAATATAAATCGTTCACGGATTTAAACATGATAATAAAAAAGGTTGATAAATCACGTCCTATTGATGGGGTTTGTCTTAATAAATCTAAAACTAGATTTTATTGTGTTAATGATAAGGGTCCTCCTGTAAAGGCTAAAGATCATGGGAAGTCCCCCCAATGTCAAATCTAATATGAATACTACTCCTTTGTCTAATTCATTTAATATTTTGAGCGAGTTGGAAAAGGAGGATGATGTCAATGTTCCTAATGAGCCTAATGCTATGGAGGCCAATGTGGCCTCTACTAGCAAACTTGATTCGTCTCTTCCAAGAAGATACCCAGGAAGACTGGTATTTGGTACCAGAAAACCTGATTTGTCTCTCCGGGGTTTTGAGTTTATTAAGTTTGGTGAATCTGATGAGGATGAAGTATTAGAACCTAAGGATGATATGTCTAGGTATATGTCATCGTCTGGAGGAGGTCAGCAGCTTGAAGCTGATGATTGTGGTTTTTCTGACGGATACGAGGCTCAGGTCTGTGACTTACCTAGGCAACTGGATGCGTTTTGTGATCAGTTTGATATCCGGCTTAAGAATCGTGTTAGGAAGTATATGTTCTTTCTTTGGTTTTTCATAAGATTGACATGTCTTTCTTATGTGGTGTGTAGGTTTGTAGCACTTTAGGTGCTTGGTTTTGCCCTATGTAATAGGCAAGATAAGAGATTTCACTCTCATCCATTGTACTTAAATGTTATTTTGGAGTAATATATTTTACCGGGGAATTCCTCTTTACCAAAAATATAGATACAACTTATTATTGAACGAAAATAAACATACCAAGTACTTTAATTCATTATAAAAATTGTTTTACATCCCTTATCCAAATACTAAACACATATGTACATGAGACTATTAGCTAAACGAAGTCCAATGCTCTTTGCATGTTGACTGAGGTTGCTCTTAGGCAATGCCTTCGTAAAAGGATCAACTACATTGTCATATATGTGAACTTTGAGTAGATTGATTTCACCAATTCCAATTTGTTCTCGAACATAGTGATATCTTCTAGGATAGTGTATGGCTCCTTTCATAACTCTAGGTTCATTGGCAATAATGATTGCTCCGAAATTGTCACAACATATCTCCATAGTTTGTTCGTTTAAGGGAACAACACCCAACCCTAAGACTGGCAAGGATACTCAAGAATGCTATAAGTATTATTATCATTCGGAAACTTATTTAATGTAATTTGTAAACCGTGAAACTACTGGGACCTTATTTTGTAAACTCATATATCTATGTTAATACAAATAAACCGTAAAAATGTTTATTAATATTTGGCGATCTCTTTGTGTTTTGTTGATAACAAATATAATATTATCATAAGAAAAATTATAAGGATACATGTTATTTTTGTAAAGCATTTACATATAGTCATTTAATACAAATTGTTGTAATAAATCATTTGTTGTAATAGTTTATTAGGATGGGTAAAAACCACAACCCATTACCCATGATATTAACCCATGATCCATTTGACTAGATGCATTGCATCTATTAGATACATTGTATCTAATGAAATACCCATGGACCAACCCATAACCCATGACCCATGACCCATAACCAAAAACCCATGGGCAAGAGGCGTCCACGGATCCACAGTGTTACACTAGACGGATCCCTTAAGGAGGGATCCGTGGGATCCGTGGAGCGATGTGCAAGTTTTGCCTATAAATAGAAACAATTTCTTCATTTCTCCTCACCCCTCTTCTTACTAACTCTCTCATATATTATTACACTATTCTAACAAAAGATCACTTGATCTAGAGAGTTGTTATTCTTTCCATTGTGATTCTCATATAGGTCCTTCTCTAAGGCAAGATCACGAGCTTTCTACAAGTCATCCAAGCAAGGGTCCTTGATTGATTTGTTCCTTCACAAGATTTCTATAGCAAATATCTTGTACTTGATATTTCACATAGTTGTTGTGTAATAGTCGTGTTGGTTTGGTCCTCCGTGTTACGGACTCGGTATTTAGCTTTGTACGGAAAAAGGTGTAAGCAACGTTGTGAAGGCTTCTCATGAGTTGAAGGAGTTTGTTGATATAGTGCTTGAACTCTCGAGTAGGTGACTCGGGAGTGGAGTAGAGCAAGGAATGTGTCCTTGTAGCGAACCACTATAAATCGGTTGTGTCATTTCTATCCCTTACTTTACTTTCTTACTTGCATTACTCTTAGATCTATACTTTATCTTCATCCATACGATTTCACATAACATCGAATCTAAAGTTTTTAGAAACTAACTTAAAATCGGCAAAATTATTCAATCCCCCCCCCTTCTAGTTTTCCACAATTGGCATCAAGAGCTAAGTTTTATAAAAGTTTTAAAGTAAATCGTATTTTAAAAACTTTTTGATCACTATGGGTTCTGAAAATTACAAGGAAGGGCAATCCATGCAACGACCTCCACTACTTGGAACTAATGGTTTTATATATTGGAAAAATAGATTCGAAACGTATGTGAAGTCTAAAGATATTGATCTTTGGTACATCATTGTTGAAGGCGATTTTCAAGCCACTGCAAAAGATGAAGATGGAATTTTAGTTAATATTCCTCATGATAAACTCATCGATGAAATTAAGAAAAAGCTTTCCAAAAATAGTGAAGCTAAAATGGTCTTATATAATGCTTTACCCAAAAAGGAATTCGAAAGAATGTCCATGCTTAAAACCTCTAAAGAAATTTGGAATTCTTTAGTTGTAACTCATCAAGGTAATCAACAAGTGAAAAACAATAAAATAGATTTATTTGTTCAACAATATGAATAATTTTCAAAATCGGATGAGGAAACTATATATCATTCTTTTGCTAACTTTAATACTATAATTACATCTTTACAAGCACTTGATGAATCTTTCTCTAGCCGTAACCATGTTAGGAAATATCTAAGGGCACTTCCTTCCAAGTGGAGATCTAAGGTGACGGCGATCGAAGAGTCAAAAGATTTGACAATCCTCACCCTTGATTAACTCATAGGCAACTTAAAAGTCTATGAGCTTGTCCTTGCTAAAGATGCCGAAGCTTCAAAAATGAAAGAGAAGCACAAATCTCTTGCCCTTAAAGCCAAGAAGGTCTCAAGCGATGAAGAGGACTCCTCTTCGGATAGTGATGACGAGGAGTATGCCATGGCGGTAAGGGACTTCAAAAAGTTCTTTAGAAGGAAGGAAGATCGTCAAACAACCGTATGACGACAAGAAAGGATTCAGGAAAAACAAAGAGGACGAGAAGCCAAGGGATGATCGCGCTTGCTTCAAATGTGGGGACCCAAACCACTTTATTAGTAAGTGTCCCAAACGCGATGATCAAAAAGCATTCGTGAGCGGTTCGTGGGGAATGAGCGAGGAGGAGGACGAAAAAATTTGTCTCATGGCAAATGACGAGGTATGTCACGAATACTATAGTAGCTCATCTTTAGATGATGATTCATTACATAATGAATATGATAAACTTTGCAAAATTAGCTTAAAAGTAATCAACAAAAATAAGTTTTTGAAAAATCAAAACCAACGTTTAGAAAAGGAAGTAATAGATCTAAAGGCAAAATTAAAACGTCTAGAAAAGGGGAAGATAGCAAGTGGCGAATGTGAACTTTGCGTTCAACTTCAAACACTAGTTGATCATCTTGACTCTAATATTGCTAGAATGAACACTAAAACCTTAGATATGATATTGGATAGTGTTAAAACAGGAAATGATCAAAAAGGTATAGGTTTTCAGGAACTTAATGCGTCAACTAGTGAAAACAAAGAAACACAATTCGTAAAGGCACTAGAGAAACAAACCACTGTAGTCACGGATCCCACGGATCCCACAAACAGGGAACCGACTAGTGTACAACCAGGGATCCGTGGGTCTGCTGAAGCAAACAGTGGTAATAATGTAGCTTCCTCTTCTAGAACTGATTTTGTTATTGTTAATAAGAAGAAACCAACTCATGTTACCATTAGACAACCACCTCCAAGATATAATCAAAGCTTTATAAGAAACAAAGGTCCATCATTTTCAAAACCAAACACATCTAGGAGACCTAATAATGTTTATCCAAGAAGTAACCATCAAATGGGATGGAATCCAAATATGCAAATGGTTTTCATTTCAAAACTTTGCACCATGGAGCAGCATATTCACCTTATCAATACATGTCTAACATGAATGGAATGTTTAACACTAATGGACCCATGAACAAATGGGGACCAAACTTTGAGTTAATTTTTTCTTAGGTGTGCTTAAAGGTCGACTTAGATCCGGATGAGTGGATCAAGGATAAGCGGGTGCACGAGGCACATGACTGCAATAAAGATTTATTCTCCACATATGAATCCTTGATGGAGGAAATGTGGTATTTGGAAATAGCAAAGCAAAATCATCGGTAAGGTATGATTTCTAAAAATCTCTAACCATTAACGATGTGTGTCACATAGAAAACCTAAACTTTAACCTCTTAAGTATAGGACAAATATGTGATAAAAAGTGCAACGTACTTTTCAACGAAACCGGTAGTAAGATATTAAAAAACGGAATCACCATATGTAGAGGAATTAGGAAACATAGAGTCTATGTCATTAAAATTGGTAATGAACCTAAAGACAAACTTTGTCTTACTTCTATGGATGATACTTCGACCTTATGGCATCGAAGATTGGGTCATGCCAATATGCTACTTCTTCAATCGCTATCAACCAAAGATCTAGTAAGAGATCTACCTAAATTAAAATATGAACATCACTTTTGTGATGCTTGTAACGTAGGAAAACAATTCCATTCTAGTCATAAAGCTAAAAACATGGTGTCTACAACTAAGTGTCTAGAGTTACTACACATGGATTTATTTGGTCCATCCGCTATCCAAAGTTATGGAGGCAACTACTACACTTTGGTTATAGTGGATGATTACTCTAGGTACACATGGACTAAATTCGTAAAGAACAAAACTGAAACATTCAACTACTTTGAAATATTAAGTAAGAAAATCCAAAGACAACTAGGAAGTCCTATAGTTTCTATTAGAACGGATCATGGTAGGAAAATCGATAATGAAGTGCAATTTGGAGCCTTTTGTGACGCTAATGGTATTACTCACAACTTCTCGGCTCCTCGTACTCCACAATCGAATGGGGTAGTTGAAAGAAAGAATAGAACCCTACAAGAAATGAGTCGCACCATGCTAAATGAGCTATCTATACCTCAAAGTTTTGGTGCAATGCGGTTGATACCTCAACGTACATACTTAATAGAGTCTTAATTAGACCATTTTAGGTAAAACTCCATACGAGTTACTTGAGGCAAAAAGCCTACATTAGATCACTTTAGAGTCTTTGGTAGCAAATGTTTTCTACTTAACACTAAAGATTACCTTACAAAATTTGATCCTAAATCAACCAAGGTATCTTTTAGGTTACTCTCCTAATAGCAAAGCTTACATCATATTAAATAAAGAAACAATGAAGGTGAAGAGTCATTAAGCGTAAAATTTGATGAAAGTCCACTAAATCTACTCCACCTCTTGTCGATGGCGAGATTGTCGAAAGTGAAGCTATTGTAATAAAGAAAAAGATAAGCGAAGAAGAAGAACCTTTAAATGATGAAATCATAAATATTAAAGAGTCCAAAGATCATCCCGTAGATAAGGTCATAGGAAAGCTAAACGAAAGAAACTTAAGGTCTCAAGTTCAAAACCAAAGTAACTTGTTTTGTTTTGTCTCAACCATAGAACCTAAGAATACACAAAAAGCCATAAAAGATGAAAGTTGGGTAATGGTGATGCAAGAAGAGTTAAATCAATTTGTTTCTAACGATGTTTGGACACTCGTCCCCCCACCTAGTAATCAAACCATAATAGGAACCAAATGGGTATATAAAAACAAGTTAGATGCAAGCGGTGTAGTGTCTAGAAACAAAGCTAGACTCGTTGCTCAAGGGTATATCAACAAGAAGGAATAGACTTTGATGAGACCTATGTCCCCGTGGCTAGATTAGAGTCTATAAGGATACTTCTTTCTTATGCTTGTGCTAATGATCTTAAGCTTTATCAAATGAATGTCAAAAGTGCTTTTGTAAATGGTTTCATTAATGAAGAAGTATATGTAGCTCAACCTCCGGGCTTCATCGATTTTGAAAAACCTAAACATGTGTATAAGCTAAAGAAAGCCCTTTACGGTCTTAAACAAGCTCCAAAAGCTTGGCATGATAGACTCAAGCCATTCTTAATCAAACACAACTACACCATGTGGTTAGTTGATAACACACTTTTTACTAAGAAAAGAGAGTCACATATAATCATTGTTCAAATATATGTAGATGATATTATATTCGGATCTACTTGTCAAGACATGTGTGATGATTTCTCTAAAATCATGCATGACGAGTTCGAGATGAGTATGATGGGAGAACTTAGTTTCTTTCTTGGTCTACAAATCAAACAAGTAGAAGATGGTATCTTATTTAATCAATCTAAATACATTTAGGAGATGTTAAAGAAATTCGGTTTAGAAGAGTCAAAACCAATTAGGACACCAATGTCATCCGACACTAAACTCACAAAAGATGAAGAGCGGCGAATCCGTTGATAACACAAAATATCGTTAGCACGATTGGTGGTCTTCTCTACCTCGGATAGTCGGCCGGATATCATGTTTAGTGTTTGTCTATGTGCTAAGTTTCAAGAAGATCCTAAAACATCACATCTAAAGCCGTCAAAGGATATTTAGATACATTAAGGGTACAACTCAATTAGGATTATGGTACCTAAGTGCGTGAGTAGAAACAATTGTATATGTAGATTCGACCATGCGGTAATTATGTTGACGAAAAAGTACAAGTGGGTATGTACTTCTATGGGATGTTGTTTAACATCTTGGTTCTCGAAGAAGCAAGCGGCATTAGCAATATCAACAACAAAGCCGAATATGTCTCCGCCGAAAGCATGCCAACAAGCACTATGGATGAAACAAGCGTTAGTTGACTCGCCATTCATCTAAGTGACATAGCCATTCTATGTGACAACAAAGGTGCCATCGATTTAAGCAAGAATCAGGTATTTCATTCTCGCACAAAGCATATAGAGATTCGTCATCACTTCTTAATAGACAATGTTCAAAGGGAACATCTCTATTGAGAAGGTAGCATCCGAAGACAACATAGCGACGTCCTCACCAAACCGTTGAAGCGGGAACAATTCAACCTACTTCGTCTTGGCCTTGGTCTCATGGAACAATCGTCATAAATTTGCTTTTAAACTCCACAAGGTATGTAAACACTAGCCTTCTTCTTTCTGAGTCTAGGATCTCTATTTCACGCACAACTCACAAGCAAAACGGGAATTTTTAAAACCCAAGATATGTTTTACTTATAATTCGTAATTTTCTCCCAAGTTTTCAAGACAAGTACCTTTTGCAAAGACGTAATTGCATACATATTTTTCTCTTTCAAAGAATAAGCGGTTTATTCACACATAGAAACCTCTTTTCAAAATGTTTTCTAAAAGGATACCTCTTCCGTATCACTTTCATAAAAGCTATTTCGCGTTTAGGACAAATCGCTTTTCATTATTAATACAAAGTAAAACCCGTTTTTATTGCATCTCATGTCTTTTGAATGCTAAAGAGAACACATAACTAATATGTGTTTTCGAACATTCATTTAAGCAAAAATGAATTAGGAGCACTCGGGTTATCTCACATAATAGTGTGCTTTTTCACTTCTAGTTTATTTTTCTTTTCTTTTTAGGAGTCGAGATAACCGCAACTCCAAATGGTTTCCATATAGGCACACACTAGGCACAAATGTTTCCAAAAAGGAAAATTTTGAGCTGCCTGAATCACTAGTACCACGGATCCCATCCTTAATGCTGGACGGATCCCTGAAGGGAATGATCCGTGGGATCCGTGAGACAGAAGCTAATTTTATCTTCTATTTTTCTCACTTTGGATGAAAACTTCAATAGTTTCATCATTTCTTTTATTTTTTTGGAGTGTGCTATTTAATGCTTGTGTTCTCATGATCACATGCCTTAAATTCATATCTAATCATTAGATTTTAATCCACATTTTGGGTCAAGCATTCATTACAATGCATTATTTTTCTATAAATAGGATTCCCAAAATGCTTGCATGTTCATCAAATCTCAACTTCACTTCATCATGTCATTTAAAAGATCTTCCAACATAGATACATCACCTAGTGCAAACAACCCTTTTCAAGAAATTCAAAACTTTATCCTACCACCTTCCAAAGTACCACCACCCAAATCTAGAAAAACCGCACGAATTAGCATATGGCCTTGTTGCTTAACAAAACCATCATCAAATGGTTCATCACCAACCATTCATTCAACACAAGATGCTTCCATTATAGCACCTCCTTTATCACCAACAAGTACACCAACTTCATCACCCATCGCATCACCACCTAAGGTCACTCTTTTGGAACTCCTTAAGACTCCAACAAGATCTCAACAAACAAAGCAAAAAGAACTAGTCTTTTTGATACCTCCACTTCTCCAAACACAATTTTAAAAGATCTTGAAACTTCACCACCTTTAGCTCCCATTGAGTTACAAGAACATCTAGGTTCTTTTCCACCACCACTACCAAACATTCCGGACTTTGATCCATATTTTCCAACTTTTTCACCACAACTTCCGCATCTCACAAATCAAAGTCACCCGGAAAACTTCCGCACTCATTACCCACATCACTTACATTGTGAACATTGCCAATTCACTAGGGATATTGCAATAGAGATTAGGGAAGAAATGCGAGTCATACTTAACCTCATCCTTGATCGCATCAACATCATTACTCACCAAAACCTCCATCCATAACCTTATGCAAGCATGGAAGGAATCATTTTTATTACCTTTAGTATTTTTCTTTTGAGTTATTTTTCAAGAACAAGTCCTGTTCTTACTTTTACATGCTTGTATGTGGCATAAGTACAACTACATTTTGTTGTTTTATTACAAGGCCTTGTTTACATACCTTGGCTCCCAATCTTGATTCTCGTCAATCACAAGATTATTTATGCATGTTACTACTAACCCTTTCTTTGTAGGATTTTTTATTTTTTCTCACTTGACGCCCCATTCTAGGGCGAGCTACCGTCAAGGGGGAGTTAGCGATACGTGGACTATTTTTCCACATTTTATTTATTCGTTGGGTTAACTTTTTGTTTCGACAAAAAAGGGGGAGAAGAAGTAAAACTTAGGCTTTCAAAACATACATTTAATCTTAAGTTTTACTCATCATAAAATTATGTTTTGTCATCAACAAAAAGGGGAGATTGTTAATACAAATAAACCGTAAAAACATTTATTAATATTTGGCGATCTCTTTGTGTTTTGTTGATAACAAATATAATGTTATCATAAGAAAAATTATAAGGATACATGTTATTTTTGTAAAGCATTTACATATAGTCATTCAATACAAATTGTTGTAATAAATCATTTGTTGTAATAGTTTATTAGGATGGGTAAAAACCACAACCCATGACCCATGGTATTAACCCATGATCCATTTGACTAGATCGTGCATCTATTAGATACATTGTATCTAATGAAATACCCATGGACCAACCCATAACCCATGACCCATGACCCATAACCAAAAACTCATGGGCAAGAGGCGTCCACGGATCCCAGTGTTACACTAGCGGATCCCTTAAGGGAGGGATCCGTGGGATCCGTGGAGCGATGGCGATTTTGCCTATAAATAGAGAGCAATTTCTTCATTTCTCCTCACGCTTATTCTTACTAACTCTCTCCTATATTATTACACTCTTCTAACAAAAGATCACTTGATCTAGAGAGTTGTTCTTCTTTCCATTGTGATTCTCATATAGGTCGTTCTCTGGCGAGATCACGAGCTTTCTCAAGTCATCCAAGCAAGGGGTCCTTGATTAATTTGTTCTTCACAAGATTTACGTAGCAAAGATCTTGTACTTGATATTTCACATAGTTGTTGTGTAATAGTCGTGTTGGTTTGGTCCTCAGTATTCTGGACTCGGTGTTAGCTTTGTCACGGAAAAGGTGTAAGCAACGTGGTGAAGGCTTCTCCGCCAAGTTGAAGGAGTTTGTTGACATAGTGCTTGAACTCTCGAGTAGGTGACTCGGGGGTGGAGTAGGCGAGGAAGGTGTCCTTGTAATCGAACCACTATAAATCGATTGTGTCATTTCTATCATTTACTTTACTTTATTACTGCATTACTTTTAGATCTATACTTTATCTTCATCCATACGATTTCACATAACATCGAATCTAAAGTTTTTAGAAACTAACTTAAAATTGGCAAAAACTAACATCGATTTCAACCCCCCATTCTAGTTTTCCACAATATATATAATTCGAATGATAAATCTTTTTTTAAACGAATCAATTAGAGTTAGTTTTTTATTGTTATAACTGTTATGCTATGAACTAACACCCAGTTAGAATCTGCTGCGTTCACGAAATTGGGGGTGTTACATCCAATTATTCATCAATTTAATCTCTAGAAAACCTTGCATCTTTCCCTCTCTTTCTCTTGTGTATGTCGACACCACACACCAAGAACACCAACACTCTTGAATGTAAACCTTGAACACCATCAATCTCTCACTTGGATTAAGGCTTCTTCTTTCCCTCTATTTTCTTGGTTAAACCGTATCTCTCACACATATGTTTATAAAACCTGGAACACTAATGAAGTTTATGGGAATTTCAAGTACAAGCTATACCAAAGTTATGCCACCAATTGACCTCTTTGGTCTCTCAAGTCCCTTTGCTTATAATTCGACCACATTAAACTTTATAACTTATTTAACACTTTACAACTTTAACCCCTTAAGTCTATTTCTCTTATGTTTGTGACACATCAATCTTTCTATAACTATATTGCACTTACTTTGACTATTAGTTTGACTATCGGGTTGACTTCAACTTAACTTCCGTTGACTAACCAATCATATCGAGTATCCCGACTTATAAAAGTCTTTTCAAACTATTATAATTGCACTTTCGTTATTTAACATTTAAAACTCGGTTTTGGGTGTTACAGTAGGATCACGTAATTTCCAGACATTCATTTAGTCGTGATATAGACTATCCCAACAATTACGACCACCTTGATCCATACCAAATAAACACTATTGCAAACTGTAATGGTATTGTTGTTTTATAAAAGCATTTGATAATATAGCTTTAGATGTAAGTGTAACTTATAACATAACATGAAGTGTTATATAAACAGTAAGAGCCAAATAAACAATATAAAAGTCGAAGATTCGTTATATAAATAATCTTTCTACAGGAGCTTAAAACATAAACACAAGCGGGGTCTTCTGAATAAGAGGTATCATGTACGATTTTTGTAAGTTCAATCTTGATAGACACAAATAACTTGAAAGTAAAAAAAAAAAAAAAGAAAAAAAGAAGGCTTTTATGCGGTCGAAATATGTATCAATCGACTCAAAACAAGGTATTAATTGAACAAAGATTAAAAACATGTTAATAAAAAGTAATTTTCTAACATATTTTGGTTATCTAAGTTGATAAAAAAAAAATAAATAAAAAAAGAAAGATGTCTTTTGACAAAAAAATTTTGAAATGAGAAAAAATTAAAATAAGAAGAACACAAAGAAATTTTAGCTACACATTTCAAATAAAGTTAAAAAATTAAAAAAAAATTACTTTTATACATGTATCAAATATGTTACATGTGATTCTAATTTTTTTTTATTTAATATTTTTTTTTGTTTAATACTAAAAACAAAAATCAATTGTTTGATGATATAATGATTTAATCTTGAATGATTTAGATCTCTGAATTATTCAAAAGCTCTGTAGGATTTGGTTCTGACTGTTTGATAGTGTCTGAATTGCATTCTGAATGAATAAAATTACAATTTTAACCTTTACTATGGTAATTATTTTGATAGTTATTAAAAGGTCACAATTAGCTTTTTTTTTTCTTCTTATGCACTATTAAAATACAAAAACCAAATTATTAAAAAAAAGAAAAAAAAAAAGTCTAATATAATCAATTAAAAGGAAAACAAAGCATGTACACATCTCAATAATAAGCGAATACTATATATATAATTATATACTATTGGAAAAAAGAAACACAACAATAAGGCAATGTATAAATAAAGATAGAAACTTTGGAATTAAAAATGATTTACAATAAAGAAACACGTGAAAAAAATGTACTATAAGGCTAGAATTTCAATCACTGAATGGTTTAGGGAGAATATTTGGTCGAATCGGTCAGTGACATTTAATACATTCAGTGGTACTTTTTTTTCCAAGTCAAACATGAATCATGCTGTACGATTTAGCACTCAGTGCTTACCCATTTTATTAAGAGGCAATCAAACACCCCACCCACAAAGCATTCAAACTCCATACCCAAGTAAAATGGTGTTTCTTTTTTTTTCCTTAGCTAAGAGATTGAGTCCACAAACCCATTTAATATTATTTATTTTGTAAGTAGGACCCATTATTTCTCTTAATTAGTCTATATATATCCCCTTGACATAATTTTTAATACATTCCCCACTAAAAAATTTATATAGATATAGGACCCAGGGAAAAAAAACACCCACTTAAGTCATAAACAAACCAAACAACTTGTCATCTCATTTTAAGGTTCTTACTCTATCTCTTGCTACTTTAATTTTCTAAGCACTTGACTCAATTTATAGAGGATCCTGAATTGCAATCAAAGGTAAGATTAAAAGTAAAAGTGTCACTTTTGATCTTGGATTTTGATTGTAATCCAATCATCCTCTAACTTGAGTCAGGGTGCTCTACCACTAGGCCACCTTCGTTGTCTGATTTGTTTATTAGTGTAATATATTATTACCGTTTGTTATGAATATGTGTTTCTGCTATAGAATTGATTTAGAAAAGTTGTGTTTTCGATTTTTTTTAAGGTTTATATTGGGGCATATTTGGAGATGAATCAGAAAGGACTGATATACTTGCAAAAGGAAGTGTTGTTTTGGCTGAGCATACTGCGTATTCTGGTAACGTTAGTACGATTGCGGTTCAGTGCTTGCAGAAGTTGCCGAATAGTAGTAGTAAATATACGTATTCGTGTGATGGATATACATTCAACTTCTTGCTTGATATTGGATTCGGTATGTGAATCTTGGGTTATTTTTGCTCATTAATTTGTGTACAACTAGTATGATTGATTAGTTAATGTGATATCGAGTTTTATCATTAATGCCACCCAAGAATGTGTATCGAGTTGCGTTTAAAGGGAAAATGATCTAAAAAGGCATCCAACTTGCCACTTTTTTCTTTTGTAGGCATCAAACTTTTAATTTTCCTATCGTAGCATCCAACTTTCTTAATTTTCCTATTGTAGCATCCAACTTTCTTAACTATCCTATTGTATGCATCCAACTTCCTTAATCTTTATATTCGTAGGCATCAAACATCCTTAATTTTCCTATTGTCACCTCACTTTTTTGCGCTACATGCCTACAATAGGAAAATTAAGAAAGTTGGATTCTACAATAGGAAAATTAAAAGTTTGATGCCTACAAAAGGAAAAAGTGGCAAGTTGAATGCCTTTTTAGACCATTTTCCCAAGAAAGAAACATGCTAAAGGACATAAATTTTCTTTAGTTTTTCAACATTTCGATATAATTTTTAGTTTTTTTCCTTTACGGAATAGACTATATAACCAAAGGGGTACTTTTGTTTCTACAAAAATAAATTTATCTTAATCATCCGACATGTTTATTGTCTGGTTGAAATGACCAACTTTTTGGTTTGCTTAGTTCTTTTTTCATTTGAATGATGATTTTTTGGTTGTTAAGAATAGTGTTTTTGTGTTTTGTTCCTGGATGGGAATGCCCATGTCCAGTGTTTGTATTCAAATTGTAACTTGTTGGTTATTTCAATAATATATCGTTCACCCTTTTGCGAGAATGTTTATTGTCTGGTTTCGGGTGTTTGGGATTGTGTTTACAAAATGGCGTTTTCAAAAAGCAGGTCTCTTTTACAAAATACAGATAATCACTTTTTTCAAATTGTTTACCAAACACTATTTTCTGATTCTTTGCATATTGTTTACGCAATAATCAGATCATCTGCCCTAAAAACGCTGTCCCAAACACCCTCTTAGCTATATGAAATCAGATACATGTTTGGGTGGCCTATAGATTTTATTGAGTAGTTGGATGAACTTGATTAAAAAAGTTACATAGTTGAGTTGGACCTCCTTATACGCTATACCTTAATTAGTAATAAAAATGATTCTGTAATCCGTTCATTGCAGTTTTTCTTGTTGTTGCGGATGAATCGATAGGGAGGAGTGTGCCATTTGTGTTTCTGGAGAGAGTGAAGGATGACTTTAAGCAGCGATATGGTGGAAGTATTGGAAGTGATCATCCACTTGGAGATGATAGTGATGATGATTTGTTTGAAGATCGGTTTACTATTGTATATAATCTTGACCGTGAATTCGGGTGTGTTGACTTTATTTAAGGCAAGTTTTTTTAACTATATTTTGTTTATATTGTTTATTTATGCTCCTTTATATTCTGCGGTTAATAGGGCGATACTGAAGGAGCACATGGATTACTGTTTAAACCATCCAGACGAAATGAGTAAGCTGTCTAAGTTAAAGGCTCAGATAACAGAGGTCAAAGGCATTATGATGGATAACATTGAGAAGGTAATTATTACGTAGTATTATTTATTTTTTTGTTTAGTTTATTTGCTGTATATTAGTTTATTACATAGAATTCATGAATGTGTAGTTAGGATCATTGTTATAACAGCTGCCAGCTAATATAAGTGGTTTCTGGGCACACGTTTATCTTTCATATTGGATTATTAATCGTTGCATACCATAAAGAGAGACTCCATAGTCCGTACATGTAGGAAGTGGCACGTGGGTAAACTGACATTTTTTTGTACGGTTTGACAACAATGTGTGGCGCGTTGGTTTACTACATGAAGACAAATTTCAATAATCTCAATCTTTTTTAGCTTTTAATAAGGTTGAATGGAGCCTTAGATTGCCAAATTAACCGCACGAATAACCGTTATGCCCTTTCCATATGTGCATTTGACTCATTTTCATCTGTCCCAAGAACATCAGTAATCAATGTGACTTTTTCTTATATAATTTGTGTAAAAGCTGCGTTTATTTTTTATTTATAGATGACTGAGATCCATTCTTTTGGTTCATTTCTCATTTTCATACTGCGAGTTCCATTTTCATAACATGAGCTTGGAAACGAAACACTTGGGGCGAGAATAGATTATATACACTACCTGATCAGATGTACAGTAACGTAGTAAACGTGTCACGTGCATAAATACACTAGAATGACCATAATATATATAACTTGATACACGATTCACGTGCACAAACACATCAGTCTGGCCAACACACTTGTTTTAGGTAAATGCATATAAAATCATTAGTTCCTCAAAAGAATAGTTATCCGCAAAGCTTATACCAGTACGCTAACAAAGATGGAAACAAATGTCGCACGAAATACGCCAAAGGGTTTAAGTTGTGGCTCATTTATGGGTTGATTAATTCTTGTGCCACACATGGTGTTTATGACGTGTATCTAGGCTCTAGGATAGTTTTAGCGATAGAAGAATCAGGAGGCAAAGATGAAGATGAAATATCTGAATGAGGAAACGTTTTCTCTACAGTTAAAACAAATACTTTAGGGCACGTTTGGTAGAGAGAATTTCAAAGAAATGAAATGAAGCAGAGAATACAATCTCAGAGAATAGAAATCGAGAGAATTTTGTTCAATTCTAATGTTTGGTAACAATGGAGACTTGAACCCGAAATGAAAAAAAAAATTATTTAAATTATTTAAAAAATATATCTTTTTTTAAATTTATTTTAAAATTTATGTACTTTCTTTAAAAAAAAATATTTTTTAAAATGTATTTATTTAAAAAAAACTTTTTTTTTAAAATGTATTTATTTAAAAAAACTTATTTTTTAAAAAATATTTTAAATTTTTTTAATTTTTAAAATTATTTTTAAAAATGTATTTAAAAAAAAAAGAAAAAAAAAACTTATTTTAAAAAAAAAAAAAATTTGAAAATATATTTATTTTAAAAACTTTTTTTTTTTTTTAAATTATTTTTAAAAAAATTATTTTTAATAATGTATTTAAAACAAAACACATTATTTAACCAAATTATAGCTGAAAAAAATGTGTCTACAAATAACTCGTAAGCGTAGTTTATTTTGCAACATAAATGTGGAGAAATGGAATTCCACTCAAGAAGTGGAGAAAATGGAGAAATAAAATAACATGTAGTTGAATTCCCTAGAGACTTTTAAATCTCCGTGTCCTTATTTCTCACCATCACCAAACAATGAAGATGAAATATCTGAATGAGGAAACGTTTTCTCTACAGTTAAAACAAATACTTTAGTGTCCTGAGATGTATTGTTCCTGAAAGAAGAGCTGTAGGGGGAGTTCACATTTCACATAGTCGAGTATCAAAAAAGTAGCGGAAATACTCGAACTTGGATGATTATATACTCAAGAATGGTAGCATTTATATTCATTTGGATGATAATCTGTATAGTAGTAATGCTATCAGTGATGTTAGAAACTCTAGCAATTATAGCAAGTTTTCTGAATGTTTTGTTTATGGAAGTAGTATGCCGCAATTCATGTTAGTAGTAATTTTCTCTGTCTGTGTTTTAGCGTTTATTTTTAAACAATGTAATCAGGGTTTTCTCACTTCATATTCCATTGAAGTCTTGCAAATATGTTTCATGATAAACTCTTGTGTCACATATGCAATTGAGTCTAGAACCAATATATGCACTTATTGCTTCGCAAATGACAAAATTGCCCTTGTTTTGGTATAGATAAACAGTATAGAATCAATCGTCATATGCTCATGGGTAAAATGGATGCAGAATTGCAGATGCTCATATACTATTACATTAGTTTGTTGATTTAATGCTGTATATATAGCATTGTTGCGGGATTTGTTTTGGATCTAGATCACGTGGTCAATTGACGCCCGGTTGAGTGTATGCATGAGCTTAATTCAAGTTTCACGCACTTGCATCTTTAAATATGTTGAAGTCTTGAAGACTTTGATATTGATACCAAACTATGAAACATTATGGATGCTGTCAAACATACTTTTTATTTCTTTTTTGATACAGGTTTTGGATCGCGGTGAGAAGATTGAGTTACTGGTGCACAAGACAGAAAACCTTCAGTTTCAGGTACTACATACATAATGTCATTTCCCTTAAAAGATTCAGATAATATAGTCCTAAGTAGAAAAACTTGTCACAATTTCGACCCATTTTCTCATGAATGGGTCACTTTAGGTTACGTCCTAACTGGTCAACTATAAAATTTAGCTAAAAATTGAAATGGGTCAAATTTGTCAACGCAGGCCAACAGCTTTCAAATACAGGGAAGGCAGCTAAGTAGGAAAATGTGGTTGCAAAATCTGCAAACGAAGCTTATAATCGGAGGATCCATACTTACTTTCCTCGTCACTCTGTGGCTAATGGCTTGTGGTGGTTTTAAATGTTGAAAGTTAGCACTTGCTTATATTTGGTTTTCTTCTAGCTTTTGTTGTAAAAATTACATATGATGCGTCTAGTACTTGTAACTATCAATAAACAGATGACATTCGAGTTGTTTGTTTTTCAGTATCAGTAAATCTTGTTTACGACTAATTAATACTGGTGCGCCCACGTGTGGCGTTGGCAATGTAACATCTATGCACGAGTGTTCACGATTATAAATAACCGCCGGTCGTCAAAATATTTAAGAACGTCATATTATTCCACGTGCGGCGTTGACAATGTAACATCTATGCACAAGGCTTCACCATTATAAGTGACCGTTGGTTGTCAAAATATTTACGAATGCCATGTTATTCTTTGTTTCTTAGCTAATTAAAAATCTCGACATGATAATTTCGATTCTATATACTAAATCACATCTTAAATCTAAGGCTTGTATTGTAGCTAAGCGAGATTAGGTATGTGAGTAATCTCGCATCAAAATATCGTGGTTTCGAGTACCAACTTAGACATGCCAGAGTCATACCAAAGGCCTATTGGCCTGTGAGTGGCCCAACAATCTACATGTTGTGGGTTCAAGTTTCGTCAAAGACATGTGAGATATAATTTGTAAGATAGGTGATGTAGGTTGTAAAAATTTGCTAGTTAAAAAAAAGCCAACATAACATAGTCATAGTCTTTGAGCATTTTGTGACATAACAAAAACTTGATATTCTATGTAATTAATGACTATGAAAATTAGAATAAGAAAGTTATTTATGAGGATATGAATCATAATTATTAGTGTAACAAGGATAATTAATGTAATTCGATTAATTAAGAGTAAAAGTAGATAATCTTTAGAATACATTTATTAGGATTTGCTTTTAGCATTTATAAACAAAAAAGATGATAACCAACGCCATATATGTCCTGTTTGCGGTATTCCAGTCGATGAAATAACACGAAATTAGTGATACAAGACAAATGCTCGAAGTATTAGTCTTGAAATACCTGTTTTCGACTGCTAAATCACGACAAGTTACAAAACTTGGTAAGTTCACCTGCATTTGTATTAGTTTTTAAGAATGTCATTAGCGTCGTTCTAACTTCCTTAATCAATTTCTCTTGCAAAAAGATCAACATTGTGTCAAAATTTCACGACCACGCTTTTGCATTGGTATTGCATCATCTAACCATCCTCATAATTACATAACAGGCGATCATGTTCAATTTAAGTATGCCATCTACTTTCGCCATTTCAGTGAAAAACAAATCAAGTAACTCAAACAATAAAGACAATAAGAACTTTCAAAACTTATTTTTTTCTTCATAATCAAGATTCAATACAACATAACAGAACCTGACAACATTAAACAAACTAAAGGACACATGACATACACTTATTACTTCGGACTTAGACTTGAACTCGCAACTTATTAATTAGGACTTACGACTCTGGTCTATCTAGCCGCGATTTTACTCTTGACCAAGCTAATCAAACACTGAGCACACTCCTTAATCTTTTTGAAACACATAATAATCATAGGTAGCAGCTTTTTGATACCCCCTTCCGAAGCGCTAGTTTTTGGTCTCGATAAGTTATCATAGACCTCTTTGTTTAGGGGCATGTTGGTATAAAGTGCTAAAAGCTCAGGCTTTTCACCAGAAATCGAAAAGTTTCTGAATGAAGGGGTGATGCAACATGAACATTCTCTCTCAAATCACATCTTTGAAACTAATGTACTTGTGTTTCTGCATGATTATTACTAAGAGAAGAAGTTTTAAGATTAAAATGGGTTTTCAGAATAAGAAAAAAGGTTATATTAATGCCTGCATTTATAGATGGATTTATGTTTATGTCTGCATAAAAAGTGTTTGCTGAGATGGCAAAAACATATGTTAATACATGTGACATAAGTTTCATGATTACAAACATTAGACCATAGTGTATAACGAGTATATGTAACAAACATATAATTACGAATAGATTCGATCACTTGCTAAATAATGTGAAGTCTGCTCATGAATGTCATGCATGCTTACACATAGTAAATCAAACCGAGCGTTACAAAAAATGTAGTCATGATTTTATTAAGATTCTCGGTTTTTTCCTAATGTTTGCTTGTCGAGAATTTTTAGACGCCGCAAAACGAAACATGTATGCAAGAAGCTGTTTGTTAGAACATGGTATCTATTTAAACTTTGGTTAAAAATTTAGAAGTTAACAGAAATAAAAGAGCAAATCTTTTAATGTTTACATTTATCATTAAGTTAAATAAAATTCTTTATAATTACATGAGCCTTAATAGGAAAAAAAAAGTTAGATGTAATAAATATTTGATAAACTAGAACATGATATTTGAACAATTTTTTTTTAATTTTTTAATTTTAATTTTTTTTTTTTTTTTTTTTTTTATATAAATACACAACATGAACATAGAAAAAGTTTTACAGCTGTAGTATTTTTGGTAAAATATTTAATTGGACTATTCACACAATTAGCAATATGTGAATACTAATAGTAGCATGATAAGCATGAGAGTACAAAGATTACAAATAGGCAAAAAAATGTGAACATTAACACATTAATCAAGTAAGGAAACACAACTAAAAGCATGTAGTTCATGCAGTTAATTCAGATTACCCAAATCTCATAATTTTTTTTTGCCTAAATGAAGGCGATGAACTTTTGCCCGAGTACTTTATTCACATTTTACTGTTTCACAACGCGTATAGAAATCATGAATGGTATTAACAACGTTGCATCAAATAAAGTGTTATTTTGCACGTATCTATTGGCACTCGAATTGGTGCAAGTCTTGCACAAGGACCAAATTGGCCGAATTGTTGAAAGTCGATATCCCCTATTGTCAATCACTTGTTTGTATTGAATCAACAAAAAAGATATTTCTACGTATGAAAACTATGAATGAAAACTATGAATCAACGTGACTATATGCATTTTTCATGTTTATTTCATAATTTTTTTACGTTAAAGATATCTCACTTAGATCCTCATTTTATATATAGTACTACATATGTAACTGCCTTAAAATGATTAGTTTGATCCCACATAGGTCATATATAGAAAATTTGCAAGTTTATATAGTGAGGTGCATCCGGGTAGTGTGAGTTATGATAAATATTATGTTGTTCTTTCAAGGATCATTGCAATTTGTTTGTTAAAGTTGCAAATGTTCTTGAGTGAATAATTAATTTGTATTATTAACCTTTTTAGTTTTGCATTTGTGTCTTTCATATTTTGGTTTTAAGTTTTTGATAAATATTATTTTTTGTTTGATGCGTGCGGAAGTGTCGTCAGCTATGTTACTTAACAGAAAATACAATGTGCCAAATACGCGAGCTGCTATATTATAAGCCCTACCCGAGGGTATGAGTATACCCTCGTGTAGAGTATGCCCTCGTGTAGAGGTATGCTTGTCTGTATCCGACCTCCCTCATACACCGCTCAGGCGGGTGTGTTGTTGGTGGTGGTGGTGTCACATGTATATAGACATATACTCGAGGTACTTTTCGTTATAAACATGACAATAAAATTATGAGCTTTAATTTGAGAAAATATCAACTGAGATTACTACTACACAAACTAAAACTGGAAAATGCTATATAAGCAGACCTTGAACTTGTCAGTCGTCACTAAACCAATGGAACCAACGGAACATCACTTGACTAGAAAAGATAACAACCGGAAGCGAGGTAAGGGAGGGCCTTTGTGATAGAAGCGATGCTCATTTACTATACAACCGTGCGGTCAACTTAATATGACCCGAGGTTGTAACAATTTACAAGAAGAAATACAGTACAAATTGACATACAATCCTACTTGAAAACACTCGGATTAGAAATACAAAAAATTAAAAATTAAAAACTCAGAATCAGTACTAAGAAAAACCATATCAAAACATGAAAACTAATCGGCACATGATTCCAACAAAGAAAACATACTCCAACCTGCTCCCAGTTAAATAGCCAGCTTTCGGGCTGTTCTGGTTAGCATCTTGGAGTACAAAACACACGTCCACGATTCAAAGATTTTTCTGTTTCGATGTGTAATTTCAAACACAAATCAACGACCTACAACTTGTCCACGCTCTAGAAAACAATTAAAGATGACATCGGAAGTTGCAACATAATAATGCTATCATCATATAACCTATATAAAATACATTGAGAACTTATAGCAAGTTGGTTTCCTATACCTGTCAATTTCACAACACTAACCTTTGCAGAATACTGGAAAAACGTATCCAAGAAAAGTTGTATCATAGACAGGTGAGCTATTAACGGTTCAAAAGCATGGTATCGCAAAACCTATCCGGAACGGTCAAATCCAACTACAACTCGGAAAATATATAATGCATGAGGTACTAGATACTAAACCATGTTTGCAAAAATAACCGTTACCCAATTTATGTGATTAATGTTGTAGACAATCATAAAGTCATCTCATATAGCATACTCGATGCTTAAATAGTAATAATATGGTAAAAAACATAAAAAGACAGATGTCAACAAAACATCTCTTCACATATAACTAGTTCATAATATAAACGAAAACTTCCTACTCAGTCAACCTTTCTTTAGTGGTGGAGAAACTTGCTTCTTTTATTTTCATGGGTAGATACCTGCATCCAAAAAGATCAGCAGTCGTTAATCTTCCTTCTTTAACATGTAAACAAAAGCGTATATGTAAAACTGCAAGACTAAGCAAAACAAAAATAATGAAAAATAAACAGTCGATGAAACTATTTGGATTTACCAGCTACGCATATCAATAACACTTGCATATTTGCACGACGAAGGGTGTGTTTAAAATCACGAGTAATCCGTTTTCTGTCGAGAGTGTTTTGCAGCTTTAATAAGGCTTTCTTGCCTTAAGTCGTTTTTTATGAAGTGTTCCCAAGATTTTTTAGGTTGCCTTGCACTTTACTAGTTATAGTGGTAACTGAAATCCGCGAGTATACCCACAGTTGTTATTATTACAGTGGGTGCATAATTTAACCAGTTGGTATTTCGTTTTACTAATATGAAGAGCATAGAATCGGCAATTGTGCATATCAATAGTAGATCAAATTTCATCAGTGAATGTTTCACTGCTTAGTCGTGCCTTTAGGCGTCTTTCTAGATGGATTATATACATTCTATAGAGCATTAATGAACAGATTGACTAGATACAGAACAAAAGGTAGCAGTCGAACAACATTCAGAAGCAAGTAACGGGTCACGGAACAGCCTTTTCATACACCAGCTAAATGTTCCTAAATCGGAAGCCAAACTCAAGAAAAGGAACCAGATACATTCTCAAACTATATTCAGTGATTTAACCAAGTTCAGCGTCCAATTTGCTCAAAGTAAGCATAAAAAGTCTTCTGTCGTTTTAGTCAAGAGTGCCTTAAATTCATTAGGTTGCTTTGCATTTTACTTGTTATGGCGCTACACAAGACACCGACCCCTGAGTATGACAGCGATTTTTGTTACTACTGTAGTTGAATAATTTAACCAGGTCCCCAAATACTATGAATAACATCAAATCTGTAGCCGTGCATATCTAAGGAAGCTCTTCGCGCTCTTTCTAGATGGATTGTATACCTATTTCAGGGCAGTAATACATTTATTAACAAAATCCTAGAGCCAATTGCGTTTAATACATCAGCTAAGTACTGCAACGAACTCAAATCTAAGAACCAGTTACGTTTTCAACCTAAATTCAATGATCTAACCACTCTGGCATCCAAATCGTCGAAAGCATCTATGAAAATGATAAGTAATCACAACTCACTTGTAACATTAGTAAGAAAATGCAAGTACATATTATCAATAACTTTTGTAGCATGATAATATAAGCACACGTATAAAGTATCTCGCTACTTTAAGCACGTTAGCCCATAATCCCCGTATAATCACCCAAATTCATTATAAATTCACTAGATAATGTATTTCAACAGAGCCACGCAAACCACTAAACAAATTCAGCACGATACAATAAATGAGCATATAAACATCCATCCCAACTTCTATACACAACATACCAAAACAACTTATTTTTTTCCAATTGCAATTAGGTTAATCACTTAAATAAAATAATATACTTGTGTTACTTTACTTATTTTATCGATTACATTAAAGAAATATTACCAAACACTAAAATACACCAAAAGATACAAAGCCAACAACATCTACGATATTGCCCCTAAATTCTGCAGCAGATCCACTTTTATGTCGTGCAAATTCAACTAGTAAAACTTCACGAAATTTTGGTCAAAACTCGGGAGACTTGGTCAAAATCTTTGACGCATCTGTAGCGAAATTTAGGACAGCTTGGTTAAGGTTACTGTCACAGAGACATACCTTTGGCGACAAAAAGACAGACTTTTGATTTTCTATTTTGCACATCTAATTATCTAAAAGATCATACTTTTAATAAAAAAAAAAAAAAAAAACATCTAAGTGCATCAAAAGCTCTCCGTATGATTACATTTTTCGTTTATGCATCAAAACATTACTACCACTTGTCGCAAATTAGTTCTATCTTAACTCTACATCTAATGATCATACTTTTAATAAAAAAGCTCGCCCTTATGATTATATTTGTCGTTTATACATCAAAACATTACTACCATTTGTCTCAATTTGCTTCTACATTAACAACTATATTGACCTAAACTTAACAAACATACCATCAAATCACAAAATAAATAAAAAAAACACGAAAACGCCATTAAATCGATTACAGACCTTCACATCCTTTGAGGAGCAGCACCACCAAGCAAAGCAGCTTGTTGCAACTCAAGATCATTAAGCTGAGCTTCCTGATCCATCTCGATAATCAACGGAACCACCAAAATCAAGGCAGTAGTCGTTACGATCCACATCGCCCTTCCGGTGCTTTTCGCAAGCTTTTTGGCAACAGCTCCAGTGGCTGAAGCTGCTTGTTTGCCTTTGTAGATGATTGGTGACTGTGAGATTGATGACGTCACTCTTGTTAGGATCCCTTTCTTGTTGGCCGCCATTGTTGTTGTTGTTGTTAGGGTTTAAGGGTTTTGAGAGGGTTTTAAGTAAGGATGTTAGAAGATCTTTGCTTTTTTTAGTTCGTGTTTTTTTGAGGATTTTGTTTACATTTTTGGTCCTTCAAGTATTGTTTTTCAAGACTTTTTATGTTTTGGTTAGTTTTCTTGTGTCGGGTTGGCCGGGTTCGGGTCAATCCGAGTCGGGTTGAGTCAAACTCGGGCCGAGGGTAAAAATAACATACTCGAGCTTGACCCTTTTTGAGCTCAGGTTAGTCGGGTTCGGGTTCACTCGAGTCGGGTCCATTCAGGTTCGGTTAACCTGAATATGAGTAAAATGGTCATAAAATTGCCCGGTTGTTCTAATTTAGATAGATAGTATATATAAGAAAAATAAATAAATAAAAAATCTTATTCATGTAAAGTAAAACAGGTCGACCTGAACCTAAGTTATCCAAACATTTTCAACTCGATACCCGACTCTATTTAGTACTCGGGTTGACCCAAATACAACTTTTTACCCGAGTAACCTACCCGAACATGATTAATTGGGTTCGAGTCCGGGTTCACTAAAAAAAAATTATCGTTTTATCACGCTTTTAAAAAAGTGTGTAAATTTTTATGAGTTTATTTAACATTTATAAACGTGTAAAAATTGGTTACATAAAAAAGTGTGAACAAATTTTGAAAAACAAAAGAGTTTTCACACCCAATGTGTTTTAAAAAAAATCTATACTTTTAAATGTGAAGAAATTAGAATTTGTCCACACTTGCAAGTGTAATTATATTTGTAACACCTAAATTCTCCACACATGAGGAAAAGTGTGAAGGAATTGAGTGTTACAAATATAGTGC
The DNA here is from genome assembly GCA_022545495.1 of Chrysanthemum lavandulifolium. Lineage (NCBI taxonomy): Eukaryota > Viridiplantae > Streptophyta > Magnoliopsida > Asterales > Asteraceae > Chrysanthemum > Chrysanthemum lavandulifolium. Next base: position 54,485,077 of record CM040244.1, read on the forward strand.
ACACTTGTAAGTGTAGACATTAGATTTCTTCACACTTAAAAGCGTGATTTTTTTTTAAAACACATATAGGTATGAAAACTTTTTTGTTTTTTAAAATTTGTTCACACTTATTTATATAACAAATTTTTACACTTAGTGTGATAAAATGACATTTTTTTTTTAAGTGGTTTGGCAGGTTTTCATTCGTAGTGTAAGTCCGTATAAAAGTATTTATGTGAAATATAGAAATACTAAAAAGAGAATATTATTATATTTTGAACTTAGAGGAGGGTTATTTTACATATCAAACTTTTATCACATACCAAGGGAGTCATCTCCATCTTCCATTTAAAAAAATATCAATGGCTGAGATTAAAAGCATTTTATTATTTAACCTATTTTTTATAATTTAAATATCTCTTAAATCGTTAATCGTTAAGTGAAAATATTTACACCGTCGCGACGAAAGATTTAATTATCTTTCATGTACGGACACTTTGATATACTTTCAAAAAGAAAAATATCATTTTTTCACGTTTTTTCGATTTTTTCATTTTTTACGCCACGAATTTGCGTGAAAAATCATATATGATAAAACACTAAATTAAATATCACATGATATTAGTGTTAAATCATATATGATATGTAATATCATATGTGATATTACACTAATATCACATGTGATATTACACTAATATCACATGATATTACATATCATATATGATATTACACTAATATCACATTTGATATTCAAATTAGTGTTTTATCATATATGATTTTTAATGAAAATTTCAAGAACGTGAAAAACGAAAAACTTTAAAAAAAAACGTGAAAATACGAAAAAAATTTTTGTCGAAAGTATATCGTAGTCCTATCTATAGAAAGATAATTAAACGTTCGTCAGACCGATATATTTTTTTCGCTTAACGATTAACGGTTTGAAAGTTATTAATAATTGAAAAAAAGGATGAAAGTGGGTTTTTAATTGTTGGGATTAATCTCATCCATTGATCAAATAAAATAGATGGTGGAGATTAATCCTCAGACAGAAAGAATCTTTTGTCCTCAAACGATCTTAAATCTTGAACTTAGGATGGTTTTCGTAAAGTAAGATAAATGACATGGATTATTCATGTGACTTTTCATTTAGGGATGGTTTTTGTTAAGTAGGTTAACCATTAAGTACTATTTATATAAATTTTCGTTACACAGACGGGTCCACAAATATTGAATTTGTATACATATTTAGTCCATACTTTTCTTGACTGTCTCAAGGTTCATAAATTAGTCTCCTAAATTGTGAGAACCTATGATTACCAGAAAAACAAACTCTACGGCTTGTTGGCAATGGCGGAGCTAGGAAATTTTTCGTTGGAGGGTCAAAACAAATTTTATTCGGGAAATATATTAAATGGGAGGGCCGAAATAATTTTTTTCCCGAAGATACACATGAAATCGGTAAAAAATACACTAACGGGCTTAGACCTAGGGAGGCCGGGACCCTTCCCGGTCCCTTAATAGCTCCGCCCTTGCTTGTTGGTCACGAGTTCAAGTCTAGTAGTAGCATTAGAATCAAAATTTACGAGCAATGCATTTTGACTTTGAGAAAAGTTTATTACACGTGAACCATATCGCTGATTGCAATGTACCATGTATGCCTATTATTGATCTTTCCATTCTACTTATCGCTCAATATATAAGTCCAAGTTAATATACAGTTCAAACATATTCTTGATGGTCCTTATTTCGGACACCCAATCTGCGTTTTTAGCCGGGAGACATATTCTTGATGGTCCTTTTATCCTTGATGAAGTTCTCCAATGGTGCAAGAGGACTAAGAAACATGCGATGTTTTTAAAGTTGATTTCGCCAAGGCATATGATTCGTCCGATGGGATTATTTGCTTGATATTTTGCGGCGCTTGGTTCGGATCCGTGGTGCAATTGGATCTGGGCACCTTTACTTATGCCAACACTTCTATTCTTGTGAATGGAAGTCCTACTAAGGAATTTTCATTGCATTGTGGTTTAAGACAAGGTGACCTCTTGCTCCTTATCTCTTTATCCTTGTTATGGAATCACTTCATCTTTCTTTAGTAGAGCGATTGCAGACGGTTTTATTCAAGGGTTTAAGTCCGCCAGGTCATTACAGCTTTCTCATCTATTTTATGCTAACGATGCTATGTTTCTGGGAGTGGTCTCATTCCAATCTCCAAGGTATTGTTACCATTTTGAAGAGCTTCTATCTCGCCTCGTCTCCAAATTAATTTGAATAAAAGTCATTGTTTGGGGTGGGGTTTCTGCCAGAGGTGGAGAATGTCGCTACTTCGACGGGTGTTCGATTATGAATAATAGCTTTCGGTATCTTGGGGTTATGGTGGGTCAAAATTCCTCCCGTTTATCCGCTTGGAACGATACCATTGATAATCTAAAATCACGGCTATCTAAATGGAAGATGAAGACTCTTTCGATTGGGGGCCGTTTTACTCTTTTAAAGTCGGTCCTGGGCGCTACTTCTCTTGATGATCTTACGCTGCCTCATTGTGAGCCGACTAGATGGATCAAAGCTATGCCTATCAAGATTAATATTTTTGTTTAGCGAGCTCAAAAGACCGCCTCCGACTAGAGGAATCGATGCTCGAGATATTAACATTGGATCCGCTTTATGTCCGGGTCATGACGCTTATGACGAGGATGTTAACCATTTGTTCTTTCAATGCAATTTGGTGCAGCGGTTCTTCGTAGAGTATGTCGTTGGTGGAGATTGACTTGGTTGGATGGTCTTCGTTTCATGATTGGTTAGCTTGGTTCTCTTCGTTTGCCTCCTCCCAAGACGAAAATCTTATCGAAGGTGTTTTCACGCCTGTGGCAAGGCATATTTGGAGGTATAGGAATCGGTCCATTTTGATGATAAACCCCTAATCGCTCGGAGATTTTTGATGATATTGTCCTTAATTCCTTTAATTGGTGCAAATTTCGTTGTCGCTTTCTTTTCTGGAACGATTGGTTGAAAACCCACATGTCATCTCTTTGTAATTGGCTTCAGTCACTTGCTAGTTTTCTTTATAAATTTGCCGTTCAAAAAAAAATATACAGTTCAAACATCGTTGTAGATTTTGAATTTAACATTTTTTTTTTTTTTGCTGTTTTTCATCATTTATGTTTAGTTGTTGAAGATGTTCGTCACTCGAATGGATGCCGGACACAGTGTATGTGATGGTTATTTTTGTGCAGATATAGCTTGTGTTCTAAAAAACATTAATTTTTTTTGCATATAGTTTGTCAAAATTAAAAGTATTATGTATGTTTTCATCTTATCAAAATGGGGTGAAAGCTAAATATACGCAACATAGTTTTTCAAAACAGACAGTGTACGCAATAAACTTTGAAAATTATCATTGTACGCAAAATACTTTCAAATTTGGAACGATGACTTAATATGACCGAACTAGTAGGTTACTGTGTCACAAAGTTTGAAAATCAGTAAATGGTCCCCATATTTATGTTGACTTTCATCCATCATCCCTTAATTTTTTTTCGCTTAAAAGTTAGAATAATGGTCCTTATGGTTATTGACTTTCGATTTATTCCATTTTTATACTTTTTCACCGAGTTTTTATCCGCTTTTATTACGTTTCCGCTTTTCTTACGCTTTTATAGTGATTTCATCCGCTTTTTCTACCCTTTTTGACTTTGTCCGCTTTTATCCATTTTTTTACGCTTTTCTATTTTTATTCGCTGTTACCGCTTTCATCCGCTTTGTTATTTTTTACATTCTTGTCCGTTTTTCTTACATTTTGTCTGCTTTTGTTTTGTACTATTTAAACATATTGAAGAAAAAAATTTGAAAAAGTTTTCCAAAAAGAAATTGGAATTTTTTCTAAAATTTGAAAAAAAAATACAAAAGTTTGGGAAAACAAAATTTCAAGTAAAATTTGAAAATAAAGAATTCCAATTTTTTTTTCAGAATACTTTTTTTTCAAAAAAAAAAGAAATTGGATTTTTTTTCTAAATTGTTTTTTCAAATTCTTTTTACAAAAATAGTTTTTCGAATTTGGACACATTAAAAAAATTGAAAGAAAATTACTTTGTAAAAAATTGAAAAATATATCCATTTTTTTTCAGAATACTTTTTTCAAAGAAAGAAATTGGAACTTTTTTTCTAAATGCTTTTTATAGTTTTTTTTACAAATATTTTTTTCAAATTTGACATGATGATTTTTTTTTTTCAATACGTCCAAATTTCAAAAAATTATTTTTGTAAAAGAATTTCAATAAAACAATTTAGAAAAATTCCAATTTCTTTTTAAAAAAAGAAGTATTTACTGAAAAAAATTGTTTGAATTTTTTTCAAAATTTTTTTCCAATTTTGTTTTCAAATTCTCAAGATACACACGAAATCGCTAAAAATACACTAACTGAAAGCCAGGCCAGGGAGGCCGGACCCTTCCCGATCCCTTAATAGTCCGCCTCGCTTGTTGGTCACGAGTTCAAGTCTAGTAGTAGCATTAGAATCAAAATTTACGAGCAATGCATTTTGACTTTGAGAAAGTTTATTACACGTGAACCATATCGCTGATTGCAATGTACCATGTATGCCTATTATTGATCTTTCCATTCTACTTATCGCTCAATATATAAGTCCAAGTTAATATACAGTTCAAACATATTCTTGATGGTCCTTATTTCGGACACCCAATCTGCGTTTTTAGCCGGGAGACATATTCTTGATGGTCCTTTTATCCTTGATGAAGTTCTCCAATGGTGCAAGAGGACGAAGAAACATGCGATGTTTTTTAAAGTTGATTTCGCCAAGGCATATGATTCGGTCCGATGGGATTATTTGCTTGATATTTTGCAGGCGTTTGGTTTCGGATCTGTGTGGTGCAATTGGATCAGGGGCACCTTTACTTATGCCAACACTTCTATTCTTGTGAATGGAAGTCCTACTAAGGAATTTTCATTGCATTGTGGTTTAAGACAAGGTGACCCTCTTGCTCCTTATCTCTTTATCCTTGTTATGGAATCACTTCATCTTTCTTTTAGTAGAGCGATTGCAGACGGTTTATTCAAGGGTTTAAGTCTGCCAGGGTCATTACAGCTTTCTCATCTATTTTATGCTAACGATGCTATGTTTCTTGGGGAGTGGTCTCATTCCAATCTCCAAGGTATTGTTACCATTTTGAAGAGCTTCTATCTCGCCTCTGGTCTCCAAATTAATTTGAATAAAAGTCAGTTGCTTGGGGTGGGGGTTTCTCGGCTAGAGGTGGAGAATGCTGCTACTTCGATCGGTGTTCGATTATGAATAATAGCTTCGTATCTTGGGGTTATGGTGGGTCAAAATTCCTCCGCTTATCCGCTTGAACGATACCATTGATAATCTAAAATCACGGCTATCTAAATGGAAGATGAAGACTCTTTCGATCAAATGCTTACTCTTTTAAAGTCGGTCCCGGCGCTACTCCAATTTATAACATGTCCATTTTAAGGTTCCTAAGGGTATTCTTAAAGTAATGGAAAGCATTCGTCGGCGTTTTTCTATGGCATTGAACCATCGGACAATAAAATTACGCAAGTGGCTTGAATAAGGTCCTTGCTTCTAAAAAGCAAGGAGGTTTGGGGTGTCAAGTTTCTATTCCTTAATCGCGCTTTTGTTAAAGTGGATTTGGAGATTTGTCTCGAGTGACGGATCCCTTTGGAGCAAAGTTATTCGTGCCCTGACGGTAAATATATTGACTCCCACTCGCCTAGTTTTTCTTCTATCCGTGTTCTATAATTCGAGCTACATTGTCTTAAAGATAACGGGTTCGATTGGATCATTGTAAAAACGATAGGTAATGGTTTCTCTACTGGTTCGGTATGACATTTGGATTGGCGATAGTCCTCTTTATATCCGGGCTCTAGGTTGTTCATCCTCGACTTGAATAAAGACGCCTCGGTGGAGATAAATTGAAGGATCCCGCTGAGCTTTCTTCCGTAGGCTGTTAGGGAGGCATCGAACAACATCAATTGTCCGGCCTTGTCTCTCTCGTTGGAGTCTGTTGTTCTCTAGTTGTAACGATCGATGGGTTTGCGGTTTGTCTAATGACGGGACTTCAAGGTTAAGGACTTTCGTATTTCTCGATGATCTTACGCCTCATTGTGAGCCACTAGATGGATCAAAGCTATGCCTATCAAGATTAATATTTTTGTTTAGCGAGCTCGCAAAGACCGCCTCCGACTAGAGGAATCGATGCTTCGAGATATTAACATTGGATCCGCTAGGCGTCCGGTTTGTGACGCTTATGACGAGGATGTTAACCATTTGTTCTTTCAATGCAATTTATGCAGCGGTTCTTCGAGAGTATGTCGTTGGCGGAGATTGACTTGGTTGGATGGTCTTCGCTTCATGATTGGTTAGCTTGGTTCTCTTCGCTTCGTCTCCTCCCAAGACGAAAATCTTATTGGAAGGTGTTTTCACGCTTGTGGTGGCATATTTGGAGGTATAGGAATCGGTCCATTTTGATGATAAACCCCTAATCGCTCGGAGATTTTGATGATATTGTCCTTAATTCCTTTAATTGGTGCAAATTTCGTTGTCGTTTTTTTTTCTTGAACGATTGGTTGAAAACCCACATGTCATCTCTTTGTAATTGGCTTCTAGCTTGCTAGTTTTCTTTATAATTTGTTGCTCAAAAAAAAATACAGTTCAAACATCGTAGATTTTGAATTTAACATTTTTTTTTTTTTACTGTTTTTCATCATTTATGTTTAGTTGTTGAAGATGTTCACACCCGAATGGATGCCTGGACACGTTGTATGTGATGGTTATTTTGTGCAGATATAGCTTGTGTTCTAAAAACATTAATTTTTTTGCATATAGTTTGTCAAAATTAAAAGTATTATGTATGTTTTCATGTTATCAAAATGGGGTGAAAGCTTAAATATACGCAACATAGCTTTTTCAAAACAGACACAGACGTAATAAACTTTGAAAATTATCATCAGACGCAAAATACTTTCAAATTGGAACGACAGTACTTAATATGACCGGAACCAGTAGGTTACTGTGTCACAAAGTTTGAAAATTGGCGAAATGGTCCCCGCTTATGCTGACTTTCACCTGGCCATCCTTAATTTTTTTTTTCAGCTAAAAAGTTAGAATAATGGTCCTTATGGTTATTGACTTTCAGATTTATTCCATTTTTTATACTTTTTCACCGAGTTTTTATCCGTTTTTCTTACGTTTTGTCCGTTTTTCTTACGTTTTTATAGGATTTCATCCGTTTTTCTTACCCTTTTTTTAGACTTTTGTCCGTTTTTATCCATTTTTTTTACGCTTTGTCTATTTTTATTCGTTTTTGCCCGTTTTCATCCGTTTTTGTTATTTTTTTACATTCTTGTCCGTTTTTTCTTACATTTTGTCTGTTTTGTTTTTGTACTATTTAAACATATTGAAGAAAAAAAATTTGAAAAAAAGTTTTCCAAAAAAAGAAATTGGAATTTTTTCGAAAATTTGAAAAAAAAAATACAAAAAAGTTTGGGAAAACAAAATTTCTGAAGTAAAATTTGAAAATAAAGAATTCCAATTTTTTTTCAGAATACTTTTTTTCAAAAAAAAAGAAATTGGATTTTTTCTAAATTGTTTTTTCAAATTTTTACAAAAATAGTTTTTCAAATTTGGACACATTAAAAAAATTGAAAGAAAATTACTTTGTAAAAAAAAATTGAAAAATATATCCATTTTTTTTTCAAATACTTTTTTCAAAGAAAGAAATTGGAACTTTTTTCTAAACAAGTTTATAGAAATTTTTTTAAAATTTTTTTCGAAATTTGACATGATGAATTTTTTTTCAATACGTCCAAATTTCAAAAATTATTTTGTAAAAAGAATTTCGAATAAAACAATTTAGAAAAAAAATTCCAATTTCTTTAAAAAAAAAAAAGAAAGTATTTACGAAAAAAAATTGTTTGAATTTTTTTTTTCAAAATTTTTTTTTCCAATTTTGTTTTCAAATTTCAAGACACATACGAAATCGCTAAAAATACACTAACGGCCAGCTTAGTGAGGCCGGACCCTTCCCGGTCCCTTTAATAGCCCGCCTTGCTTGTTGGTCACGAGTTCAAGTCTAGTAGTAGCATTAGAATCAAAATTTACGAGCAATGCATTTTGACTTTGAGAAAAGTTTATTACACGTGAACCATATCGCTGATTGCAATGTACCATGTATGCCTATTATTGATCTTTCCATTCTACTTATCGCTCAATATATAAGTCCAAGTTAATATACAGTTCAAACATCGTTGTAGATTTTGAATTTAACATTTTTTTTTTTTACGCTGTTTTTCATCATTTATGTTTAGTTGTTGAAGATGTTCACACCGAATGGATGCTTACACAGATGTATGTGATATAGTTATTTTGTGCGAGATATAGCATGTGTTCAAAAACATTAATTTTTTTGCATATAGTTTGTCAAAATTAAAAGTATTATGTATGTTTTCATCTTATCAAAATGCGGGTGAAAAGTAAATATATTTAACATAAGTTTTCAAACAGACAGACAGACGAATAAACTTTGAAAATTATCATCAGACGCAAAATACTTTCAAATTTGAACGACGACGAATATGACCGGAACCAGAGGTTACTGTCACAAAGTTTGAAATTATGAATGATCCCCGTATTATGCTGACTTTCACCGGCCATTCCTTAACTTTTTTTTTTTTTTTTTTTTTTTTAGTTAAAAGTTGAATAATGGTCCTTATGCTTATTGACTTTCGTATTTATTCCATTTTTATACTTTTCACCGAAGTACTTATCCGCTTTTTCGCGTTTGTCCGCTTTTCTACGCTTTATAGGCTTTCATCCGCTTTTCTTACCCTTTTTAGATTTTCTCGCTTTTATCCATTTTTCTACGTTGCCTATTTTTATTCGCTTTTGCCTGCTTTCATCCGTTTTGTCATTTTTTACATTCTTGGCCGTTTTCTTACATTTTGTCTGTTTTGTTTTTGTACTATTTAAACATATTGAAGAAAAAAAATTTGAAAAAAGTTATCCAAAAAGAAATTGAATTTTTTCGCAAATTTGAAAAAAAAAATCCAAAAAAGTTTGGGAAAACAAAATTTCGAATAAAATTTGAAAAAAAGAATTCCAATTTTTTTTTTCAGAATACTTTTTTTTCAAAAAAAAAGAAATTGATTTTTTTCTAAATTGTTTTTTTCGAAATTCTTTTTACAAAAATAGTTTTTTCGAAATTTGGACACATTAAAAAAAATTGAAAGAAAAATTACTTTGTAAAAAAAAAATTGAAAAAATATATCCATTTTTTTTTTCGTAAATACTTTTTTTTCAAAAAAAGAAAGAAATTGGAACTTTTTTTTCTAAACAGTTTTTATAGAAATTCTTTTTACAAAAATATTTTTTTCGAAATTTGGACATGATGAATTTTTTTTCAATATGTCCAAATTTCGAAAAAAATTATTTTTGTAAAAAGAATTTCGAATAAAACAATTTAGAAAACAAATTCCAATTTCTTTTTTTTTAAAAAAAGAAAGTATTTATTTAAAAAATTGTTTGAATTTTTTTTAAATTTTTTTCCAATTTTTTTAAAAATTTTTGATTTTTTTTCAAATTTGCGAAAAATTCAATTTCTTTTTGAAATTGTTTTTCAAATTTTTTCCTTTGAAAAAATTTACAAAATTTTCAATATGTTGAAATAGTACAAAACAAACAAAACGTAAGAAAAATGTATAAAAATGTAAGAAAACGGACAAAATGTAAAAAAATGAAAACGGGCAAAACGGAGGAAAACTAACAAAACGTAAGAAAATGGATAAAAACGGACAAAAATCTAAAAAGGCAAATAAAACGGACAAAAATCTAAAAAGAGGCAAGAAAAACGGACAAAAACGGATGAAAACCGATAAAACGTAAAAAACGGATAAAACGTAAGAAAACTGGACAAAACGTAAGAGAACGGGTGAAAAGTATAAAACGGACTAAATCAAAGTCAATAACCACAAGGACCACATCAGAATTTTTAACCGAAAAAGTTAAGGATGACCGGTGAAAGTCAACGCAAGCCACAAGGACCATTTCTCGCCAATTTTAAACTTTGTGACCGATAACCTACTAGTTTCCATCATATTACGACATCGCTCATAATTGAAAGTATTTTGCGACAATGGTAATTTTCAAAGCTCATCATGTATATACTGCTTTGAAGAACTATGTTATGCTTATCTTTGAATTTGGTCTTATTGTTACTTTGTTCTAGTGTTTACCGGCTGAAGCATCTACACAAGTTGTTAACCGTCTTGTCAAGAACAATTTGAGATATATCTCCATGATGTAATCAATACTAGGAACACATTTCTTTTGCCTGTTTAACGTTTTCATTTTGTGGGTACATAATGATTACATTCAGAATTTCTTGTTATAGACTTAGATGACTATATTAATCAAGTAGTGGAGGAGAATGTTATGTCGAATGACCATCACATAGGAAAAGAGGGGGAAAGAATTGAGGTTGAATCAGATGCTAGCCAACCTCCTGGTTTCGAAAAACATTTTGATATGACTAAGGAAGGCGGTGTTTGTACTACATTTCCTGATGACAATGGAAAGGGAACTAAGGATGTGGATATCAATATCCATCACGTATTGGAGGAGAATGTTACGTCGAATGACCATCACATAGAAAAGAGGGGAAAAATTGAGGTTCAATCAGATGCTAGCCAACCTCCTGGTTTCGAAAAGCATTTTGATATGACTAAGGAAGGCGCTGTTTGTAATACACTTCCTGATGACGATGGAAAGGGAACTAAGGATGTGGAAATCAGTGAAGTGGACTCGGACAAGACTATTCCCCCTGGTTTTGAAAACAAGCTCAAGACAAATACCGAAAAGCCATATATTCCACGATCGGGCAAGTGCTCTACTTCTTTTGGTAACTACAAGAGGAACGACTTGAAAGGATTTTCTTTTATAGATGAAATGAATCGAATGATTAAAGTCGGTGGGGCTCTAGGATATGATGTTAAAGGATGTAAACGATCTTTACGGCAGTTGATCAATGATATTGGTGTGTCGATAGTGGACAAATGAATATCTTATCCCTAAATATTCGTGGCTCTAAGAAGCGTAGAAAGCGTGTTTGGATCAAGGAGTTATGTCTCAAACATCAAATTCAGATTCTTGGTGTTCAAGAGACAAAGATGACTAAACTGGAATTATTTCAACTCAAAAGTATGTGGGGTAATTTTAGTTTTGATTATGCTTGTAGCTCAGCTAGAGGAAGATCTGGAGGCTTAGTTACTTTATGGGATCCTAATGTGTTTGTCAAAACCCAATTTTGGTGTGGTGATAACTACATTATAGTAGAAGGAAAATGGATGAACTCGGTTGAAAACTATTACCTTATAAATGTTTATGGTCCGCAACACCAACCAGAGAAAGCTAATCTATGGGCATTCTTACGTACTTTCATTCAAAACCACGTGGGAAACACTATTATTTTTGGCGATTTAAATGAAGTAAGGAACGAATTGGAACGGTCTGGCTCTTCTTTTTCCACTATAGATGCGTCGATATTTAATACCTTTATTCATGATGCCGGTTTAATTGACCTTCCTATGGGAGGAAGACAATTCACATGGATGAATAAGGCTGGTACTAAATTGAGCAAAATTGACCGTTTCTTGATTTCTCATGGCATTTCCCAAACTCACCCTGATGTACAAGTGACCATCCTTGATAGACTATGGTCGGATCACAATCCCATCCTTTTGCACTGTAAAAAATGCGACTTTGGCCCGATCCCTTTCAAAGTTTTTAATTCTTGGTTCGATCGAAATGACTTTGAAGATGTCGTTAAAGATGCTTGGACGAATATCTCGATGGTCAAACATGTCCCTTTCACATCAAGTGAAGACTTTAAAATCATCTCTTAAACTCGGTATTCCAAAGATTAAAGAGGTCGAATTCGATAGAAAAAAAGCATCTTGTCTTCTTTGAAAGCTTTAGATGAAAAGATAGATATGGGATGTGCAAATGACGACGATAGAACTCTTCGAATTAGTAAAATGCAAGAGTTAGATGGCCTTGACAAATTAGAAGCATTGGACTTAGCTCAGAAGGCCCGTGTTAAGTGGGATGCGGAGGGAGACGAAAACACTAAATTTTTTCATGGCCTTATAAACTCAAGAAGAAAATCGCAATCTATTCGAGGTGTAATGCACGAGGGTTCTTGGATTACAAATCCGTTGGATATAAAATCGGCTTTTACTAACTTTTATAAGGAAAAGTTTAGATGCCATGATTCTCCTGTTATCTTCCCTTCCATGTTGGCTGCCAAGAGATTAAGTGACTTAGATCGTGATTTTTTAGATTCCATGGTGTCTTTGGAAGAAATTAAACTCGCAGTTTGGGATTGTGGTAGCCAAAAAGCGCCGGGTCCAGATGGCTATTCATTTATGTTTATCAAGAAGTTTTGGGACATGCTGAAATTCGATATCCATACATTTGTTGTCAACTTCTTCTCCACAGGTACCTTCCCCCAAGGTTCGAATTCGGCATTTATTACTCTCATTCCAAAAGTGTCAAATCCTTTATTCATTAAAGACTATAGACCTATTTCGCTAATTGGTCTTCATTACAAGATAATAGCTAAAATCTTGGCAAACCGGTTGGCTAAGGTCATTGACTCGATCATTAGTCAAGAGCAATCAGCTTTTATTGCGGGTCGCCAAATCCTTGATGGGCCGCTTATACTCAGTGAGGTTATTGATTGGTATAAGAAAAGGAAAAAGAAGATGTTGGTTTTCAAAGTAGATTTCGAAAAGGCATTTGATTCAGTTAGCTGGAGTTTCTTAGACTATCTTCTGGATAAAATGGGTTTTGGTTTTCAATGGCGTCGCTTGATTAAAGCAAGTCTTACTTCTGCTTGGACGTCTATCTTGGTCAATGGGAGCCCCACTTCTGAGTTTTTGTTAAAGAGAGGTTTAAGACAAGGAGATCCATTATCCCCTTTTCTTTTCATTATTGTTATGGAGGGTTTGCACATTGCCCTAAGAGATGGGCTTGCAGCAAACATGTTCAGTGGCGTTAAAGTCGGCTCCAATGGTATCCATCTTTCTCACTTATTCTATGCCGATGATGTCATAATTCTTTCTGATCGAGTCAAAATGATATTGATAATATCATTCAATTTTAATGTCTTCTACATTGCTTCGGGCCTAAAGATTAACGTTAACAAATCGAATCTATATGGAGGGGAGTTTCTACCACCGAAATAGAACGTTGGCTTTAGGCACCGGATGTATGGCGTACCTTTCCTTTTCTTATCTTGGTTTGCCTATAGGATCGAACATGAGTTGAATTGTGAATTGGAAGGTTATCACAGATCGATTTAAAACTAGATTGTCAAGATGGAAAGCTAACCTCCTTTCCGTTGGTGGCCGCCTTACTCTTATTAAATCGGTTCTTGGTAGTCTTGGCATATATTATTTTTCGATTTTCAAAGCTCCTGAAGCGATTATTAAGGAGCTTGAATGTCTTCGTGCTTCGTTTTTTTGGGGTGCCTCTGAAGATAAAAAGAAACTTGCGTGGATTAAATGGCCTAATATCTTAGCCTCTTTCGACAAAGGTGGTTTAGGTGTCGGTAGCCTTAAGGCTTTTAACAGTTCAATGCTCTTGAAATGGAGATGGCGTCTTCTTTCATCTCCGGGTTCGCTATGGGTTAAAGTCGTTAAATCGATTCATGGAGAAGAAGCGGGTATCGATCTCAAAGGTTGTCAAACTAATGGGTTATGGGCTAGTATTGTAGGTACGATAAATCACCTCCATTCGAGTGATATTGTCCCCCTAAATTCCATCCGTTTTAATGTGGGTGATGGTTCTTTGATTCGCTTCTGGAAGGACACTTGGTTAGGAGATTCGCCTCTTCACATTCGCTACAATAGGTTGTATCGCTTGGAAAGAAATAAAAATTGTCTTATCAGAGATCGTATTGTGAATGGATGTTGGTCGTGGGATTGGTATAGACCGGTTACTTCGGGAAGATCTTATGCCGACCTCATCAATCTTTTGATTGAGATCGGTTCCTTAGAGATGGTAGATGGTGCTGATTGCTGCTCATGCTCATTATCTCAAGATGGGTCTTATTCAGTTAGTAACATCAGAAAACTCATTGATGATGTTATGCTTCCTAATTATCTCCCGTGCACAAGGTGGTTTAAAGTCATCCCTAAGAAGATTAACATCTTCATGTGGCGTTTCTTCATGGATAGGCTTCCTCATCGGCTAAACCTCTCAAAGCGGGGCTTGGATATTGACTCGATTTTATGTCCGAGCTGTAATATGAATGTGGAATCTAATGTCCATATCTTCTTTTCTTGCAACACAGCCTTGAGTATTTGGAATCTTGTACGTGTTTGGTGCAAATATACATTTCCAGTTTTGAACTCTTGTGAGGACTGGAATTCTTGGTTCTCTGCTTGGCACGCTTCAAAGGCTTCGAAAGACCGTGCCTATGCCATCTTCGCTGCTTCTTGTTGGTTAATCTGGCGTTTTCGTAATAATGTTACATTCAACTCTCAGTCCATGAGGAAGTGTGACATATTCGATAATATTCGACTTTCTTCCTTTTCTTGGTTAAAATCTAGAGATAATCTTTGTAGTAGTTGGAATGATTGGTTACAATCTCCTTTGTAATTTTCTAGCGCCTTGCTAGTTTTTATATAAATTGCTGCCGTTAAAAAAAAAATGATTACTAATTGTTACTTTACAAACTATTCTGCCTTTTTCCATAAAAGACAAATATACTTATTCGACAAACACCATGATACCAAAGCTTGGTGTACAAATTATTCTGCTGATCTTGAATCTTTGATGCCGTCTTTGTTCTTGCAAACTGTTAAATATAGATTAGGGACTTAATTGTACTTTGTAATAAGATTATGTGTTAGACATAAACTAGGATTAGGTAGCTTGGAGTGCAAGCCAAGCTTGTTTCCTATTTGTATTAGGAAAGGATTCTACCCCCTTATCTCTATAAATAGAGATGAGGGGGGATGCTAGTTATTCATTCTTCTTCCTCAATTGTAAAAGCTTTATTGGTTTTAATAAAGGGTTCGTTGAGGGTATAACGTGTGCATATTCTTTCTCATCTGTAGACGGTAAACTGCTGGTGTTTTGTCTTCTTGGTCGAAGTTATCCGTGCTAGTAACCGGGTTGTTAGGGATCGGTAAACTAACAAGTGGTATCAAGAGCCGCGGTTATTGTGGTCATTGAAGTTCGAGTGTTAGATCGAGGTTCCGAGTTAGTTCGAGGTTTCGAAGTTCGGTTTTTCAAATCGTTTTATTCTTTGGAGTAGCGATCGTCCGAGAAGAAAGAGACATCAAAAGGTTTGACTTTTGATTATTATTACAAGGAAGGTGACGGGGGTTTTAAAGAAGAAAAGTTTTGTTTTTTTTCTAAACCCACGAGAAAAGAAAGAATAAGGAAAGAGGTGTGTTTGTTTCTTACTTAAGGTGACAAGGCTCTTTGGTTTTTATTTGTATAAAGATCAAGTTTATCGCTTTTGTATAAAACGACTTCAAAGGTTTCGTGGATAATTTTTCCTTTTATCTACTTCGATTAAATTTGAAGGTTACTTGTTGCGGGCTATTTTATTTTCTTGTGGTTCAAGTTTGATCGTGGTTTGCTTGGAGTTCAAGTTTACGATCGGGTTTGCTTGTTTGAAATCGAGGGTTTAGGGTTATTCTAATTAATTCGATTTGCAAGAAGGGTTGTTTTAGCAACAAGGGGAATATTGCACACGGCTTGTGAGGCTTGTCGGTAAAGTTGGTTAAGAAACAACTTGACAAGGTTTTTAGCAAGGTAAAAGAAGAATGGCTAGTTCTATAACTAGGTTTGACGTCGAAAAATTCGATGGGAAGAATGACTTCGGGTTATGGCAAATAAAGACGCGTGCTTTAATGGTACAACCGGATGCGATGTCGCATTAGAGACATTACCCGAGGACATGGAAGCAGTGAAAAGGCTGCTTTGATGAAGAAGGCATACAAGATTTTGATTCTATGCTTGGGAGACCGGGTTTTACGGAAGTTACCAAGGAAACAATCACGCAGAATTTGATTTGTCGACTAGTCTCAGATATGACTAAATCCTTAGCAAATGATCAGATTCAAAGAAGAAGTCGTACACGCACTATATGAGTCCGTGTACGAAACCGGGTGATCATATAGATGAGTTTAATAAGTTGATACTTGACTTGGCGAATATTGATATTGAGATTGAGGATGAGGATCGTGCACTTATGTTACTTACGTCGTTGCCATCATCTTACGAAAACTTTGTGGAGACATTGTTGTATGGGAGGAATCCTTGACAATGGAAGATGTTCTTGCGACTGAATTCAAGAGAGTTGAAGAGAAGAACCAAGGCACAAAGGAAGAAACCGTGACGGGTTATATGTGGGGGAGGGTCGATTATTCAAGGAAAGCTCATTCTCGTGGAAGTTCGCGGTTTAAGTCAAGAGGTGGAACCGGTAAACTAAAGTGCTTCATATGTCATTCGGAGGGTCATCCAAGAGAGACCGTCCAAAGAAGAAGTCAAGTGGGTTCGCAAGAAGGGTAAGCATGATCGATTCGATTCTTCGATGAAGAGGTAACGCCTACTTTGGAGAAGCCTTGGTGGTAGTCGGTAATGATGAGATGGTGAATTGGTAATGGATTCAGTGGGTCTTATCATATGACACCTAGGAGGATTTCTTGTATGACTTCAAGGATATTGATGGTGGTTCGTTCGGTTAGGTGATAACAGGACATGCACTATCGATGGGACAGAAAAGTGAAGATACTGCTTGCATGATGGTTCAAGCTTTATACTTGGAAGATGTCGTATGTTCCGTGGTTAAGAAGGAGCTTGATTTCATTGGGTACTCTTGAAAAGAGGGTTATACGGTGAAGATGCAGTTGGTAAAGTCAAGGTGATCAAAGGTTGTCGGGTTATGATGACCGGATCGGGGAAAGAACTGTATGTATACTCTTGAAGCAAAAGTGAAGACTTTTGGTGTACAAAAGCATGGAGGTTCAAAACAAGTTGGATTCAAACAACTTGGTCAAAAACAAGTTGGGTTCAAACAACTTGGTCACAAACAAGTTGGGTTCAAACAACTTGGTCCCGTGTTAAAACAGAGTCCATGGAGTACATGTTGATGAACGTGTTTGGTTTGAGGTGGAACCGCAGGGAGCTCAGAAAATCGTGAAGTCGAGGTTGTTCAGATAGTAACGATGATGTTGCAGTGGCTCAAAGAAAGTTGGAAGACAAGCAACTCAAGAAAAGACAAACACGGACCGCTTGGTAAAGGAGCAGGAAAAGGTACACCTTGGTATAAAGGTGGGGCGATGTTATGGTAACCGAGTACCGGTCAAAGGGTGCAGAGGGTAATGTCACGAAAAGAAGAAAGTGAATGAGTCTATGAAAACTAATCAAGGAAATTACTAAAGTACAATGCCTCGGTCGACAAGGTGGTCCCCACTTCGAGGTTCCAAAGACAAGGAAAAGGTCTTGAGTATCGGTTATGTTTAAGTGTTACTCCTAAGGTGGAAATTGTTATATATTAGTAGTAAACTTAAATATAGATTAGGGACTTAATTGTACTTTGTAATAAGATTATGTGTTAGACATAAACTAGGATTAGGTAGCTTGGAGTGCAAGCCAAGCTTGTTTCCTATTTGTATTAGAAAGATTCTACCCCTTATCTCTATAAATGAGATGAGGGGATGCTAGTTATTCATTCTTCTTCCTCAATTGTAAAAGCTTTATTGGTTTTAATAAAGGGTTCGTTGAGGGTATAACGTGTGCATATTCTTTCTCATCTGTAGACGGTAAACTGCTGGTGTTTTGTCTTCTTGGTCGAAGTTATCCGTGCTAGTAACCGGGTTGTTAGGGATCGGTAAACTAACACAAACTACATAAGGATACCTAGTAAAAGAGATGCTAAGGCCGTGGTTATAAACCTGGTTTTCAAACATGGGGCATAAGTTGAAGCACCACCTTTATTATGCTTTCTGAGTTGACCTCCTGCACCAGCAGCATATACAGGAACCACGCCACTGCCACCTTCTTGAGGGGACGAAGTAGACTGACCGCCATTTCCATTTCCATTTCCGCCATCTCCAGCTGGACGCACGCCACTTCCACCTCTTGCTAGAGCAGTTGTATAGTTGCTTTGATTTACCTTACTAGTGCCACCACCGATTGCAGAGTTGTTTTCATCTATTTTGTTGCCCCCAATGTTTTCATTCACACCTTCTACAAAAGTAATAGCACCCTTTTGAGTTACCGAGTACATTCATATGCTAAACAAGACGTGTCAAGATGGGTGGGTAGGGTAATGGGTCAAAACAGGTTCTGGTTGAACGGGTCATTTTTAGTACGTCGAAACTGGCCGTAATAAAGATTGTGCTAATTATGATTACGAAAACAGTGATATGGTAAGAATAATCAAAATATTTGAATTATATGATTTAAAAGGTTGTATGCATCAACAACGGACTTTGCTTGACTTTCAACCCTTTTAGCCCGTTCCTTTTATCTAGCTAAGAGGTTGTATCCAAAGCTACAGGTTCTTATTTCACTAAACAAAAAACAAAATATACCCAGTATTTCTATATGTTTTTAGATTTTTCTAGTGCCAGCTCAAAACTGATGCTACTGAAAACAAAACTATTCAGTCAAACGGAGTAATTTCTAACTGTATAGTTTATAAAATGCCTTTACACAATACAGAAATTATGATGACAACATTAAAACTCTTAGTAAGATTTTTTTTCCCATTAATCTAATACGAATATAAGTACTCATGTGTATGCTTCGTGTGCGTGTGTATTTGTAGAGAGAGAACCTGGAACCAAGTTCTTGTTAACTTGAGCAAAAGATGCACGAGAAGAAAAGCAGACAATAACCACGGCTAATAGCATGAGCTTATGAGCACCCATATTAGTTTTCTTTTATAATCTTGGATTCTCCCCTTTCGTAGCCATGTACTTATATATAATAATATTAAAGAATGTCCTTTAATCATCCTTAAGTTATATGATTCCTTTTGATAAAGATGACTTTTGCGTAATTATCAGATGAAAATGTGTTCAAACAGGAATACTAATCACTTACGTAAAAAAGACACGATTCTAGAGCAATTAAACGAATCATATTATTTGACACAAAGAATATCGTACATTTTATATAGTAGGTAAATAAGCGATAACCAAAACCCATTTATCTCAAAGATAATGAGTCATTTTACGTACTGCCTGCACTACAAGAAAACCGGGCTATTGGGACCTTTCTATAGGACCCCTTTTACTTGAGGGTCCTAATAACCAATTTATTGGACGCTAGTTTTTAGTCCTTTTACGATCAAATTAATAATACGCTTAATAAATTGGTTCTATTAAAGAATACTTTTAGGACCCTTATTTGCTAAGGTCTTATATAATAGATCTTAATAGGACACTTCACTGTATGTCCTATTACATCAAGTATTATAGGACGCTTGTTCGTTGGGGTCCTTTTAGAATAAAACCTAATAGGACACTCGACACGTTGGTCCTATTACATTCGCTTTATAGGACTTTTATCCTTAAAGGTCCTATTTTGAGAAAAACTAATAATTCATCGGGTACACATGTCCTATTAAATTAAGTTTTATAAGACACTTGGTAAACATGTGGTCCTATTACCCGTTACATTGTCAAGCTTTCAAATGTTACACTAAACAAAGACCGATAATAAAAATACTCGGTGTAACGTGTGCATGACATTCCCACATGTTATTTTTGGATACAAAAATACATCTCGCTTTCTTATTACACAAAAAGTTTAATTTAAGAGACTTGGATACACTTTAGCCAAAATGTGGACAACATAACAAATTTTGACCTATCAACATGTAGGGGTGTCAAAATATATTAACTCGGATCACCCGACCTGACTCTGAAAAAGCTTATTTGGCTCAGGTTATGCTGGTTAACCCGATTGACCTAAACTCTTGTTTGGGCCGGGTTTCGGTGATAGTTTTAACCTTACTCGATTTTCGAGAATAACCCAAGAAAGAGGATTTTAATTTATTTTCTTCATACTTTGCTCTTGTTTTGTATGTAACATACCGACTTTGTTCTATTTTAATGCTATAATAGGGCTTATTGGTTAACCAAAGCCCGATTAACCTGCTCCTAGATAACTTGAACACTTATTAGGTCGTGTACGGTAATGGTTTTCAAATTACACTTACACCACCTATTATCTCACATTATTCTTGTAAACTTTTAAGCGAGACTTGAAATTACAACCTCTTGATTAATGTGCAATTCATATACTATTGAGCTAAAGGTAATTAGTATATATCTTTAGGTATGTAAATTGGTTAACCCAATGATAACACATGTTTTTGTGTAGGTTCTTTAAGAATTTTCCATTCTTACACATAATATTGAGTAGTGATTTAGATGTTCGATAAGGCTTACCTTGTTCGTAACCGTATGATAAAGATGCACACATATTGATCATCAATATATGTGCAAGATACATACAACATTCTCATACAGACACAAATATGGGTAGATGGAGAGAGATCCTTGTTCAGGCTACTTAAGAAATGTCTAGTTTTTTTAGCTTTAATGTACGCGACCTAACCGCTATTTCTGCAGTCGTTTATGGAATTTTTATGACTATCCTAAATGTTAACCCAACATGATTCAAACTAAAATTCTTGTGAGACAATCATGGTGGTGTTATTATTATGCCTTTTGGAAGATAAACTAAAAACACATATATGGCTAACAAAAATAAACCTCTTTAATCGATTGATACCGGTATATACCAAGAGCACTGTTTTGAAAATCAAATAACATCGGTTCAACTTTTTGAATCAAATACCATTGGTCGGAGTTGCTCGATTTTACTGGAAAAAAACCAACAACCGTTTGAAAAACGAGTTTGATTTATGTTTTGTATTTAAAACCATAATCAAAAACGATGTATTGGACAATGTTGATTATAGGATCGCCAAATTTTACGAGAAAACCTTCTACACACATATACACCTATTTAATTATTTTTTCTATATATCTAAACTATATATAAAGCATGGATAATTTCTTGAAACTTAAACCTTAAAAGTGAATAATGTGTTATACTCAATATACCCTTGATTAAAAAGTTAACAACATCTATCACTAAATCAATAGTTTTAATATTGTTCAATACTTAAGCTTTTATCATTATTCATTTCTATCCTACTTACCTTTTTTTAAGACTAAATTGTTTATACGTTATAGATTTTATTCTAATTTTTAATTCCCTATTAATAAAATACCAATTATCCTTTGTGAAAAGCTCGGGATCGGATCGGTAAAAAGCTCGAACGAGCCGAGCCTAAATGAGCTCGAGACCAAACTTGAGCCTAAGTTACAACTCTTTTATTAATCGAGCTTGAGCCCGAGCTTTACATACAAAGCTCGTTTGGGCTCGCGAGCCTAAACGACATTATGATATTTTAAGTATTAAAAACATATATACGAGCCGAGCCCGAGCTTATTAACGAACTAAATAAAGATATATTACGAGCCGAGCTCGAGCTCGAGCCAAGCTTTAACTTTTACTGGCCAAATCGTATAAACGAGCCGAGCTCGAGCCGAGCCCGAGCCTAAATAACATATCATGAGCCGAGCTCCAACTTAAAATTTAAGGCTCAATGAGCCAAGCTCGAGCTCGAGCCTTTAAAATTAAACGAGCTAAGCTCGAGCCTGAAGCTCGCGCTTAGCTCGGCTCGTTTCCACCCCTATAATTGTGATAGTTTTAAATATGTTCATCTTTCCCACGTTCCTAAAGTTTTGTTTCCCGCTATTTTCCTCCTAACTTTTTGGGTCCCTCCAAAAATGAGATCCACAAATCTTTAAATATCATCATCTCAATCAGAAACCGTCCATCACGTCTCCTTTTCTCACATGTCCTCTGTCACAATTAATTGTTGCCAACTCTCACTCAACCGTCGATACTGGCTTCCTTTTTATGAACCGTAAGTTTATAACTGTACACAAACCCTGATCGGAGAAAGGGTTAATAACTTAATATTTTAAATTGTAATAACCTACATCATAAAGTTAATGAATTTTCATCTAATTACATATTAGGTGCAATTATGCGGGTTGTTAATACAAAAAGAAAAGAGCCCCTTCTGAATAAAAATATTAATTTACTCACTTATGATGTTTTGATATCATGTTAACATTTGTTTTGGTATAATGTTAATGCCTTAATCTCGAGTGATCTTTAAGTTACTAGTGTAATTAATTCTTTTTCTTTATTAACGTTTTTTACGCCTTACCATTATATGCTTTTATTTGTAGCCTTTGGTGGAAGATGGTGGAAATGGATCAGTTGGTTAACGTTTATTCCTAGTTTTGGCACAAAAGTATGGGATTGTATACATGTTTTGTTTAGTGAGCATGGCTAATGATTGTTTTCCAGCCCAAACAAAACAAGGTACGAGAAATATGAGCCATATAGAGATTGATGTTTCCTTATGACCACATTTAGTCATGGAACAAAGTTCATACTTCCGATGCCTAGTCATTAGTCACAGTTATAGCATATAGCAATTCAAGTATGTATATTCCCTGCTAAATACGATGCCTGGTCATTTACTCATGATTGTATATTCCCTTTGCAAGAGGTAATTAAGTATCCGGCCGGCCTAAAAATGGCATAATTTTGACATGGTTTTCAAATAAAATGTTGAATCGTGTAAAGGTATTCTTAAAGTACTACGTACATGTGTAAGTATTTGTTTCTCTTCTTGTTTAGGTGACATTTGTATCTTTGGTGAGATATATCTATGTGGATTCACATCTTTAGGCGAGACTATACAACTTGTCGGATATTATTGACGCACCTACAGGAGTAATCCATGGTAATGTCCTATCTTTGGTAATATAATTATTTTTCTAAACATGATATTGCTTATGAAACCATCATTTTACTAACACTCTGTACTAATATATTAGTATATCTATATGTATTTTTTACCATAGGTGGATTCGGATCATACTGCAAGGATATCTTCAAAGACGTTCATTTGGCAAACAATGATAATCTTGTTATTTCATAGGAATGTTTACAATGACTTAACTTATTATTATTCCTCGATTTATGTACAATTGCTAGATCAATTCTTCTCATTGATAATATGTGTTGTATAAGTATATTGAAACTTTTGTATAGTCAGCGACCATTTGAATGATAATGATTTCTTAGTTTATTTACAGTGATTATAGCTTAATATTTTTGAGCAAAATGACATTGATCAATAACACATTAGGTACATGAAGTAACAAAACATGGGACAAACTGTCTTTTATAACACTAAATTTGGTTCTAACAAAGGACCTATGTGTTAGGACCCTTTTCTTGGTACTAAATAAGACTTTATCCATTATGTTTTCGTCCTATAAAAATGTGTGTTAGGACCTCATGAAAGTGTCCCAAAACAAAACAAACGGGTAAGCATATATTAGAACACCGGATAGCATCCTATAATGTAGTCTATTAGGACGTTATTTTGGTCACATAAACATTTTTATGGGACCAACAAATTAGTTTTAAAATGTTCAAGTTTATTAGGACGCTGATAAGTGTCCTAAATATCTATTACAACCCCTTCCTATGGGACACTTTTGTTTTGGTCCTATTAGATTAAAGGTCCTATAAACTATTTTTATAGGACACTAACAGACGTCCTATAATCCCCCTTTTCTTGTAGTGCTGTTACGCTAAAGGCTGTTTCGTGACTTATAAATATTAGGCTCGAATATTTTGTATTTTCTTCTCCTTCTCATATAATGCTTCCATTATAACTTACGTGATAGTATTCGGCTTTTTTTATTACCGAATTTGGATATGTTTTGGTAGATGTTTTTATGAAAGGCTAATTACATCGAAATGTATCTATTCAGTCATTTTTGTAGTTCAGTATGGCGCTATTTTTTGCAAACCAGGAGTCAACTTTTGAATTCAGACTATTCCGTGTAATGGGTGACTAGTTGTGTGTACTATTTGACCATTTTACTCTTCAGTTTACACACTCCTATTTAACTATGGAGGGTTATATCCGTCAAATAATACACACGACTGGTCACCAAGTACATGGAAAGACGGAATTCAAAGTAGGCTACACGGAATTACAAAATAATAGTAGGCTACACAGAACTACAAAAAGTGACAAGTTTACATTTCAGTGTATTAATGAAAAGCATTGATTCTTTTTGCATATGGTTCTTTATCAACGTTCAAAGCACTTGGCATGTTTTCATTTTATCAAAATGGTAAAATCTTCCTGGATAGGCTCATATCTTTTTTGTCTTCTGAAGTTACTTTGGTCTAAGTTAGGTTTACTTCTGGTGTCCCATCTTGTGAGCAAAATTTCTAACTTCCAATTTGTCTCCAAAATCGAATTTTGTCTTAACATTACGTTGTTCCTTTTTCTACTAGCTAATGCTTCTAGGCGATTTGTTAAACATCTTGTCGAGAACAATCTGTGAGATATATATTTCCATAAATACTAAAAAAATTCTTTTTGAGTTTTTAACGTGTTTAATTTGTGAAAAGATAATTGAAAAGTATGTGAAATTACCCATGTATCCTTTGAAATCACTATATTGTTTTTATGCATTTCCCAACCTAATCATTTCATATCTGTTTATACTTCTTCAAATTGCATTAACCACTTTATAGAAAGCAGAAACATCCCTTAGGTTATTAGAATTGCTATGTTTACACGAGATGCAAGCTTTAATACCGGAACATGATTGCACAAAATACGAACATACTACGCGTATATGTCAACATGTACATCATAATGTACCATAGTACTAACTGTTTTGACAACTTTACAAACTATTCTACTCTACTCTTATAAAATCAATAAACCGATGCATTGGCAAAGACCACTTGATGTACAGACTATTCTACTGATATTGAATCTTTTATATCGTCTTTATTCTTGCATACTACACAAGAACATCTAATAAAAGTGATGTTAATGTTGTGGCTATGAACACTACAAATCCGTGCGGGGTATATGTTGAAGCACCACCTTTGTGCTTTCTGAGTTGACCTCCTGCACCAGCACCATATACAGGAACCAACCCGTTGCCACCATCTTTTGGGGACGAATTGGACTGGCCGCCATTTCCATTTCCATTTCCGCCACCACCCTCCGAATGTCCACCACTTCTACCTCCTTCAACAGCGGTTGTATACATGCTTTGGTTGAACATTCCACTGCCATCACCCATGTTTCCATGCGTATTTCCTACACAAAGGACACCCTTTTGAGTTATGCTGTTTATGAGTATGCTTTTACTAATGTTCGTCTTTTTTTTTTTTTTTTTTTTTTTTTTTTGAATTTTTATATATTTTTATTTATTTTATTGTTATATTTTATTTTTATTTTTGGTTAACAAAAACTTGCGTGGAGATATTGAACTGACGGATTACTCATTACGTGCCTAAAAGAGATAACCAATTCCGCAATTCGCTATAACGACCACATAAGGTTTCCAATTTCTTGAATTTTTTTATTGAGTTAATGGTCTAGAAAATATACAAACTTTCAACTTTTTACTATCGTAACAATAAACTTTTTTTTTCCTATTAAAACAAAAAAACTTCTTAATGACTATTATTGTAACCAAAAACTTTCTTAATGACTCTTATTGTAACAAAACCGACACGTGGCACCCTTAACCTATCCTAACCCGAAAACTCATATACATGCGTTTAAAAATATGGGGACCTTTTGCCAACTTACCAAAATATGTAAATAAAACCCCAAACCTTTTCCCCAAATCACCAACCCAATTGAAACCCCAAACCTTTTCCATCCTCGCTCACACACCCTTGTTTCATGAACCCACAATCAACGACTATACGCAACATGATCGTGTAATACACCTACCTTAGACATATCTTCCAAAAGACTCTTTGCCTCTTCCAATCTTTTCATTTTACACAACCCGTCTATAAATAGAGTTGATCTCTAATTCTTTTAAAGATAAAAATCACCACCGGAAGTTGATCTCTAATTCAATCGCACCAACCCTACCACCATAACTAAAAGTAGCAAACGATCATCATATATAACTTCTAAAACCATCCTAATCATTTCAATCAAAACCTTTAATTTCATATCGTGAACAAAATCCCATCCGGGTTATCTTTATTACACAATTTCAATACAAAGAAGCAAAATCAAACCTTTTTCACTAAGTTCTTGACCCATTTCATAAAAGTTGAAGAAATGGGTAGAAATAGGTTTTTCCTGGGTTTTGGTGGATGAGGTGGCTTACCCACGAGTTCGAGAGAAAGAGAGAGACAAGCAAGGATGATGAAGGTTGTGGTGGCGCTTCGACCAAGACAACTCCTAAACGCGACCATGGCGGCAGTGGTAGTTGACGGTGGTGGCCATGACTAAAAACAACCCAAGTCGCGGGTTTCCTTTAATCTGATCCAAACACGGATATCCATAACGGAGGAGATGGTCGGTAGCTATTTATGGTGGCGGTCAGTAGTACTACCGCTCCAAACAACCCTAGTCGCAACCCTCGCCTTGCCTCGTGAACAACCAAACGCACCCTTAATCTAGAACGACGGTGAGATGGTGGTGTGATGATGGTCGTGTTGTTGAGGCGGGTGGACGGAGAAAAGCCGAGACCGCTTATGGTTGGCGGCTGGATGAGATGGGGAAGAGAGGAGGAGAGGTTTTTTGTTAAATATTAGTATTTAGGTTTGGAAAGTTGGCAAAAATGGTCCCCCCAGAAAAATAAAACGAGTATAAATGATTTTTTTGGGTTAAGTGATAATTAATTTTGCCAATTGGCATTTTTGGTTACAATAATAGTCATTAAGAAGTATTTTTGTTTTAATAGGAAAAAAAAAAGTTTATTGTCACAATAAGAAATGAATGGAAAGTTTGTATATTTTCTAGACCATTAACCCTTTTTTATTTAACCAGACAAAAAGTAAATTTTCATTTAACAAGACTTTCCAGTCAAATGGACAAACATTGAACTTCAAAATTCATATAAATTCACTTAATCATTAGAAAATATTTTGATGGTAAATATAAAACTCATAATAAATACTAAAAGTATAATATTGTTGGATGCTGGTTATGTCATATATACCTATCAAAAATTGAATCCTAATACCAACAGGTTTGACCTTAGAAGTCAACAAGACTAACTCTGCCATGATTTCTTAAAAGCTTGGTCTAATAAGCTAAAAGGATTTTTTTTTTTTTTTTTTTTTTTTTTTTTTCATTATTCTAATATCCATAATAGGATTCTCGTGTGTGCGTTGTCTGTGTGTGTAGAGAGAGAGATAGAAAGAGAACCTGAAAGCGAGTTCCTGCTGACTTGTGCAGACAATGGACGAGAACAAAAGCAGATGAGAACCATGGCTAGCAGCATGAGCTTATGAGCACCCATATTAGTTTACCTTTAGTATGTGATCTTGAATTCTTCCCTTTCGTGTTCTTACACTTATATAGTAATAAAACATATGTGAATCAATCATCCTTAAGTTATATGATTCCTTTAGATAACTTTTGCCTAATTATTAGCTCAAGTTGACATCTTTATAGAGTTTGGCAAAGATAATACTAAACACTTGTCCCAAAAAGAATTGATACCCGAGAAAGTTAGCGAATCATATAGTTTGACACAAAGAATATCGTACATAATCTGTTGTAGGTAAATGATAGAAAACCAAAAAACCACTTATCTGGAACCTATCTTTTTCTTAAAGCGATAAAGAAAAATGCCCACAACTATTTGGAATGGACCATTCTAGGATTCTCCTTCATCTAAAAGATACACCTTTCATTTTATCTGCAAGCTTGATAGTTCATTTGTATATGATAGATTTTACTATATGAATTTTAAATTACATTTGGGTTTATGGGATGCAAATATTCGTATTATGCCATGATACTGATTTCGTACGATCAAATGTATTCGAACAAAATGATAAGTGTGTCGCAGTCTTAGAGCACAAGGTGTCGTGACTAAACTTCTACCTCTTCATCACCGCCACATCACCTCCACATCACTATAACAAATCTCCACAACTAACCACAACTAACCCCTCTTCACTCACAACTAACCTCAACTTACTCATTCGTGCCACCAATAAATAGAACATTACATATTTACAAAAAAAAAAAAAAAAAAAAAAAAAAAAAACACAAAGGTAATTTACCTCTTCGTGCAGACGAAGAGGGTTGTGATGACAAGCTACGAAGAGGAGGCATGTCACGAAGAGGTACAACAAGATGCCATGCAGCTACTGAGCCACAACAAATGGGACACCGTGCTCTTACCAGATGTGACAAAGACCATCATATTGTTATATTTAAGATTTGCGCCAAACAAACTTAATACTAAAACAGCTTTAGATGGGTATGTTATAGCACACATTTTACTAGAACTTATAAGAGCTAACTAAGCTTACAAAATAAGATTCTTTCAGCTATACATTTCGTTTAAAGCGGGACTTAGAGGAGCTTATTTTATACCCTTATATAACAGCTAACTCAATGTCACATAAGCTTTTAAATTAAAAGCCCCGCTTTTGAGAAAAGCTTAACCTTATAAAAGTGTTAATTACATAAATACCTTTATAGGCTATTCAGAATTACTTTGTTGTCATTTTTCGCCAATCAATAACTATAAGAGCGTAAGGTATGGTGGCTATCATTTTTTTTAGTTATTTGGGCTCCACTACATGCCACTTATTTCAACATTCTAACCTCAAAATACTTCTCCCTCACAACTAACTTCAACCACAACCATTTGGCCCCACCCACTTCCATTTTTTTTTCCATCTTTCCCGAACAAACTAAATTAATTTCATTCAAATAAAAATACAAATAATATTTATATAAAAAAAGTTATAAATTTGAAATTAAAAATATATATGTATGAAACTTTTTAAGTAAGAAAAAAATAAATAACCTTATCCAAACCCACTACCCTTACCAAATCTAAACAAAAATAAATTAAAAAAAATGTAAAAGTAAAAAATGATAAACATTCTTTCTCAAATGTACCAATATGATAAACATGGTCATTTATGTATCAATATACAAAACCAAAGATCAAATTATGTACAATAATGGGTAATTCTTCACATCTTCATCTCTCACATCTGCATCGTTAATCCTTTATACTAACGGCCGTTAGTAATAACTTAAAACTTGGTTTTCTTACGCCAGATGTTTTTACGCTTTAGTCGATTTTTACGTTCATCCGCTTTTTTACATTTTCGACCCCTTTGTTACGTTTTCATCGCTTTTGTCATTTTTAACGTTTCGCCTATTTTTACGCCGTCCGCTTTTTACGTTTTGTCCGATTTTTACGTTGTCCGATTTTTACGGCCGACCGTTTTACGCCGTCCGCTTTTACGTTTTCATCTGCTTTTACGCCGTGCTTTTTATGCGTATTCGCTTTTTTCGCTTTTGACCGACTTTTCGCTTTCTTCCCTTTACGCCGATCATTTGTTACGTTTTTCTATTTTACGCTTTTCGAGATTTTTACGCTTTCGTTCTTTTTACGTTTTGATTCGATTTTTACGCCGTCCGTTCTTTTGCATTTTCGTCCGACTTTTTACGCCGACGCATTTTTACGCCGCTCATCGCTTTCTAAGTTTTAGGGTCCGCTTTTCGCTTTGACCCTTTATTACTTTTTTCGTCTGCTTTAAGCCATCCATTTTTACGTTTCATCATTTTTCGCCGACCCTTTGTTACGTTTTCGTCCATTTTTAACATTTTAGTACGTTTTCTTACGTTTTCGTTGTTTTTCGTTTTCACGTCATATGTTTTTACGCTTTCATGTAAAAATAGACGAAAACGTAAAAAAGACGTAACAGCAAAACGTAAAATGGATGAAAACCTAAAACGGATGAAAACGTAAAAGTGGGTCGAAAACATAAAAATGGACGAAAACGTAAAAAGGACTAAAACGTAAAACCGTATTTAAAACGTAAAAAATGTATTTAAAAATGTAAAAAATGTATTTAAAACGAAAAAGCGTAAAAAACGAAAAACAGACGTAAACGTAAAAAAACATATGAAAACTAAAAAAACAGATAAAAACGTAACAAAGCGGTCGAAAACGTAAAAAAACGCTAAAAAATGGTCGACAACGTAAAAAATCGGACGAAAATGTAAAACATCGGACGAAAACGTAAACAAACGGACGAAAACGTAAACAAATGGGCAAAACGTAAAACGGATTAAAACGTAAAACTGGATGAAACGAAAAATGTATTTAAAACATAAAAACCGGACAAAAACTTAAAAATCGGACGAAAACGTAACAAAGGAGTCGAAAACGTAAAAAAACATAAAAAGGACGAAAATGTAAAAAACGGTCGATGAAGTAAACAATCGGACGAAAACGTAAAAAATCGTACGAAAACGTAAAAAAACGGACGAAAACGTAAAAAGGGGTCGAAAACGTAAAAAACCGGACGGAAACGTAAAAAAATGACGAAAACGGAAAAAACGGTCGATGTCGTAAAAAATCGGACGAAAACGTAAAAATTGGACGAAAACGTAAAAAAACGGACAAAAACGTAAAAATCAGACGAAAACGAAAAACCAGACGAAAACATAAAAGACGGACGAAAAAGTAACAAAGGCGGCGAAAACGTTAAAAAACGGACGAAAACGTAAAAAATCGGACGAAAACGTAAGAAAACCAAGTTTTAAGCTCTTTACTAACGACCGTTAGTATAAAGGACTAACGATGCAAATGTGAGTGATGAAGATGTGAAGAATTACCCATTATTGTACATAATTTGATATTTGGTTTAGTATATTGGTACATAAATGACCATGTTTATATTATTGGTACATTTTAGAAAGATGTTTATCATAAAATAACACATCTTCATCCTCTCATCTTGTTTATCCCCTTCAACTCACATCTTCTTTGTCACTTCTAGCCATCGCCATCATCTGAAAAAGAATAATAATAAATAACACACACCCATTTGCTCATGGATTACAAACACAAATAAAGAAAAATAACCCATTAATATTTGAAATATAATCATTTAACTCAAACAGTCAAATATTAATTGAAAAGTATTTTGTCATTTTCTGTGTTGATATACCAACGAAACCCAAAGTGGCGAGACATTACTATCGTGGGTGAAGGACCACTACCACCTTCAATCGTCACGTGCCATCTCCTTAGCACCCCACCTCCAACCGCGCGCCAAAGGCCTACTTTTGCAATGGTTCATCGAACATTTTTTTTGTCGGGTATTATGTGAGTATGTTTGTATAAAGTGAGTTATTTTTATATTTTTGGTTTGGTGGTGATCATAACACCTGTTTCGTGATGGGTTTAGTGACCATAACACATAGCACCCGGTCTTATAAACCAAGGCTATAAATAATTTTATTCAAACATATCCATAAATGATATAACAGGTTTGTTGTAAATCATGTATAACATCGTTGCCAAAGAATACTCCCTATTCTTAATTTTTATTGGATATCAAAAAAATTGATCCATTTATAGTCGTCTAGTTGTTGGATTAATGGATCGTCCAAATGGATGGCCTAGGTGCGCCAGGAAAAAGAATTGGAGAAGCTCCTTCATGCATGATCCATTTGGCTCTGGGATATAACGTTGTTGGTAGAGCTCGCTTTAGCTTGTCGCTTCAATCCCAATATGTACTAAACTTAGACTTTGATACCGAATCAAACATAAATCTTCATCTAAACAAACACGATTTTATACTAATCGCATCGCACCAGTCAAGTACTAAAGGTATGTTTGACGAAATAAGTTGGAGCAGGAGTTAGAGCTTATATTATAAGCTGAAAGCTAAAGCTTGGATCCTATATTTTTTATAAAGTTGTTTCGCAAATTAGTTGGAGCTAAAACCTATTAATGTAAAATCGCATAAAAATACATTAAATTAAAATCATTGTTAATACAAATAAGCCGTAAAAACGTTTATTTATATTTTACGATCTTCTAATATTTTGTCGATAACAAACGTAAAATCATTTTAACGAAACAAATAAAATACGTAAATGGTTTGAGCCAATAGTTTTCTAACACACTTACGTTTTCACATAAAACACTAAAACAAGTATAAGTGATTTTATGATTTAGTAATACATATGTACAACAACTAGTGTTTACATATTGGGCAAATATATACATGATTAGTATGTATTATAAATGGGTAAAAACTACAACCCATGGTATTGACCCATACCCATTTGACTAGGTGCATTGCATCCATTAGGTACATTGTATCTAATAAAATACCCATAACCCATGACCCATAACCAAAATACCCATGGGCAAAGAGGAGCATCCCACGGATCCCAGGGATTACACTGGACGGATCCCTTAAGGGAGGGATCTGTGGGATCCGGGGAACAATAGTTGTTTCTCCTCTATAAATAGTGAGTCATTTCTTCCTTTTTTCTTGCCACTCTCACACATACTTTCCCCAATTATTGTAACTCTCTAACCACTGATCCTAATGGATCTTTCTATGTAGTTTGTCTTTTGTTTTTGTGTGATTCTCTAGGTTCCTCTTAAAGGCGAGATCACCACTTCTTGAAGTCAAGCAAGCTCAAGTCCATGAGTTGCCAAGTTTCGTCATCATCAAGACTACTAAGGTTCTCTTGTTGATAGTTCTTTCTTCCTCCGTAGATGTGTTGTGTTGAAGGCATTTGTGAAGGATGCCGAAAGATTCAAGACGAGAGCATTAGTGAAAGGTGCTTAACGTCCGTGTCAAAAGCATTAGTGAAGAATGCTAAAGGTGTCAAGACGAAGGCATTAGTGAAAGGTGCCAAGCGTTGTGTCAAGGGCATTGGTGAAGGATGCCTAGGAATCAAATCAAGTGGCATTAGCAAAAGAATGCCAAGGTCGATATGTCGATGAGGTGCATCGTTATACATATAGTGATAGTTGTTTCAAGGATGTTGATATCCTTGATGGTGTTGTAATAAGGAGTGGGTCTCTTTTGGGATTAGGTGTTGTGTAATGTTGGGTAGTAGTTCCTCCATTGTAATGGAACTCGGTACTAAGCCTAATCTGGGATAAAGGGTAAGCGACGTTGTGGTAGGTGTGGTTCACCTTGGTGTAAGAACCGGTGGTTAGCCTAGTCTGGAAAAAGAGAAGGCGGCGTTGTGAAGGCTTCTCCGCCATAAGGAGTTGGTGTCGTGTAGTGATTGACGACTCGAGTAGGTGACTCGGGGAGTGGAGTAGGAGCAAGGAAGGTGTCTAGTAGCAGAACCACTATAAATACTCGTGTCGTGGTTATGTGCTTCTTACTCTTTATCTTTCATTACACTTTTATATATCTATCTCAACATCCAACATACACATCTAAATAGATTAACATAAGTTGATCTAAATGTTTTAAACGAAGTTTTAATTGGTAAACTATTCAACCCCTTCTAGTTTTCCACAATTGGCATCGGAGCTTAGTTACCAAGTTTCTTAGGTATGTTGTACTTTAAAAACTTGATACGATCCGTGTATGTTTGAAAACTACAAAGAAGGAAATATTTTTAAAACATTTTTTTTCTCATGTTGGATATTGATAGATTATTCTAACATATTTGTTTCAAGAAATCTTCATGCTAGGATCTCTCCAAAACCTTCATTTCTATTCAAAGAATAATGAAGTCAACCTTCAAGAAAGAATATAAAAGTAATCACAACCTACTTACTCTAAGTACAAAGGATTACTTTAAGAGCTCATGAAGTATTTTTGGTATTATGTCTTCATAAACCAAACCAAGAGCATAGAGGTACGTTTTCTTTTCAGCTTACATGATTATTTTTTTATTTCTAGTCTCTTTAAAGTCTCTCTTTCGTCACTTTCCCGACTTACTCATCATCGGGAATAGTATTCCTCTTGATTTCGTCAAACTAACGTCGTCGTTACAAATGAATCCTTGATAATTAACTTATCAAATCCCGTCGACCAAAAACATCTTTTCATTTGAAACCTCAAAACTATTTTGTTCCATAAGCTAGTTTGTGCTTTGCTACAAAAATAATGCCAAACAACCCTCTTCACGTCCCGATGGCGGATCCTCTAGTTGTACTAGCGGATCCCAAATCTGAGGATCAGGGGAACGTGGGGACATAAAACAACCTATCGCTTTTGAAAACCATTCGATCTTTTCCTCTCCCCACAAAACACAAAACGACTCAAGAACTCTTCTCAGAACACCATTGTAGTAATTACACTAACATGTTCTAATTTCCACCATCTTCATCCTAGGGTTTATGGTTTTCTCAAATTCTAATCAATTAATTTAATTAGGGTTTTCGAAATTGATCATTAAAAGGGGCTTTCACACAACTAAGATTATATTGTGTTCACAACATTGTCAATACAAATCAAAACCATAAACCCATCTCAACAAATTTTGCCTAATTGGAATATTTGTATTTCTAGGACCAACCATGCCTAAAGCCACTCAACAAGACCATCATGATACCGTCCATTACCTCACCCATTACTATCGGAAAGAAGGATTTTCAAAAATCGATCGCAAAGTCTTCTAAAGACTTGAAAAACGACTTATCCACGAAGGTCGTGTTGTCAAGGAATGTTTCTTTGAAGATACCGACACTCGTCAAGTCTTCTCGGCAATCAATTTTGATTGTCTTCTTGACATTGATGAACAAATTTGTCCGGTTTTCATATTTGAATTCTACAAAAGCATCAGGATCATTCGAAACACCGATGATAGCATCTCGATCGCCTTCATCATCAATAAACAAAACTTGTTCTACCTCAACACATTTGCTCAAATTCTCGCATTCCGTGTGAAGGAATTTGCATGTACTCTCAGATTGGGCAATTGCGCTCAAAACCTTGCACTTGATTCTAAACCTATCTACAATACTCCTCTTGATGATCCTGCAACCATTTGAGATACTATCTTCAAGGTTAGAACCGACCAATCCCGTTTCAACGAAACAAAAAGCTCATTCACCGTGATCCTTTTCAAATGGAACTCTTGAAATGCACCCGTGTTTAGAAAATGGGAATAGATTCTTAGGGAAAGCGTCATTAGCCTAGTTGGTAACAAGGATCATCCAAATGCATGTCTCGTGCAAATGATTTATTGTCTTATCCACCAAAAGCCATTCAATCTACGCCTATTACATGGTGAAAAGAATGGTCGGGGGTATTCAAATCTTCCAACATGGTACTTTCATATGGTATGCTCTAACACGACTTTGTAAGTATGTTAATGCATTGCAACCATCTCCTATCAACGATGATCATTTCCTTTCCAATCACGTCATGGTACCTCTTACCAAACAACCCCCTAAACGGTTCATGGTCAATGGAAGAAAACCTAAAGCTCTCTCGGACTCCTCGGATGGAGAAGAAGAAGAAGATGAAGAAGATACCGACCCCGTAGCTAACATCGAATTGGAACCCTTTAATTACTATCAACAACTTCCAACTATTCCAAAGCGAGACCGCGAATTTAAGCAATTAAGGGGTATGATTCAAAACCTAGCTCACTACGTCACAAAGTCGCGAAAGAGGAAGAGAAAGGATTGTCGAAAGAGACTATAGGATTATGCTTGATTTGAGACATTTGATTCATATGTGAATGACTATGTTTTAGCACGCTTGTTTGTGTTATCTTGGATATTATTTCTACCATTATCTATGATATGTTTTATGTGACAACATGTTTATATTGATGTTTAGTTTAATGGTTATTAGTATATATTTCTTGGTGCAAATTCGCTTGCTTACGTGATGGTTACGATCTGCGGATGCGGATCCCTAGGATTAGCCTAGGCGGATCCCTTCTTGAGGAACCGTGGGATCGTGACTACGGATAAACAATGGAGGACCTCGCATCAAAAGCAAACTCACTAGTTCACTTCCACTAGCCAAACATAAGGTCTTAGAACCAACTAAGTCTTTACCGGCGGTTGATAGCTTCACATTTACCCATAGCTTACCTAGGGTCTAATTCAAAGCACTTTTGATTTATCAACTCATCAAAACTCACCGTATTTCCGCTTTAATACTCGCGCATTGTTTTCACGACTCAAAACACCTAGGTGGATATATTGATCAATTTTAGGAAATTGTTTCTAGCCATCCTTATCTCAAGCGGGTTAAAACTACTACCTCAGTCCAAATTATAGTCCCGTTTGACTTTTTTAGTCTTTCTTTTCAACTTTGACCTTAAATATTTATATTTATATTATACAATAGTTGATGAAAATTATACAAAATGAAAATACATTAAAACTTAATCCATTCATATATTTTGCATCAAGTATTATATAACACAAACAAATATACCTAAGGTCAAAGTTATAAAGAAAGACCAAAAAGTCAAAGGGACTATAATTTTGAGACTGAGGAAAATATTCTCAATTCTTTGATTTTTGAGGATTTTCAAACTCCATCTCAAGTTTACAACTGATCTCTAGGATCATTTATTATAACTTGACACCATCAAATTCTAGTGTCATCCTTTAACATCCATTGGTGATCACAAGGTCTCATTTTCCTTCCATAAAGGCAATCATTAGCGCATCAATCATTACCCCAAGTATTCAAGTACCTATTCATTTAAGACACTTAGATGGTGAAACACTCAACATGGTATAGGCCTTGACCTTAGAAACATCATTTTACTCCTTCCTAGCTCTGAGAGCCGGGATCCCAGGATTAGCCTAGGCGGATCCTCGAAAGGAGGGCAAGTGGGATCGGGTGACGATTATGTCAACTCTAGCTAAAACAATCATCTCAAGCCCATCTTGCTAACTTGAACACTCCACTTCATCTTAATTAAGTCCTAGATCGATAAAATTATGAAGTTGACTCTTGTGCATGTTAATCATCACATTCCTAAGAATCTTAGTGGCTTAAGTCTTAAATGTACTTGCCAAATTCCTCCCTTTATAAGTCATCTTGCTAGAACCCTTAGTCATCAAACACAACATAATTCTCGGCAATTAGAAGCGTCTTCTTTAACCATTTCACCATGAGGAAAGCTCTAGTGCTAACTTTCGTCCACGAGAACCACCAAGAAACTTGCTCGAGTCATACGAAGTTTTCTCAACAGAATCATCTCCGGTTAAGTCCACTAATGCTAGGTTTCCCTCACCAAATCAACCAATCAAAATTATTCCCAAGAGGATTGTTCCCACGAGGATATCATCACCAAACTCTACTAAACCAAACCACGCGCTTTCATCCAACCAACTTCATTGGTGCCTAGAGCCGCATCACTTAACACCTGCAATCATCTCCACATTCCCACGACTTAGAGGACTTATCTCCTAGGCCATATCATCCTTCCACCATTACCAACACACTCTTTGCTAGAAGATTGTACAACAAAACCAAAGTGTTAAATCAACACTTGCACCAATGGCGATTTCTCCATTTCCTCCAATAGTCCATTTTGGATTATGAGGAGACATCAAAGTCAACCACCCGACCACATGGAGTTGACGCTTCCCTCCTACAATCAACTCTTGAGCCACCTTAATGTGCCCCACCGATTCCTCCCTTCGTTTGAGGATCTTGACCCTTTCACTTGAACCTGCAGCGAGGCGCTCGACCACTTACCACCATCCTTTCAAATCCATGACAAGGATTGCTATCATTGTCAACATGTTGAAAAGTTGATACATGAACTACGTGAAGAGCAGCGTTTCATGTTTTATCACCTCCTCGAGCGTTTCGATGAGGTCAACAAACCTAAACAACCATGAGACTAAGGAATAAATGGTGTCCTAGCCTCGAGCTCAACTTAGAGCGTTTAGGAAATCCCATTTCGGTATGATCAATCTTAAGCGCGTGGTTGCTTCTTAAGTTTAGGTCACTCATCTATATTAGTAGAATATGTATGGCTAGATCATTCTCTTAGTTTTAGAGATTTGTTGACTATCTCTTTGTTTTATTGAATGATAACTTATTTTCCATATTGCTTTGAGTATATGTTTGTTATTTGTACATATCTCACTCTCATATGAGCATTGTTTGGCACATCACCATTCTTTGAAAATATGCCACAGACAGACGGATCCACGGAAAATACCTTGGCGGATCCCGCCATAGAGGAACCATGGGATCAGCAATGAAGCAAATTTTCTACTAACTTGAGTCTTATTTGCGAGAAATTATGCATTATACTCTTCTTCTAACCTTTATTTTGTAGATTTTCAAAATACATATGAAGACTTTGACAACTTAAGCTGGGGGAGCTTTATGTCAAACCATACATTGCTAAACCATTTGCAATATAATCCTTGTTTGGATTATACTTCATGACATTCCATTGCAAAGTTGCAATCATCAAGGGAACATTTTCGTCACAGGGGCGAAACCATTTGCAAACAAAATTACAATGCATTAACTTCTAGTTTTAACTTGGCGCCCTAACAGGGATGGACTCGTCGAGGGGAGTTAAGCGAGAACTATTCCGTCAACGCTCTTACATTTTATCTCTTTACATGTTTTTCTTAAAACACTAAAACACTAAAACACTAAAACAAGTATTAGTGATTTTATGATTTAGTAATACATATGTACAACAACTAGTGTTTACATATTGGGAAAATATATACATGATTAGTATGTATTATAAATGGGTAAAAACTACAACCTATGGTATTGACCCATACCCGTTTGATTAGGTGCATTGCACCCATTAGGTACATTGTATCTAATAAAATACCCATGGATCAACCCATAACCCATGACCCATGACCCATAACCCATAACCAAAAATACCCATGAGCAAAGAGGTGTCTCACGGATCCCATGGATTACAGCGGGCGGATCCGCAAGGGAGGGATCCGTGGGATCGAGGAGCGATGGTTGTTTCTCCTCTATAAATGGTGAGCCATTTCTTCCTTTTTCTTGCCACTCTCACTGTACTTTCCCCAAGTATTGTAACTCTCAACCACAGTCTAATGGATCTTTCTATGTAGTTGTCTTTTGTTTTTGTGTGATTCTCTAGGTTCCTCTTAAAGGCGAGATCACCACTTCTTGAAAGTCAAGCAAGCTCAAGTCCATGAGTTGCCATGCCCGTCATCATCAAGACTCTTGAGGTTCTCTTGTTGATAGTTCTTTCTTCCTCCGTAGATGTGTTGTGTTGAAGGCATTTGTGAAGGATCTTAGAAGAGTCAAAACGAGAGCATTAGTGAAAGGTGGTTAACGTCCGTGTCAAAACATTAGTGAAGAATGCTAAAGGTGTCAAAGCAGAGGCATTAGTGAAAGGTGCTAGCGTTGTGTCAAGGGCATTGGTGAAGGATGCCAGGAATCAAATCAAGTGGCATTAGCGAAGAATGCCAGGTCGTATAATCGATGAGGTGCATCGTTATACATATAGTGATAGTTGTTTCAAGGATGTTGATATCCTTGATGGTGTTGTAATAAGTTGGGTCTCTTTTGGGATTAGGTGTTGTGTAGTGTTGGTTAGTAGTTCCTCCATTGTAATGGAACTCGATAATTAACCTAGTACTTAGGATAAAGGGTTGGCGGACGTTGTGGTAGGTGTGGTTCACCTTGGTGTAAAGAACCCGGTGGTTAGCCTAATCTTAGAAAAAAGAGTAGGCGGCGTTGTGAAGGCTTCTCCGCCATAAGAAGTTGGTGTCGTGTAGTGATTCACGAACTCTCGAGTGGGTGACTCGGGGTGGAGTAGAAGCGAGGAAGGTGTCCTGGCCGGACCACTATAAATACTGGTGTAGTGGTTATGTGCTTCTTTCTCTTTATCTTTCATTACACTTTTATATATCTGTTGTCAACGTCCAACATACACATCTAAATAGATTAACATAAGTTGATCTAAATGTGTTAAAAGCAGTTTTAATTGGTAAAACTATTCAACCCCGCAGTTTCCCATGATCCTTATATATTTTCAGCTTTTGTGTTATAATCCACAATATTTTGAAGGGTATTTAAGTAACGATTAACTATAATCTCACATAAGCCTTTTCCAAGCTGTTTTGGGCTTATGAAGGCTTAACTATAAAAACTTTCACAAGCATGCGTGATAAACAAAGCTTATTTTACAAGCTAACATGTAAGCCTAAGCCTCTATAAGTTCATGTAAGTAGCATGCGAAACACAGCCTAAATTACACTATTTATTATTTAACTATTGACAACAAAGTAAAGGGACTTATTATGCAAAATATTTATAGTATAAGGACTTTCTAGCACAACCAGATAATCATCAACATATACTGTAATAGAGAGTGGCGCGTGCTGGTGACGAACAACATAATCTGCCACCTTTCACCGTCACCGGTAACACTTAACCAACATTTCATCCTTAAACCAACCGGTAACACTTATTTTGCTTTTAGTTTTTGATCATATTATGTGATATATTTAAAGTTGATATTAGCGAATTTTGAACTTTATTTTTATACTTAGTTGAATAAATGTGAACCTATTCGAGTTACATTTTTATTGAATCTTTATTGGCAATTTTGTGGTTTATGTTGTGCATAATTTCGATGTTTAGGTTTCATAATTATTGCATGATTTTCTACTTTGAGGTTTACTAAAAACTTGTAACTGATGCCTAGGGGTGGCAATTTCTTACAAACACGACGAAAATAAACATGTTTCGGGTTGAGACTAAATAGGTTTTGGGTCGTGTTGGTTGACCTATTAAACTCATTTATTAAGCAGTGAGGTTCGGGTTGGGAGTAGGTTAAGCGAGGTCGACCACCAAACCCGTTCACAAATTAAAAACTAAATAAATTTGATCATATGGGTAAATAGCAGTTAAGCGGACTGTGATTTTTAGAAGTAGGGCAAAATTTTTTGATAAAGGTGGTGATGGCTTAATAAAAAGGCTATAATTTTTTCTGATGAAAATTGATATTTTTAGATTAAGATAGAGATCTGGGTTTTTCGTTGTTTGATCTTGGGTGAAGCGATTTGATTTTGTATGTGGTGTTAACGACTTTAATAAAATGGTCCAAAAGAAAAATTTTACACTAAAATTGATAATTTTGGATGAACCGTGGAGGCACCGCTTACATGGATACATGTAGTTCACGCCTGCGGTAAATAGGTTAAGCGAATTCGACCATCGTACAGATCGTAATGTTTAGCAATAATGACAATTTGTTTTAGATAAATAGGTTGAATGGGTTAGGAAACCGTTTAACCTATTCACTAATAACGTGTTTAACATAACAGTCACCTATGTATGTGTTAAATAGGTTGTGTTACGGTTATGTGTAAGCGGGTTAGGGTTGGGCAACTTACCGATTATTTAAACAAATCGTGTTCGGGTTGGGGTTTACGAGCATGATGGCCAGCCGATCGACCCCAATTGCCTTCAGCAAACGGTTGGCCTGGTGGCAAAAGGCTGCGGCTATCGTCGTTAAAATGTGAGAGGTCTCCGAGTTGAAGTGGCGGCCTCGACACTCACGAAAAGGAAAAGGAGGTTTTGATTTTGTGCTGGCGTGGTTTAGTCTGTGCGAAAGTTGAAGCCGTAGTCGCAAAACAAAACATGTAATAAATAATTTTGGGACGAGGTTCATTTGGAGAACCTGGAATTATGACAAACATTTGTGCGGCAAAAACTTGGGTCCGCCTTATAGGTCCCTACAGAGTCGTCGTCATGATTAAAGGGACACGGTGACAAGATTTGAACCTCATGGCCTCCGCTTTACCCATATTTCATTTGTATGCTGTTATAGTTGATACAATTTTTGTAACAGACTTTTATCTTAAATTTGAGGCTTAAAGTGTGTAGCGTCATATGGGATTAATGGTTTATGAATTGTTTTCAGTGTCTCAACAATGTTGCCTCTTGGATTACTTAGCCTCTAGTGTTGGGTATAGTAAAAGTAATTGTGACTATTTGATATGTATAGAGTATAATCTCACTTTAATATTTATTTTAGGAATAACTGCAACAAAACCGATTATGATTAATTGATTATATGATTGTTAAATAATCAGATACTGTCCAAAACCTTCGACGATTATTACAACTTCAACATTAGAATCATGTTGAAACACAATGTAAACACTTCCTAGAAAATAGCAGAGATATGAAATCTGGAAAAGTGGATAAGTTTAAAGGGTAGGTTGTAGTTTCGAATCTAAACTTTGATGACTGGATATAGGTGGTGATATATGTGCATCCATGGATGATATGAAGAAGCTACTAATC
Organism: Chrysanthemum lavandulifolium; assembly: GCA_022545495.1. Classification (NCBI taxonomy): domain Eukaryota; kingdom Viridiplantae; phylum Streptophyta; class Magnoliopsida; order Asterales; family Asteraceae; genus Chrysanthemum; species Chrysanthemum lavandulifolium. Next base: position 54,527,356 of record CM040244.1, read on the forward strand.
ACAAGCATCAAGGGCTGCTAAGGATACAGCAGTTGGTTGCACCTTATGAAGACAGATGGACTAATTTGTGCATTTGAAGCTAAGCGTAGCCACAAAAAGCATGACCACAAGATACAACCGGGTTGAAAAACAAGGATCCCAAATGGAATAAATGATAGTTTGGATGACAGCTCTGATAATAATGTGTATGCTGGAATCTATGGGTACCGATTGGGTGGTCCCGAATTACGCAACTAGTGGAGACAGTGCAGAGTAAATAGCTAACCTCTCCCGTCTTCTTCTGAATAACTTTTAGGGACAAAAGTTTAGCGTGACACATAATCTAGGGTGTTTGGTGGTTGTGGGCTTGTTCTTTCAATCATCACCAGTCTCTTTGGGATAAATGGTGGAATTCCTGGTTCAGAAAATTCACCGTATGCATTCTACTGTTTACATGTATCCTCGTCCTTTTAGGAATCATTTTAATTTTCATGGGCTTACTCTACGGACTAAAAAATCCTGCAATGGAAGAGGAGTTGAGGTGAAAAACTTCGAACTAGAAAGAGCTTGTAAGATGTTCCAACAAGCGGAATCTCATGCACAAGTTAGAGAAAATCCGATTCAAGAAGCGAGCGTCTTCTGCTCAAGTGTCTAACATGTTACATAGCGGCTCTGATGATAGTTATCTTCTTATGCCCTCGGATCATAATTGATGGAAATTTGCTTGGATTAAATCATGTTTTGTTGTAATAATGTGCACATATGTTAGTAAAAGCTTTTCATTCATTCAAACTTCAAGT